>CM048824.1:41795362-42137402 GCA_026586065.1 Dioscorea zingiberensis
TTCTAGATGTTTCTAGATAACCAGTCACATTCATCTCGGTTAGATCTTAACGCCTTTTCTTCTAGATGCTTCAGTTGCGGTGGTGTCGTTCGGTTAGATCCCAACGGTCTCAGTACGTAATTCTTTCTAGAAGTGTCAAGTCCTTCGGTTGCGTGGCGCAGCCCTACAAGCTCGGGTTTGTGGTGCCTGCTTTGGGTCCGAGAGCTGGCGTCCTCACAGCGAAGAGGTAAGCCGACTTTCCCAAGGAGGTTTGCCTTAAGAGACCCAAGCGGTGGCTTCCTTCATTTCCGAGGAGGATAACATTGGCGAGGGCAGGGGCTCTTGCCGGATCCAAGGATAGGATCGATCCATGTGGACTGCGTCAGGTTTCTCGGTTTTTATCCTCATCATATTATATATATATAAAATATATATTATATATTTTATAATCTATTAATATATATATATATATATATAGATATGTATGTATATATCCTAATCCCATCACTTTCTCTTTTTTGTTCATTATCTATCAACTTTTTTCTTGAGAGAAAATAACTATTTGAAGGTGTTAAAAGTAATAATAAGTTTCAATTAAGTCCAACATTCCAAATGCCAACTTTGGTGCATTGACCACTTAAAAGACTTATGTTGCAATCGATGGCTTTGAACACTATGCCACTTACATGCTAACGCGTGCCTAAAGTCAACGCTTTGAAACACCATCTTCCAAGCAAGGTTAGTTTCACAATTATATTTTATTTAAGGTTTTTCTTATTTTTTATGTTACGGTGTTTTAAAATAATTGCCCTTATAAAAGCATATTGGTTTATTAATACCACAAAATACCCTTAGAAATAAGAAATAGAGCAAGAGATTGTAGTTAACTTCAAACAAGTTGTAGACCATATATACAATAATTTAGCTGTGAACTCCAACCCCTTGTTTGGTTGGAGGTTTTGGAAGGGTGAGGAGGGATTTGGGGTTTTTGTATTTGGTTAGGGGTGTAAGAGGGGGTGAGGAAGGGTGTGGAGGGGTGACAAATCCCTCCAAACTCCTCATTTTTCACTCCCCCAAATCGGGGTTTTTTTGGAGGGGTGGAAAAATTTTCATTTTTTAAACTCAAAAAATCACTTGAAAATACCATCTTGCCCTCCACTTATATTTAAAATTCCATCTAAGTCCTAGCTTTTATACTAGCTTTAATATAATTTATATTAATTAGTTTAATTTTAACTTTTATACTAATATAATTAATAATAATAAAATTTTTATTGTTTTAATAATTAATATTAATTATAATTAAATTAATATAATTAATATCTTTAATATAATTAATATTAATTAGTTTAATACTAACTTTTATACTAATATAATTAATAGTAATAAAAATTGTATTTGTTTAATAATTAGTATTAATTATACTGAAATTCATATAATTTTTAGCTTTAATATAATTAATATTAATTAGTATTAAATTAATAGTAAGAATACACATTACACTTTTTCTCACTCTTTCCTCCAACCAAATATTATCATTATTTATTTCATACTAAAAGGCAAATTGGTCAAATACACATTACACTCCTTACTCTTACTTACAACCAAATAAAAAGAAAGATTCCTCTTCACCCCCTATCAACCAAAACATAAAATTTTTCAAAACCCTTCAAATCCCTCCCCTCCAAACTCCCCCTCACCCCTTCCCTCCAAAGTCCCCCTTTGAACCAAACAATGGCCAAGTAAACTAGGGAACTCATAATTATATATATGACAACTAAAACCATTTAATGTCCCAAATGCAGCTTTGCCCCTCTTTTCAAGAAACTGGCATGTAGTGGAAACTAAAGGACGTATGAGGTTGGCTCCGGTAACACAAATTATGTTTTTCTACTCCTCGACCTTTTGTGTTACGATATCTTCAATTGAAATAAAAACAAAATTCTATTGAATCAATTATGCAAAAGACAACTAATGACCGCTTAATTATCCAAGACCTAATCTATGTCAATTTTACCTCTATTTGGAAATTCATTATACTACAGCAGACATCATTTCTAATTTCGAGTGGTATTCTATATTGCCTCATGAAAAGCCTAATATGAATAAGTTTAAGAAAAGACCTTGTGTGTCCATGCTAATTTCCATTTTGAACAGGAGGCCCCTTTGAAACCTTTAATTTACCAAACTCCCTCCTTTTTATTAATTACACTCCCCAATCAAAACAAGTAGTCCAAAGATCACTTTGTACTCTTATCCTAACCTTAACCCTACTACCATCTCAGAACTAAGGATAACCGCGGTGGTACTTGGACCGCATCTACCGCTACCTAAAAGAGACTGGAGTAATGCGAGACAAACCCTAGCGTTCCAAATGGCCTCAGGTTTAGGGTTAAAAATAAAAAGCAAGACCATCTTTTGACTAATGGTTTGGATCGAGGGTAAATTTATCTATAAAATAGGGTCTTGATGAGTTAAAAAATTTGGAGAGCTCCTTATCAAAAGAGAGAAATTCCTAGAGACCTTGTGGGACTTTACTTCTATGTTAAATGACTCCGCTTCAAGATGAGTCTCATCTCAGAACTAAAAAGTACAAGGTCCTCTAATTTGGAGACGCAGGTGGTAATGCAAATTTAATTGTAGATTCACAGGGTGAAAATTAGTATAATATGTATCTCTTCATTGATACACCATAAAATTACCTATATGCAATCAACTATAAATGATACCAATTGAACAATTAAATAGAACATGAAACAATGAATATGAGATGTGATCATTAACCTTCATACAGACCAAACACGTATAAGCAATTATTAGTCATGGAAGCTTCCACCACGGCTATTCTCTTTTCTTGGATTAACTAACCCTTAACAATTGAGGTCCACTCCAATCAAATATTAAATGGTATGATTTAACAATCAAAAACTTAAATAAACTCTTGGGTGGATAAAAACATGTTACACACATAATCCTCTACAAATTATTCTAATTTCAAAAGGATTGACTAAATATACAAAGCAATGCTACCTTAAAATTAGTAGGCTTCTTTAACTTACAGGAAGACATCACTCTAGAAGAAATTCATTTCCAATTTTGCAGGAGAACAAATTAAACAAAAAAAAAAAAGCAACCGGCTAAATATAAATCCTGAAACAGGAACCCTGTATCTAGTAGAACAAAGAGGAAGAATGAGGAGAATATAAGCAAGCACTTGATGACATCAAATGTCTATGCACTCTGTGATAACTTGCTAATCCATATATAATATGTTCCAGATTCCAGATTGATAAAAGCTATAACATTTTTTTTCTTTGTAGTAATCCATTAAATACGCCAACATGTAATCCTACAAGGAACATGCAGGAAATTAAACTAGAAGGGTAACAAAAAAAAAAAATTCATGAAAAACTCAGGTATTTCAGTACTTTGGGAGTAGCCAAATGGAACTTGTTAAAACCACTCCACAACAGAAAATCAGATGCCCTACCGTACTATAATCATATTGGGGAAGGCTCCTCATTTGAAGTTTCTCTCACTGAACAGAATCGCAAAAAGGTGCAACATGTGGAGAAATGCATCAAAGAGAATCTAAAAAGTATCAGATTTCAAGCTTGGTATGATCGCAACAGCATGTAAAACATTAGCTACAAAAAAATGAGACAGATACTCTAAGCATGAAATTAAAAATAAATTGAATAAGAAATCAACACCAAAACCATATAATTCCCAATATATATAAGACCCTAAAACCATCCTGACCTGTAACTTGAGAAACTGATCCATCTCCGCATCCTGCCTTTGCATCTCCCTCCGACCCTTTCTGTCTATGGATGCAGAAAGGACAAGTGGAGACTCCCCAGAGGACACCCCAACCCGCCGATCATCCAACGATAACCTGCCTCCTACCGACACACAGACCCACCCGTATGCAAGAAATCGATAGACGAAATTCAAGTGATCCCTCCAAAACTCCAGCTCTTTCCACCCCTCTTCCTGCTCGGAAAGCCCCCACCCTCCCGCCCCTGTAACTTCCCTCTTCGGCGGTGCAATTCCCATCAAGCATGCACATCTATAAAATGAAAGAAAAAAAATCAAAATAACCACAAAAAATCAGGTCGATAAATCAACAACTCAAGCTTGAAATTTTGCAGTGGAATTAACAGGAAATTACATGGAGGAGAAGGGATTGGGGAGGGGTGGCGGGGGTGAAGTTCTGGGGGGTCGGGATGGGTACGAAATTCCTGCAAAATCGGTAGGGTTTTGATTAGATAAAAATGGGAAGATTGACAAAGAAAAACAAGAGGAAGAGAAAAAATTAGGGTTCTGAGAGGTTGGAAGACTCACACATGAAGGGCTTCCAATTGAGGCTGCTGGGGTTGAGATTGGGATTGGTGGAGCTGAAGATGGGGGAAGAGCCGCCATGGAAATGGGGAACGCGGGAGGTGGAGAGGGTTCGAAGAAAAAGAGTTATTCTACTGCGTAGGGATAGCTCCTTGCGGAACAAGTGAACTTTAAGATTAATTCATACGTGGCAGGTTCTCTGTTAGAGGAACGAAGAACTCCACTAGAAGGCGTCCGACCGCTGCTCAAGAGCGAAAGTCTAGGTCTTAATTTTAATTATTTATTTTTATTGCTTATTTATTTATTTATTTATTTTAGGAGATGACAATCTTTATTAAAATTTGAATTTTAAAATTAAGATCAGGCGCATTTGAAATTTAACGATCAACGGTCCAAAACCTGAATTTATATATCTGAGAAATATCTAATATAAAATTTATAAAATTAAAAATCCAAAACTCCAAATATTATGCAAGTGTATTTTATGGCTATATATTTTTATATGCCTATATTTCATTATATCTTTTATAATAAATGTATATATAATAGTGTTTATACATACATATATATATAGGAAAGTTTATTTTTCAAATTGAGTAATTATTAATAATAATTAATATTTGTTTGGAAATCTGAAAAATGATCCATGTAATCCTTAAGAATCTGATCAAATAATCATTCTTTTTAACTTCTCAAACCTTGTTTTTATGGCGGTGTAAATTGATGGTGTTTTGTTTCTTTAGTCTAAGACTTACATTTAGGGACACGGCAAGGTGACCATCGCAGGAACTTCATATATTTTTGTTTGATGGCTCCCCATCTCTAGATGCTAGGCCATCCGTAATTAGGGCTCTATTTGCTATCGGATGGATTTGAGTTACATCCGTGGATGGGTAACTCTCCATCCAAAGACTTTTTAGAGTTTTGGTTGTTTGGTTAGTTTTTAAAAAAAGTGGAATGGTAGTGCACCATCTCAAAGAAAAGTGTATGTGATTTACTTCGCTGGAAATTGGACCTGATGGAGAGTTACAAATGAGTAACTCTCATCCACGAAAGCCTGTAAAGCACTTCATCATCCCTTTGGGCGATCATCACCTCCCACAAGCGCCTCCACCAGCCTCCACCTCCACCTCACGCCTCTACTTCCACTCAGCCCTCAGCCTCCACTCCCACCCAAGCACCTCCCTCCCAAGACCTATTTCGACCTCACCCCAAAATTTCGCAAGCTTGTCGGAACTTGGACGATCCCGCAATGGAGACGATGGAGCAGTGGTTGATAGAGCTTTAGATCCGAGCAGTAAATCTCATTTGGATCTTGCTTTATAAAGTGTGTCGATCCGAATCCTTCTTTGTCTTTCGTTTTGCCGCTGGATTTGGAATTGTTAGGTGGGTTCCCCTTCTAGAATTGTTAGGTTTTTTCTTGTTTGTTCGTGGCTCATGCGTACCGGGTTTCTTTTCTATTCTTTTTCTTTTTCTTCTCTCAGATCGTGAAAGTACATGAATGATCAAAGAATCGCTTAGTTAATTCTCAGCCTTCATTATAAATTTTTTTATTTTTGGATGATTTTTTTATTGTTCAATGGGTCGCTGAACAAAGTGAGCAAAAGTGATAATTTGATAAATAGCCGAAATAAAAGTTTTGGTCCTTTTAAATTTAGGACTGATGTGTTGTTAGAGAAGTTTTCTTGATCATTCCCTATATTCCATTACACTACCTTCAAGTGGAGGATATTAGACCTTGTAAGAACTTAATGCAACATAATTAAGTTTTTGGGGTTTAAGCATCCACAAAATGTTGTCCAATTCCTTCAAGTTTTGACGACTGGCCATTCATATTCACATTACTTCGAAGTGGAGGATATTAGACTGTAAGTAATTAATGCAATATATACTTAATTTTTGGGGTTTAAGCATCCACAAAATGCCGCCCCACCTCAAATTTTAATTTCCAGATTATTGTGTTAACTTACATGAAACATTAGGTTATTTCTTTTGTAATTTAGACTAATGGTAAATATACACTATTGATTGTTGTGAAGAGATCCGCTTATTTAATCGATTTATTAAAATTAGAGTGCATTTTGTTGTAGGGAAAATAATTGGCCTTCTTGGAACTTCTCAACATTTGTTATCCTTGATGTTGATGACTCTTCCGAAGTTCTTCCCACTTGATATTTATTTTCTAACTATTTAATGCTAACATTTGCACATATGTTTGTGTCATGTTAATGCATGACATATTCACTTTTGTTTTCTAATAATGCATTCTTGAACTAAAATGTACTAATAGATCCTTTCTTATTGTATTGAACAACTTTTATCAATTGTATCCATATCATAAAATTACACCGACTAAAATGGATCAGACGCCAAAAGGTTTTAGGAGTGGTATATTTCTACCGGACTCGATGGTTGAACTAGTTTTTACTTAATTTACAATATGTCTAATGAGTTTATAGCATCTTTCTTCTTTTCTCTATGATGGTCAATTTGTTAACCACTAGGCATCATGAGTCTGCTTAGTGGTCAAAGCAAGAGGTGGTTCTTTTGATATAAACTTCAAAGATATTTCAAAGATTGCAAGCAAAGGATCTAGATATAAACTTCCTGCATGGACCACATAATAAATTTATAAATTCAAGATCATGATATTTGGTGGTTATTTGGTTTCTTGATCTTTCCCGAAGGTAAATCATAGTTGCTCCTAATTTTGATCTTTCCCCAACTTGTGAACCTTATATGATTATTTTTAATGTTCGTGGAAATATTATTTGGTTGATGCCGGGTTACACTACTAGACTGGCTTCATATCCCCTTTTAGGGGTGTTAGATATCATCTCAAGGATTTTGTATCCAGATCTGAAACTCCCATGGAGTCAGTTTAATTATAGATACTCTTCACTACGCGACCTCCATAGAGCTTAAGCATTTGGATCCTCTCAAGGGTTGTTTCAAGATTCTGCATCTAGGCCCTTTTTCCCTTTCAAAACTCAAGTAGACATTGTTTTTATGCGGTCGCATACTTCATAACTATATACTCACATTGGGAGTTGACGAAGTTAATTCGACAGTAGGAAGAATGGGTCTCGGCCAGTCTCAAACTAGAGCTACATCGGGGAACAACGAGAGATGGTAGAGAATTGGAACAATTGCGTCTTAGGATAATGAATGAACTATGGAATCATAGATAAATTAAACTCTTTCATGTATTTGGGTGTGTTTAAATTAGTGTTTTGGTTAGTATTTGAACTCGTTGGAGGTGTTGACCTAGATATATATGTAATACACAAACTTATATATAAGTGTTGATGTTTAGTATTGTTTGGTAATCAAAACAAAATTTTGTAAGGCTTCTATGTATTTGAACTCCTTGAAGGGTGATGATCAGTTTCATGTTTAGTAATGAACTATTTTATATTTACAAAGACAATATGGAAGGCACTAGCAACTCCCAATCCAAAACAAGGTGACTAACAAGCGATGGCATGGCCACCGAAAAGTCATATTTCCTCAAGGATGCATGGCAAAACCAAGTGGAGAAAGGTTTGAAGACCGACAAATCCTTCAAGGAGTCCGCTTTGTAGCCGCGGTCCAAGCCTTAAATGATCAGTTTAAAGGAGAGTATATTGTGGCAAATATGCAAAACCACACTGCGACACTTAAGTTTAAAGTGGGCCATCATCAAACTCTTGAAGGAGTTGAGCGGCGTAGGCTGGGATGAGTCATCAAAGAAGATAATAATGGGAGATGATGAATACATGGTATATGTTAAAGTAAGTACACCAAAAATTAATTTCTTCTTATATATGTAATTTATTACTTTTTACCAAAAATTATGATTACTTTATGTGTTACATTTGCTTACATTTTATTTTGTTGTACATAATTTAATGTAGGTACATCCAAAATGTGAGCCCTACATAAACAAAAATCTATTGAGGATCATGACTTGCTTGATATTGTTTTGTGGAAATGATCAAGCAACCGTCATTTTGCTAAACAAACATTAGACAATCTTGGTCAAGACCCAAATGCACAAAGCGATGACCAAGATAATATGGATGTGAGCATGCATGACAATGGCACAAGCTTCCCTTCTTCAACATAGATGAAGTTGCCACATTTCCTACTCAAACACCACTCCATGGATACCCCTACCGATAATGCACAATCGAGTCTTCACCTAGGGCAAATAAGACACGGGGAAAAGAAGAGGTCGATGTCTAATGAAGTAAAGGCTATGCATGGTATGGACGCCTAGTGTGGACAAGTTAGCTATTGCAATCAACACCAACAAAGAAGTGGCTTATGGCAACAAACATTGCCAATGAGTGCAAAAAATAATGCAATATGGCTACACAATACAAGATGCCACCGCCTATTTATGAAATTGAACGCAGATAATACCAAAGCACGGGGATTCTTGGTCACAATGATGAGATGTTGCTAAGGCTGCCTACAAGTTGAAGAGTACATTGACCCCCTGAGGCACAAGAGTAATCTCATGTAGACCGCCTATGTTGGTATGTTAGGAATGTTTGAATGTTTGATACTTATGGACATGTTACAATTTATTTTGGAATGTTTGAATGTTTGTTGGAATGTTTGCTTTTGTTGTTTTAAACTGGATCAAGTTTGTTTGAAGAATTCAGGTTTGTGGGAATGGAGTGTTTTCAAGTATTTGCTTTTGTTTGAATGTTTATATGTTTGCTAGCAATGAAGTGTTTTCAAGTATTTGCTGTTAGAGTTGTTGTATTTTAACATGTGAACTTGTGTTTATGAATAAGTATCAAGTCCTTGGGTGTTGGGTGTTCAAGTTTTCCTGCTGTGCTATAGTGTGAATTATGGTTGCTATGGTGATCTATCATCTAGTTAATTCTAAGTTTGGTTGTATTAAGATTAAAATTCTAAGTTTGTTGTTTACTTAATAAAAGCCAATAAACATCCTAATTTTAAGTTTGTTGTTTACTTATTAACTTAAAAATTTAAGTGTTTGGTTGTAATAAAATTATTAATGGAATTATAGAAGTATATATATGTATTAAATTAAAATATCCTAGTTTTAAATATTTTAAGATAATCAAAATATTTTAATTTTAATTCAACATTTAAATCAAATAATTTATTTTAAAAAGATTTAAAATTATATAATTATTAGTTTTTATTTTAAAAATATTTAAATATATAAAATATCTCAAAAAAAGGGTAACCTCACCGCCACCAAGGAGGGTTACCATATCCCTCCATCCATCCTTTATTACAACCAAACACAAAAAGTTGCATACATCCACTTTCTTACATTAATTACTTTTAAACAACCAAACACAAAAAGTACTCATCCCTTTAAATCTCCATCCTGTAACTCCCCATCCTTGTAACTCTTCACTCGTGGATGGGAGTTACAAAACAAACTTCAAACGCCCCTTAATGGATGACCACATTCGAATAAAAAGACCGTGATGTGGCTATCCTGGGTCTTTATTCCTCCAAACCCTTGTGACTACTCACCCACCTTTTTTACTTTCATCCACTTTTAATAGATACAGTCACCCCTCTCCTTCATGCGTGCCTTCACCCACTCGATGACATCCCTGGCAACCTCGGCCCCCCTTCCGATTACAAAGGCCTTGTTTGGATCTTGCTCTAGCTCGAGGATCTCGCAGATTGAGTTTTTGCCTTTTAATTTGGATGGGTTTTTGTTGGTGAGGTTGTTGTTCATCACGCTTGTTTTTGTGGTTGGTGTGGTTTAATTTTTGTTCCTGCATATATAGTATTCTTTGGATTTGGTGATGGTGTCATTCGAGAGGTTTTAAATTTGTTTGGCATTAATATTGGGCGAGGTTTTAATTGGATTGGAGAAGGGATAAAGCACTCAAGGAGGTAGTTTGGTAGAGGTTTTGAGGTGTTAAATGAAGAAAAGGTCTAATCGAGAGAGTGATAAGAGAAGTGTTGGATGAACATGGAAAGAAGTATTTCTAAAAATCCTAATTGCCTATTTGATGTATTTATTGATGTTGTTGACAAAGAAGTCCTTCACCTCATTTCATTTTACATATAAACTATATTCAATCAATTGGATTCTCATAACAACACCCAACTCTAGGATTCATTAGAATTCAAGTTATATTATGCATCACCAACGCACCGGCCTGGGTCTATTGGTAATCGGAGCCCGCCTCAAGCGCTGGCCCTCGATACTTGTGCAGCGGACGCCATGTGTTCGAGACCCACGCTTCATGAAAGTTGTGGGGTTGCGCATTGCATCGGTGTCGCTAGGTGACCCTCCAGCATGACGGGGGTCTTTATGGCCTTTGTCAAAAAAGTTATATTATGCATCTATACTCAAATCACATCTATCTTGAACTTCCAAAATACCACACTATTTTAAACTCAAGCTTTCTATTGCCCACTTGACATGTTGTGCCACCGTGGACTCTAGGACTTAGGCCTCACTGCAATGATTCTATGGCCTACTCCATTTCAGATTAGTACAACATTATGTAGCACATGTAAGAGTGGCTTCTAATGTTTTCTTTCATTCACTTGTTTCATGCCATTCTTGTATGCCCTATCCCTTATTGAGATTTATTAAGATGATAGTATAATATGAGTTAACTAAATGCATTATCCATATGTTGGTTTATTTTTACAGAGAATAATAATATAAATTGGGTTTTGTGTTATCTAAGAAGCTAATCATCCAATGCAATAAAATATAAGTTTAGAAAAACAAATATATTTCAAAACACTTGAAAACATTTTCAATCATGCTCATAATATGTTTACTTTCCAAACAATAATATTTCGGATTAGGGGTGGTAACTGTTCGGTTACCGAACCGAACCCAGTGAACCGCTACCGACGGATAATTCACGATTTTGAGAAATCCTAAACCGATTTCGAACCGAAATTATATCGACGCTGGGTTGAACCGACAATTCGGTCGGAATCGGTATATTAGGGGCATACCGAATCTATCAAACTTATAAGATAAATTTTTTTAAAATAATTTATATTGAATTTTATCATCAAATCTGTAAGAAGTAACAACTCATAAATCTCATTTGAATTAGATTAAGGATAAACCCTTTTTTCTTTACAATTTATTTTAAAATTTTACCCCAAATACATTATACAAATTTGTAAAAAGTCACTAACAACTTGTCAAACCTCCCTTAAATTGAATTAGATTAAGAATAATTTTCTTTAAAAAATAATTTATCTTGAATTTTTTATCCAAAAAAATCCCTTAAATTGAATTAGATGAAGGACAATTTTTAAAAAAAAATTATCTTAAATTTTTATCCAAATATAACCTCAAATTAGGTAAAGATAATTTTTTTAAAAAACAATTTATTTTAAATTTTTATCTCAAATATATCCAAATCTATAAAAAGTCATGAACCTCTTTTATAAAAATAATTTATCTTGAATTTTTTATCCTCCCAATGTACCTCATTAACCTCATTTAAATTGAATTAAATAATATATAAAAATTCTTATGGGTGTTTAATTCGATATTGAAGGAAAACTTAATTTAAATATGAGGCAATTATTTATTAGTCCCTGGCACTATTTGGTACTATTTCCCACACAAAACACACACACCCCCCAAGGACCCCAAGGTAATAAGCAAACAAAGGCTATAATTCAATAGCTCATTATCTATTTAAATATAAATAAAATTTGTTATGGGTTTTATATTATAATCAGATATTTAAATATTATATTTATATTTAATTCTATTGTTCTGTAATTACCGAACCAAATAAATCCCTACCGGATTCGCTAATCGATTGATGGTTCTAGAGAAGAACCAACCGAAAATTGAATTTTAAAATATCTACCGAACTGCCTTAAATCGACTCCAGACGTATCGCATTCTATTTAAGCCATCGATTTTTGGTAGACTTCCCACCCTTATTTCCTGATCACATGGTGAAAATTCATTCAATAAATAAAAGTTTCAAACCCGACATTATTTTTCTAAAATCCCAATCAAGTTATTCCTTATGTTAGAAATCTAATGTGTCAACGTGATAACTCGCCATTGACCGAATCGCCATCGACCGAGTATCAATTCCAAAGTTGATCACCCCTTATCAAGTAAAGTATCAAATTACCAATGTGTGTCCTCATTAAGTGGTGGTATTGATTTCAATACATTATCCCATTAGTGGACATCAAATCATCGCCTAATTGTTCTTTTAGTGAAAAACATTTGAAAACCAATAAAACAAATCACTTTGGTGTCCAAACAATATCATGGAAATAATATTCAAACTATAATTATCTCCAAAACAAGTGAGTCAAGCAACATGTGTCCAACTAAGAGTTGTGGAAGAAACTTACCTTAACCACCCGACCAAAAATATTCCACTTTTATATTCCCCAAATAAATCTAAAATAGTCAAATATAAACACATTTAGGTTGCTATATTATTTGTGCCACAAATGATTCCAAAATATCCTTATTTAATAATTTTGATCCCAATAATTTCATAATTCCTATTATTTCACCAATGATCAATTTCAGGTTATCGACCATCCCGAACCATCGGGTCGCATTTATAAGTTTCCGTAATGGGTTATTCATCGCTTTGACACACTTCGGCCATGACTTCCTTTGGCAGGACCTGACATGCAAAAGAGCACCTACAAGCCGGTTAATCGAAAAGGCCGCGGTAGACCCAAGGAGCAAGGGAGGTCGGGAATCCTTGACTTACATTGCTTCAACGCGGCCATGTTGGGTAAATGGTGGTGGCGTATGCTAAATGGCAAGGCTGGTATATGCCTCAGGGTGATTAAACACTCATACTTCCGGAACTCCTACATCAACCCCCACATGAGACCACTTGGACAGTCCTCCTACTGCTAACGTGGTATAGCATCACACTAGAAGTCAATTGAATCGGGAATTCACATACTGGAAGTCAATTGAATCGGGAATTCAGGTTAGAGCCAGGCGGGGTAACACTACCAACTTCTGGTACGATAGGTGGCACATGGGGAAGGCTCCGATCGCGACGCATCTTTAATAATATTGGAGCTACGGTCCATAGTTTAATTCAATCGCCACCGGCCCTACTGTGCAAGGAATCAATGGTAGACTTAGGTGTCGCTCCTGAGAGAGGGCCCTCTTACACAAGAGGAGACCAGGGCCCTTGCCAACATCATGGCCTCCTTAGACTTAGGCATGGAAGACGGGGAGGACTAGAGGCATTGGCAACTGGGCCCGGATTTCTACCAAATTCTCTATACAACTTCTTACGGATGGCGACTAAGAAGTCCTATGAATCATATTTGGTACATAGCTACTACAAAAATCAAACTATTCGCCATGGTTGGGTGCATGGGACAACAAATTACTTACGCCATAACATAAATCCAAGCGAGGGTGGAGGGGAGGAGATACATAGTGCCACCTCTGTGCGAAACATGCAGAATCTGTAGAGCATCTCTTTGTCACGTGCCCTGTTGTACAAAAGATCTGGGAACACTATTGTTCCCTCTTCGGGATTAACTCGATCCTCGTCAGCTTGCATGACCTTTGGGGACTGAGAGGTGGCTAACTGGGAAACAGGATCCATAAGGAGAGAAGGCGACTTGGCAGCTTTGGCAAATGGCAATCATGGCGCATTACTTGGAGCATCCGCGCGAAAGAAACCAGTAGATGTTTCGTGGAAAACACCGCTGCTTTTGTCCGTAATTATCCGGGAGATAAACTTTCTTATCTTATCCCTCGGGTGGATGCCACATCCACACCCAAGAAACAAGCCGATGCCAATAGAGTCAATTAGTCAAAGCAGAGCCTTGCATACCCCTCAAGGAGGGGCGACACGCACTGGATTGAGGGTATCGTGGTAGCCCTACCGAAAGAAGGGTATATCCCGAGAAGATGTTGTAGAGAGAGAAAGGATGAGTGATAAGAGAGAAGAGAGGAAATAACTAGAAAAGAGAAAGGTTTATTCGTATCATCCATGCATTGTTGCAGCCAACCCTAGCTTATATAGAGATAGAGAGAAAACTAACCTAAGATAGAGAGATAACAAAAATAGCCAAGAAGGAACTAACAAACAAAAATAAAAAAAATAGAAAAAAGAATAAAGACAGAAAAAAGATAAAAAAAGATAACGTTTTAAATATTCCTCCACATGTCATGCCGTCCAGTGGTTGGGTTCACACTTCGTGAATCACCATCCAAAGGCGGACGCCCTCCTCGCCGACAAGTGTTCATTAGTGATCCCGTGCATGATTAGCGAGTGGTCCTCGTGGTATGGCTCCTACTGATCACCGGCCTCCATTATTATCGCTGCCGCTGGTTCCCGCAATCCCGGATGCAAGATATGGAGGTCGACACCGCCTTCCTCGCTCAGGAAAGACCACCTTGTCCTCAAGGTGGAAGGTCGGGTAAAGTTTGCTAAACTCTTCCAAGCTCTCCCAAGTAGCGCTCTCGGGTAGTTCATCTTGACATTGTACCAAGAGTTGTTGTTGAGGTTTGTCGTGCTGGAGAGCAAGACGAGTCGCGCAAATAGCCACTAGCAATGAGAGAGGTTCGGTACTCATCATGGGGGCAGGTAGCGCAATGGTCGAATCCAGTGCCCAACCCCTCGGAATCATTTCGGCCGGATGATACGTGAAATACGGGATGGATTTTGCATCCCTCCGGTAAGTCTAGTCAATAGGCTACCGGGCCGACGCACTCCAAAATGCGAAAGGGACCATAGTATCTCCGTGCGAGTTTCTGAGAGGGACGACAGGCTGCAGTGATCTGTCTGTATGGTTGGAGCTTCACTAGGACTTGGTCATCCACCGCGAACTCTACTTCCCGACGGTGCTTATTGGCCTTCTGTTCCATGCGATGTTGTGCTTCACGAAGTGTGGTCTTCAAGGTCCGCAAGAGCTCATCTCTATCGCGTAAGAGGGTATCCAGCGCCTGGATCTTAGTGGACCCTCATGTATAGGCTGGAATAGTGGGTGGCGGCCAACCATATAGGGCTTGGAATGGTGACATGCGAATGCTACTGTGGTAGTTGGTATTATAGCAAAATTCGGCCCAGCTGAGGAAGGAAACCCACTCCTCCGGTTGTTCATATGTGTAAGCTCTTAAATACCGCTCAAGACCACTTGACTACTTCCCGCCTCACCATCAGCCTCATGGATGGTATGCGGTGCTATATTTCAATGTTGTGCCTCCGAAGCTCAAGAGCTTTGTCTAGAAACGACTAAGAAAAATTGGGTCTCGGGTCCAAAATGATAGTAGTACGCGGGAATCCATGCAGCCTTGACGATCCTATCTCAAGTAATAGCTCATGGCGCTTGATAAGCCGTGAATTTGGTGGGGAGAGGACCGCGCGCCGACTTCGTGAGCCGGCCAACTACGACGCAGTATGACAAGAAACCCGCGTAGATGAAGGGAGTCCGGTGATGAAATCCATAGTTAGCTCCTCCCAAACCAAGGCATGGAATTGGTAGAGGTTGGAGTAATCCGGCGAGTGCTCGAGTGTTATACTCTGATCCGCTGGTAAGCGAAACAGGAGGCTTACATATTTCTCCACATCGCGACGCATGTTAGGCCAAAAGTTTATCGGGATGACAAGCGCATTCATCAGCGCTTTCACCCCGACGCGGCTCGCCAGCCAGGTGGAAATGGAATTCTTTGAGTATAGTTGTCTTCAAAGATGATCGGGGACCCATGTAAAGTCTCGTGGGCTATAAAGTAATAATCCCTCCCCGAATCAGAGTAAGCCGGAGAAAGAACTCCCGCGCAGACGCCGCAAGTGCAATGCTTTCGTGATCTTCCAAAGTGTGGTTCTCCTCGCCAAGTGTGGCTAAGATATCGTGAATGGCCTATTGGTGAATAGTAGATGTGCCAGCGTGGCGTGTAGTGGGTGGGGTTTTCCTCGCATTACACCTCTGGAGAGTGCGCCCGTGAGGTTTGCTCATCCCGGTTTGTACTCGATTCGGTGATACCCGAGTAACTTTCGCGACAAATACTTGTTGCTCCTGCTCGCCCCGCACTCACCCGCTGGAAAAGCTCTCTGATGCTTTTGTGGTCGGGCCTGGATGATGAAGAACCGCCTCTAAAAGATATTGCCTCCATTTGTTCACGGCTTCCGCGATAGCGTGGAGTTCCTTGATGTAAGCCGAGGCGATGTACAAGTGGGGACCGAAGCTTCAGTCGAATATGCGACGGGCGCTCTTCCCCGTGATAAGCACCGCGACCGACGCCAACGCTGGATGCATCCGCTTCCGTGATGAAGTCCATGTCAAGTCCTGTGAGCCGCAGTAACCGAGAGTGTGTCATAGCTTGTTTCAGAAGCTACGTAATGTTAAGCCTCCGCTACTGATTCCAAATAAAGCCATCCTTGCATAGTAGGTCTGTTAGTGGGGCCGCAATGGATGCGCACTTTGTATGAAGCGCCGATAATATCCGGGGTGAGGCCCTAATTCTGCACTGCAAATTGCTTCTCGTGGATTTCGCCAATAAGGCCATTGCACCATGGCATCCACTTTGTGGGGATCGGGTTTGAACTCCCAAGTGGAGGATACCAAGTGTCCCAAATATTCTATGCATTATTGGCAAAAGGAGCACTTTGAGAGCTTCTACAAAGAAATTATGGGCCTTGAAACAAGCCAAGACTTGTTGGAGATGATCGACATGGCTCTCCAAAGGTAGTGTCAGAGACGCAGGATATCGCCGAAGAAGACAATGACAAAGCGACGCAAGAATGGAGCTAATATCTTGTTCATCGCTGTTTGGAAGGTGGATGGGGCATTAGACAAACAAAACGACATAACAAGGAACTCAAACGCCTCTTCATGGCGCGCTCAAAACACGCTTTATATATATCACGGAATGCATGCGGATTTGGTAGTAGCTCGGCACGTAGGTCAACCTTACTACAAAGTGCGGTAGCGCCCAACTCGTCGAGGATCTCATCGATGGTCGGAATCGGGAATTTGTCTTTGATGGTGGCAGCTGCTCAACGCCTCGACATAGTCACATTACGTAAAACGGTAAGTACCATCCTTCTTCTTCACCAGCAACACGGGCGATGAAAAGGGACTTCGGCTCGGCCTGATGACGCCCTATTCGAGCATCTCACGCATTTCTGGACCATCTCATTCTTTTGAAAATGGGGATATCGATGGTAGGTGAATTCGATGGTCGTTGGTTCTGTGAGGAGGTAAGCTCGATGGAGTAGCAAACACATCATTGTATAGCGTTGCAAGAGGTGCACAACAGTGAGGGGCAGCCCCTCAGGTAGATTCAGTTTAGATGAGCTCTCAACTAGTTGTGGAGGAGATAAGTTCTCTGGTCCCTGAAGTTGATGTAATTCGAAATTGGTGAAGTCAGAGTGGAGTAGTATGGCTTGAAGTTGGTGGAACGATATTAGTTTGGGTGGTGGTGTCGTGTCCCGCGGAGGAGCACAGTCTGACCCTCCCAGTTGAACTCCATTGTAAGCTTGGTGTAATCGTGGGCCACACGGCCAAGCTTCTGCAACCACTGGATCCCAAGTATAATATCTGGCTCCTTGATGGGTAGCATAAAGAGTTCTACCATAAAAGTGTGCCCCTGTATGGTGAGAGCTACCTAAGGGCAATGGTAAGCACACACAAGAGAGTCTCCATTCCCTATGTATACTCCTCAATGAGGTTGTAACGCTTCCGACCAATCCTAGGACCCTGCACATCACAGATTGGCCATATTCAAGTAGAGACAAGCCCTACCTGATACAAGGCCTAAGTAAAACAAGCATGATAACTTAAAACTTCATAAATTATATAAATAAAATCGTGAGTTCATAAAATGATATAATCCCAAGGGTCCATATACCCTATACATGTCCTGGACAACAAATCCTACAATATCTCACCTCAAAAGCTAAACCTCAAGAAAGCCCGATCCTTTTCTCATAAGTAAATCCTCGAGGTCAACTCTCCTGTACCTCAGGACCTGAAAAAAAAGAAATAAGTGCATGAGCTTTCGAAGGGAAAGCTCAGTAAGTACCCCGCAGGGACCATAAGGAATCAAATATGACCAAAGACATATCAATCAACACATCATCAAACAAATGAGGACAACGCCCAGTGTCATCAGAGCCTAGGGGTCTCGGACCTACCACAAAGACCTAACAAATGGTAGGGACCCCCTAATCTCATAATAGCTCCTCCGGCCTGAAAAGAACTCAACAAACCTCCCCTGGGCCAAGAACACACAAAGATCCGGCCGCTAACGACTAACCTGCCGCCTCCCTAGCTTCACCTCTCTCACATGTCGACATGGCCGATTCAATCCACTGGCCGACAAAGGTGATAAACCAGAGTATCACCCTCCGACATGGAAATGCCGAACGCCGTGGTGTCCCGCCCCCTAACGTTCTCTCTCAAACCGAGCTCACCCGCTCCTCGATCCGGGCTAAGAACGAAGCTCAACCAACACACACCAACCCGACCAACACAGCGCCGCCATCACTTCTATGGTCAAGGTTCCTGGGACACAGTAAAGGAACTATGCTCTATGAGTACGCATACCCATCCAGACGCATACCACCCAACCTAAACACTCCAACCACGAGTCCCACAGTAATGTCCCGGTCCACGGTGGCTTGCTCAGTGAGCATCCAAAAGCAAACTCATACAACATCCAATCAATCGGTATGGAAGCATCGAACCAAAACATATATATACCGGGATTCAACAACAGATAACCAAAGCATCATAGCAATGTACATAAGCACGAAACCAATAAAGGACATACCAAACCAGGTAATAGCAAGACCAAAGAAACCCATTTTTGGGTGGGAGCCTAGGCAAGAGTCACTTACCTCCAAAGCAATCCAATCAAACGCTCCGTATCTGTCCCGATGAAGCTCAAAACTCCACGCCCAGTATCCGGTAATCACGCACTCCACACTCAACAAACGCGACGAGTGTTTAAAAGTCATAACTTCTACAATGCATGTGAAACTAAAATGGGCCCCACTCCATTACACACACCCAACTCGATTACCTTAGCCTTATTAACCAGATTTGACCAAAAAATCCAAACTAGGTTTAGAATACATTAATCATCTTACTTAGACCGATTAACTCAACTCAATCAAGTCTAAGCAGATCAATTCACCATAACTAAAATTAAACCCGACCTCTTATATTCGACCAACCATCTTGGGCTTAAAGGGAACCAGGACATTACACTCAACAAAACAACACTCTTGTCCCCAATTCATCCAACCGCCCAAAGGCCCAACTACACTACCCAAAAGTATTTATCCTCATCTAACACCTCCAAGTTGATTAACCCAAAGAAATCTTTTTTTAACTAGACTTGACTAAGTCCCAAATTGATTGACCCAATCACTTGAATAAAATCCAATTTAACTCAATATTTTATTAATGAATACTAGTTAAATTAATGCAACTTTAACATTTCTTTGGAACCAATCATCTATCAAAACTCCCCATATAAACCTCTCCTCACTGCCAGTATTTACCACACTATTAAATCAGATGATCACTCAAACAAATCACCTTAACTATCCTCTGAAATACAGCCATGTTATCCTTTAAGCATTTCTAGAAGTTCATAAAAAGAACAAAACCCATTTCCCTCCATTACAACCACTAACCCCTTAAATCAACTACCTTGTAGCCAAGAGTATCCACTAATCCTCTCTCCATCCTTCACGGATCATCAACTATCAAACCCACCCATAAAGAATAACATCCTCATTATTTCATGCTGTTTTTCATACACAACCACAATAATCACCAGCTTTTATAACCCATGCTAAAGCTCTAACATGTCCATGCTTTCATGAACCTTCAAATATAGGGATAGATTGGTTTTACACTTCTCATGATCATCTATATAAATTCAATTTATGAAACCACCCATGGAGGTCAACCTCCAACCCTTAGACCAATTCTTTACTCATTCAGTCCCCCATCTATCCTTATAACCCATGCATGCATGCATACATGAATCATCACATTTATCATCACACACAGCTGAGACGCAGGAATTTAGAGAAACACACCGAGTATAGATGTCGACAAACACTGAAGACAAATTGACCATCCAAACCAGATCTCCACAGCTCAGCATTGGAGCATCACAAGTCTTCACCGCGGGACCAAAAATCAGCCTCGATCGCATCTAGTAATGATTATCCGATTGAAGCTGTGATGATGAAATCGTCGATTTAGGAAAACCAGCAAATGTATATAGGTTCCGCTTTCACACCTTAGAACCATACTCTCCCGGCCACCAAAAACAATCTTCACCGTTCAAAATGAAGAATGAAGAGTCATGAACAATCTCACCAAAAATCAGCAGGATCCAACGGTGAAATGGTCGGAATGGCAATGAACATAGAGCATGCTCAACACAGTCAGAACCTCATGCCTATTTCTGCACCTTTGTAGACTATTTCTATTCAATCATCATCATCTCTACTATCCTGAGCATCAAACTAATCTTCAACTTCATCATGGACCTTTACATGCCATATATAGGCCTTACAAGTTTAACTTCTACAACCCTTCACATTCTAAACCTCCCTCATAAACCCCAAGACAACATCCAAATAATTCCAACCTTTCAACTTTATAACCCCCATGGCATTTTTCATATTCCATTACTCTTCTCAAAACCACCATGGATAGAAAATAAATTATTTGGGTTTGACCAATTTGATCCACCTAAAATAATGTTCCTTATCCTTGAGTTGGCTATCTAGCCAACTCTACTTATATTCAGAATTCAAATCCATTACCAAATTGATTAAATCGACTATCTCCAACTTAGGTCTAAACCTTGGTCCTTTTTATTTATTCAATTCATTTACTTGATTGAACTCAACCATCAAAACTTAGCCCATTACTTAAATCAAGTTAATAATCGAATCGAATAAACTTAACCACTTTGCTCCAAAACCATTTTAATTGACCAATTAATTTTATTGTGAACCTAGGTCAAACCGGGTTAGATAGACTTGACCTCACCCCCATTTGGTTATCCTAAATCAACTTGTCTCAATTTCTAATTGGTTCAAATAGTTAATTGATCAAACTCAACCTTTTAGTTAAGCCCAACCCATCAAGATCTATTAATCCTACCAATTAATCAACCTAGTTTAGTCTCACCCAATTTAATTCAGTAATCTTACAATTAAACGATTAAATTGATTATCCTAACTACACTATACTTGATTAATCAAATAAAAATAATGTCACACTTAAATAAACCAAACTATGTCATTTAATTAATCAATACCTGATTAATGGTCACAGTTTATTAAAATCATTAAATTAATTTGGCCAATTAATTAACACTAACCTGTGATTAAAATAATTAATTAAAATGATTAATTAACTTTTTTCCCTCTTTCTCTCCCAGTCGTGCCTCGCAGGAGAAGACTGTCGGAAAAGCCCAGCTCCTGTCTGTGGACCTTTCTCCACCGGAGCTCCATGCTCCAAGCTTTGTCTCTGCCGGGGCATCTCTTTGCGCCCACCGGCCAGGACCATCGCCTCCTTCCTAGGGCCCGACAACTACCTACCAAACCCTCCTCTCCTACAGGAAATTCGAACCGCATCAATTCGTGTACATATTCTAAAACTTTTAACAGTGGAAAGCCTTGTTACCTTGGTTTCAACTCCCGGCGGTACAAGTAAGCAATGAGATTGTCCCTCCGAGGCTTAAAAATCCTCTTCTCTCGATCACCCTCTCTCGGCAAGCATCATGTTCTCTGAGTGTGTCTTCTTCCCTTTGCTCAATAAATGGCCGCTCTTATAGAGCTTAAGGGAAACGGAAGAATGGGTGATCACTGGCCTTCTCGCCCGCAATGGCTGGAGAAGGGGGAGGGATAAAGTACGGCCACCGGCCGCCGCTTCCGAAAAGCGGCGCTGGCCGCTGTCGAGAGAGGTTTATGGTACCGAGATGAGCCTCGTGGATGAATGGTGAAGATCGCTAGATCAAATACAACGGCTAGATAATCATCCAGCTTGCTCGTGACACGCTTTCAACTTGAATCTAATCCACCACGCATTACATCGCGGATCAACGCCGCATTAACCCATCCCCGGCTCTCATGTTGAGTCCATCTCAAGATGAGAGGTCCTCACAACCCAAGCACCGCGGAGGTCACTCTCACCGCTCTCTCCCTTTGGTGCCTCCTGGATCCAACATATACATTCAGACGGATCTACTCTAGGCTTGCTCATATGGCCTCACGATTGCCTTTATAATGCATCGCGATCGATCCTAACTCATGATCTTTTAATCCTGACTGTTGAACCATTTGTATAAGGGTTTTGATTTGGAAAATTATTCAAAAGTCCCTAAACTTTGTTAGGTTACACTTAAGTCCCCCTTTTGTGAGAGAGGACAATTTCAATCAAGTCCTTAACACTTTTGGGAACTATAACTTCGTCCCTAACGACCCAAATTTAATTTATTTTAATTCCCCTTTTTACACTTAATTTAAACAACTTAAACCACCTAAGTCAACCACTTCGAAGGCTAGGGAATTTTCATTAATTAAGAAATTAATTAAAGAGATTTTTGAAACCAAATTCATATCTTAATCAACTAATTGTTTAAAGAGCAATTAATATACTTTAATTTTTCAAAATATCCAAACAAACCGAGTTTGGGAACATTCCTTTACGCGGACTAAAACAAGAAAATTTACTCCATAAAATCCTCGATTTTACAGAGGCGGTGTTCTCAATAGCCAACCCTAGTTTCTGTACAATTGGTTTGATAAAATTATGTGTACTCCCACCGCCCACAAGTATTTGTAGCTATGACCCGCCACCTCACTGGCCATACGGAGGGATTTTGGATTTCCTTTTGACCCGCGAGAGTATGAAGGCTCGGTGATATCGCTATCACGCATCTCATCTTCGCCTTTTGTGCGGGATGGTTTTCATCCTGGGGTTCTTCGTGGTCGCTATCATCCGCTCCTACGAGTACCAGAAATTTGCCGGGCGACAACGTGGCTGGCATTCCATTTCTGGTCACAGTAGTAGCAGAGACCTCTGGCGCGCTTGTCTTGGAAGTCTGCCGAAGAGAAGCGTCGGATGGGAAGTTGTGTGGGGGTTGGAAGGAGGGGCTGTGGAGTTGTTCTTCAGCGGAGGTCCCAAGAATGGTTGCTGATTGGTGTTGGGTTGGATAAGGTGGTAGAGGTGTGAGGGGTGGATGGAGGCAGCACCGGTGGGGGCTTGTTGTTGCTATGCAGAGTTGGAAGAGGTTGTGGGGGCCACTTGGACCAAGAACGACTCTCTTGCTTCGCCTCTTCAATCCGATCTTCCAACGTTCGCGCTAGTGCAAATGTTTCTATTAGTGTGCTTGGTCGCATCATCCGCATCTCTCGCCGGATGTCTGAGCGCAACCCTGTGATAAAGAAGGAAATGAGTAATGACTCGGTGACGCCGGTGACCCTGTTCATTAGATCCTCGAACGCGGTTTGGAAGTGCGCCACTGTCGTGGTTTGAGTGAGCTTCGACAGTGCTCCCTGATGATCCTCGCATCGCGACGCCTGAAGCCGCCGAGGTTGTTGAGAAAGTTCACCAAGCGGTCAAGAGGTTGTTCATTTTCATCCACCGTACCACGCCGATGCCTCACCTCCTGGGCTGGAAGGAGACGATGCGGAGGATACCGCCGGGCCGCCAGTATCATGGAAGTCAAGAACTCTTCGACGCTGAAAGCCCACCCATGCGGATCCACCCATCAAACTTGGGTACTTCCATCTTCATAAAAACGGACAACGGGCCGATTTCTCAGATTCCAAGTGATTCGCTTCTAGTGGTCACTACGCGTGGAGGGAGCTGCTCGCTTTGGGACGATGTCACATCTCCTCCAAAGATCTCTGAATGGAAATCATCAAAGCTGGCGCCTATACGCGGACGCCTAGTTGAGCTAAGGCCCCATGATGGTCTTCTAGTTGTACCGGCAGTGGCCTTGACTTCTTCTTGAGGATTGCACCTCCATAGGTAAATTGGTTGTTGCTGACAGAGGATGTATAATATATATATCTCAATGAAAGCACCAAAGATATCTCTCATTGGATTGAGGGTATCGTGGTAGCCCTACTTCGAAAGCTTAGGTATACTCCGAGAAGATGTTGTAGAGAGAGAAAGGATGAGTGATAAGAGAGAAGAGAGGAAATAACTAGAAAGAGAAAGGTTTATTCGTATCATCCATGCATGGTTGCAGCCAACCCTAGCTTATATGGAGATAGAGAGATAACTAACTTAAGATAGGGAGATAACTAACTTAGCCATGAAGAACAAAAATATAAATAAGAGATAAAAGGATAAAGACCATAAAAGATAAAAAAAAAGATAACGCTTTTAAATATTCCTCCACGCCATGCCGCCCAGCCGGGTCCGGGTTCATACTGTGAATCCGGCCATCCAGCCATGGACGCCTCCTCGCTCGACGAGTGTTCATTAGTAATCCCGGTGAATGATTAGTGAGTGGTCCCTGTGCATGGCTCCGCTGATCACCGTCCTCCATTGTTATCGTCATCGTTGGTTCTGGTAATCCTGGATGTAGTGTGGAGGTTGTAACATCCCAAAATTTCATAAGTAAAATTCAGTGAATTCCTGAAATTTTTAATGAAGTTAATTAACTTAAAACAGATTAATTAATATTAATCTCAGGTTAAAGAAAATTAGAATAAAATGGACCGAAATCCATCCTCGCAACTATAGTGCCGAGAAAGGCCTTAATGGGTCAGGCTAGGGTTATATAGAATAGTTGGAGATGGATGGTCAGCCGAGTTAGATTAATTAAATCAAATATTAATTAAATATTAATTAATCCAGATTAATTAAGTAGGAATATCGGACAAAAGTTAGAGTCCCGATAAAGTAGATCTGACTGAGTCAAAAGCCGAGATTCGCGGATCCTGCTCGAGAGAATCTAATTCACCCGCGACGCTACAAAAATGTACTCGCGTCATCGGGATCGCCTCACCCGTGATTCCCTGACCTGGTCGAAGAATTATTGATAAGATAACATTATTAAATTGTGATCTGACATAAAGTAAAAGATAATGTTAATTATTAAATCTTTTTATAAAAGATAAAGTATTATATTATATTATTTTAATAAAAGAAAAGGTTATTTAAATGAAAATATATATATATATATATATATATATATATATATATATATATATATATATATATATAAAATAGAATAAAACGGTAAACATCTGCCTATAAAGGCAGATGTGAGCAAGAGAGAGAGAGAGGTTTTGTTTCAACACTCTCTCTCTCTTTCTCTCGTTTTTCTCTGAAAATCAGAGAAAGGGCGTCTCTGCCCTTTCTTTTTTCTTCAATTCCTTCACTCATGGAAGTTCACTGCATCTCCACGCCGGATCAAGCCACATACCGCTTCTTGGCGCCCGGGCCTCGGCCCCGCTGGCCCCTCGCAGCCTATCCGGCCCGAAGCTCCAGCCTACCACCGCCATCGCCGGGCCAAAGCACTGGCCCACCCCACCGCAGACTCCAACTCCTCCATCAGCCCCAAATCTCTCAACTGTGAGCCTCTTATGAATAATTTAGAAATTAACCAGATAATTGAGTGTTGGATGTGGGAAAGCCCATGTAGGTTCACAGTCTAAGCATTTTGTGGATGATGAAATGTTTTGTATAAGGACAGAGTGTTGTTAGAGGTTGCCTAGTATTATGGCATGTTGTTATAGTAGTTGTGTGTGATGCTAATTAAGTGTGCAATTGTGTATGTTTGTATGATTTCGGGAGCCCTACAAATAGAGGAGGTGCTGCCGAAATTTCGATGAAACCCTTAGATTATCCGTATCATTTTTAGCAAGACATTACCTTAGGGAAAACATGTTAAGGGCTCTTAATCTCCATGAAATGCATGCTTAAGGTTATCAATTATGTTAGTGATGAAAGTGAGGGTAGCTAGATAGAAGAGTTAATTTCGTATTCTCATCGTATCCCATTAGTTTATATTTGAGTACGAGTCAAGAACACGGACTCCGTATTTATAGAATTCTTATCTCAACTATCAGGTAAGGGCAAGGGAAAGTCACGGCCAAGGACCGAGCTGCACCTAAGCTCTAAATCCTACTAAGGTGAGTGGAAATCTACTGCAGATAGCTTCATGAAGTCTTTACCGTATTTTTTATAATGACATGCTTTTCGCTTTTAGAAGCATGAACTCGAAGTTTTATGAAGTTTCCAGAGTTTTATGAAAACCATTTTCATGCTTAGTATTCAAGAATGTAAAAGAGAAACAATTACAAATACGCTTAGATTACATTCCCCGACTGCATGTACATGTATAGATTCAAATGGGTGGCTCAGTAGAGCCAGAGAGTACTTATTAATCGAAGTTAGGAGAGGGGTGATTTAAATTCGCTTTTAAGTCCTAACTATCTCTGCTTTTAAAAGCACTTCCATTTTATAAAAATCAAAACCCCTTTCCATCCCCTTCTGACGCTTAGCGACGATATATTGTCACCACTTGTATCGACGATATACTTGTTGGTCACCGCCATACAAGATTGAAGTAGATGTGTAGTCGAGAATAGTCTTGTGTATTAGATGATGCCGCTGCTCTCGCCTTCTGTAGAGATAGAGCTCATCTCGTAGAGAGAGAGGGCATAACAGTGATTACCTGTGGGGAATGCCGGTTTCATATTTAATTCACAAGACATGTAGAAATGTAAACTCAGATATGCATTTTAAGAGAATACCTTGATCAATGTTTACTTGCTCAAGATTCAAAGACAGCTTTCCAGATTTTTAATCCAAAGATTTTCTATTCATGTTTTACACGCTGGGCTTTTACTTTACAGTTTTGTTATTTTTATACGGGTACAGTTACACCCGACATGTGTTGTTTCTCGGCCATCGAAGCTTTTAGTAGCTCACCCCCACTTTTTGGATAATCGCTTTCGCAGGACGCTAGGCGTGAGTTCTTCTAGAGGGTCGCTTGGCCACGAAGTTAACGATGACGCCCTCGTAGCCGGCTCCTCAATTCGTTTAGTTTATGTTTATTTGTTTTCGAAAGCGTACAGTAGACATTAAGTTTAAGACAATATTTATTTTTGTGTTGTATTAAATTCAATTTGTTGGTGTGTTTTAATCTATTCAGCTTTGTTTATTACCTTCCGCTGTCAGTATTTTCCCAAAGAATTAGCATAATACGTACCTTAGGTTTAGGGTTCATTCCCCAAATCGCCTCGTGGTGGCACCCGAGTCCTAAAAAGGATAAGGGTGTTACAGAGGTCAGATCCGAGGGCACCCACTCAGACCTAATGACGGGGAACACACCCTTTGAATTCGGCCCCCACAGAGGAGGGAAGACCTGTGGACGAGGACGCCTCGAGAAGTAAAATGGTCTGCTATGGGGCTAGGCAATACCCAATCTTGTAATTTTCTATGTAATATTTTAAGCTTTAATCATTAAATGAATGTGGTTTATCCAATTTTTTCAATATATATATTATTATATATATATTATTTCACCAATGCCTGTGCTTCTACATAAACACCCTTCATTTTCTATTTTCAACAAATCACACGTGCACTATAAAATTCTTTTGATCTCTCACATAACTATCTATTTAAAAAAATTAGAAATCACAAAATTTCCCATTTTCCTACAATTTATTTATTTTACATTATCTGCTAATTACTGTTTTTCACTGTGATTTCTTAATTAATTTTTTTTCTGAATTTCAGAAAATACACCACCCCAACATTCCATAAGTTTCTGCGAAATTTCATAATTCTAATTTTCCAGACATTTTAAGATTTTCGCAAATTTCAGAAATCTCAGAATTTTAAGAATTTTTAAAAATATTAAAATTTCATAAATTTCAGAAATTTCAGAAATTTCCCTATTTCTTATGTTTTATAGAATTCCAGAGATTCATAAATTTCAGATTTTGTGAAAATTCCATAATTTTTTTTTTGATTTGAACGGTGGATAAACCACATTTATTGCTATGAAGATTGTCCTTTGATGGACTCGAAGTTATACGTATCCCGCACTACCATGGTTGGATCGGGTGAGTTACATGGGTAGGAGTGGGGGTCCACGGGTGGTCCCGACGCCCCGTTTTGCGTGGCCTCGCCCTCAAAGTCCGAAATGCAGATTCCCATGTATTCCTTTGTCATTCCGCAAGGTCTCTCGCTGTGGTTTTCGTGCTTCACATAGTTTTGTCTTTTGGTTTCAGTGCCGTGGTTAAAACCATAAGAGTATTAGGTAGTTAATGCTTCGGATCAACCGTTCAGAACATACGTTGCTTTAAATTCGAAAGCATCTCCCATCAAGGCTCCATCCATATACTCCATGTGATCGCCATTACCACCGACGCCATTCCATTTGAACTTCTTGTTCCATGTGGTTGGCCAAAATGTCATCCCCAAATGGCTACCAAGGGTAAAGCCGGCGAAGCAACGCTTTAGCCCCAAATTTTAACGGCCTCATCTTTTTTATCCTCTAAGATTTTTTATTTTTTTTGAAATCTTATTATCATAACTATAATAATAGATTATTATAATAAATTGATTTTTAAAAATTTTAATTTAAATTTTAATATGTATTGAGGCCTCATAGATATTTAAATTTTTTAATTTAATATTTAATTAATTATATATCTTTTATCAACTAAATTTTTTAAAATAAAAGATAATAAACTAAAGTTTTAACTAAAACTAATCCTAAGAAGTATTAATTATGTAAATGTTGGTAAATTGGTAAGTAAGGATCATTTTCTCTACTATAAATCAAGATTGTTTTAAAAAAAAAATTATATCTTTAATTTTTTCAATCTTTGCTTTTGAGTTCTTGTTTGCAATACTTTAACAATTTCTATTGTTTTAACCTTCCTTTGTTATTTTAATTTATATTTTATAAATATATTTTGTTTAATTTATAAATTTTTCATTAAAAAATTTTCTCTGTTTAGATTTTTTTTTTCTTTTTGGAGTGGATATAGAGTTACTTCGCCATCAAAATGAGTTATCATGTTATTATATAAAATAGTTAAAAAAAATCGTATTAGTGTTTATTAAAAAAATTACTAAAATTTAATTGATATTAAATAATTAAAAGCCTTATTTTAAAATTTCGCTTTAGGCCTCCAACTCTCTTAAGCCGTCCCTGCTCGAGAGTCGGGGTCGCTGGGGTGCTCGGGATCAACAGAGAGAGGGCGGAGGGTCAATGGAGTTAGGGTTCGATTTCGTGCATAGGGTTAGGGCTTTATGGATTCCAAATGTACAATGAGAGATTCTGAACCGTTGGACCATTTGATCCAATAGTTAAGAATTTAATTGCGATGAGAGATTCTCGAAATGCATTGGATCATTCTATCCAACGGTTAAAAATTTAAACTTTATAAAATATATTAGTTGAAAACGAGAGATTTTGAACCGTTGGATTGACTAGGATCATTCGAATTCGATCCAACGATTTAGAATATGAACTTTAAAAATATATTAGTTGCAATGAGAGATTCTGAGCCATCGGATCATTTGATCCAACGGTTAAGAATTTAAACTTTAAAAATATATTAGTTGAATTTAGATGTAGAAAATTTATGATATTTGTGAAGATTAATGTTACAAATCTTATCACTTTTTAAATAATTTAAACTAAAAAACTTTGGGTAAAGCGTGTATTATTTTGGAAAAAGCGTGCGTGTATTATTTTGGGTGAGTTGTGTATTATTTTGTGTAAATCGTGTATTTTCTAGCTTATTAACCAGATGAAATTGTTACAACTGGACCAATAAACCCATAATAATACGTGACACGCCTCACAACCAAATGTGAACCCCAAGTCCTAAAAAAAATAAAACCCTAAATCCAAGAGAATAATCACAAAAGGAGTTTCTACTTAAGATAATACCGAAAATATTTATTTTTTCTAGTTTCTGCTTATAAGGCCGAATCGTGTATTATTTTGGGTGAATCATGTATTATTTTGGGTTAATTGTGTATTATTTTTGTGTAAATCATGTATTTTCTGGCTCATTGAACAGCTGAAGTGTGTTACAACCAAACCAATAAACTCATAATAATACACGGACGCTCTCACAACCAGTCAGGAACCCCAAGTCCTTAAAACTAAACCGAAACCCCAAATAATAACTACAAAACCAGAAATCACGCACATTGTTACAACCCTAAACTCGAAAACAAACATCAACCCATGAATCACACACCCCAAACTCCAAAAAACAAAGAACTATTTCTTTGGGAGAGGCTCGCCCTGAATCACATATCATAGCTGGACGCTTCGAAGAGGTGGTCTTCCCGGTTGCCGGCGAAGATTGAAAAAAATTAGAGATTTTTCAGAAATTAGGGATTTTTGTGAAGTTGGGGAGAAGAACTATTGATAGGCACTAAAGTAATTTCACACCTTTTTTAGCATCTTTAACTTCGGAGAGGTGGTCTTCCTGGTCTAAGATTGAAAAATTAGGGATTTTTCAAAACTAGGGATTTTGTGAAGTTGGGGAGAAGAACTATTGATGGGCACTCAAAGTAATTTCTACACCTTTTTAGCATCTTCAACTTGGGAGAGGTGGTCTTCCTATATGCTTAAAATTGAAAAAAATTAGAGATTTTTGTGAAGTTGGGGAGAAGAAGAACTATTGATGGGCACTAAAGTAATTTCACACCTTTTTAGCATCTTCAATCACTTTTTCGACTGACATGACCTCTAGTAAAAAAACATGGGGTTTTTTAGAAATGGGAAAATATCAGGGGGTTTATGAGAAGTTGCAAAGTTTTGAAAGTTTTTTCTAAACTTTCCTCTTAAATTATAAAATTATATAAATTAATTTTAATATGTATTTTCAAGGATGTATTTAACAAAAAAAAAACTTTTAACTTGGATATGTAACATAAGCAACCACATTAATAACATAAGATAAAAATATATCAACATTCGTTACACAACATTGTGTGTGTAAATATATACCTAGACATTATTACAATTACAAAGAGTAGTGATCCAAAATTTGTACCTAAAAATATATATATATATATATATATATATCTAAAAGGAGCTTTCAGTGCTACAAAGGAAAACAAGAATGGAAATTAATGAATAAGCTTCACTAGTTATCCCCTTGAGATCTTGTATCTTGATAAGAAGATGATCAGACGTGAAAAGGGTTGCAGTAGTTACATATGTTGAGTAAAAAAATTCTATAAATTTCATATAATATATATATATATATATATATATATATATATATATATATATATAGGAAAAATTACTGCATAGCCCATATTTCCTCAATTCCTGACAAATTCCTCCGACTTTCCAAATTTCATAGAAAGTCCCTCGCTTTTGCAAATCTTCCCAAGAAGTCCCTCCCTCTCCATCCCTTCTATTTTCTCTCAAAAATGCCCGTAATGCCCCCTCGGCCCCTATTGGTGATTTTTGGCGAGATCTCCCGCCTACCACGTTAACTCCCGCCATACCTTGCAAAATAAGATCTTCACCCACATTCGGCTTCCTCTTGTTTAGTATACTATCTCCTCGTTCCTTCCCTTCTAGCGCCTCAAGTAGCTGAAGATCTTCACCTACCTTCGCTAATGGAAACCATTTTGTCGTAGAGCAAGGTACAAAGAAGAAGGCCATGTTCTTGATTTCACCATGTTGTCCTCGCGGCAATTGTGTTGGAGGAAATCCTCAATCGTTGGAGCCTCACGCTTCACTTGTGAGAGTGAAGCATGTCAGTCCTTACGCCATTTTTGCACAAGGCTATATGTTTAGTTGACTCCGATGGGGATTTCTTGCGGATGTGCGGGTGCATCGAATATTCAAGAAGATGGTGGTGGACATGATCGCTGAGGACAAGGATGTGACAATAGGGAACCTCGCGTAATCATCTCGCTGCCCCGTGAATGAAGAATTTCTTTTGATTTGTTTCTGCTTATGTTTTGTATTTTCGCTTATTATTATGTGTAAGCCTTTATTATTAATGGTTTTCGCTATTGTACCAATCAAGCCGCTTAGTATTTAGGGAGTTTGGTTGACTAAACGAATTAACCGCTTATTATTTTGAGTTTTCGTGATATTATGTGACCTAAGCTGCTTATTATTTTATGGCTTTCACTCATTTAACGGGCCGATCGCTTATTTTGTATGGAGTTTCCGCTTACTATAATGATCGCATCGCTTATCCTTTCTCAGAAAGCATGTATTCCCCACTGTTAAACGACTAAGCTGCAGTATTTCATGACTTTGGTCTTCTACACGTGGTTTCCGGCCCCAATGCCGCTATCACAAAGTGAAGAAGTGGACTTACGCGCATGCGCATGCCGAAAGCACTTGGAATCGAATTGTGGATCTGCGACCGCCGGTCCGAGATTTCACAATGCCAACACTTCGTGATTCTTTACGGACTTTGCCATCAGCGTAATTTCACTATCGGCTCATTAAGAATGATCAAAGAAAGAGTGACCGCTGCATGTGCAAAGGATGATTGTCGCTGGCGGTCCATGCATCGATGGTTGGTAATATTAAAGAATTCGTGACAAAACAATAACAACCTCGCATACATGTGGAGGGGGATTGGCACTACATCCCATCCAAAGGCTTCTAAGAAGTGGGTCAAGAAACATGTGATACGTAAACTCAAAGATCGACCACTCTATAGGGTCGTGGACATGCAACGGACATATTACGTGACCATGGAGTTCACCTCGCTGCATAAGCTGTGCCCGGATGGGTAAAGAGGTCGCGAGGGAGATGCTCCACTTTAAGTTTACGCCGCAAGCCACGCATCCGCTGATGTGGTATGCGGAGAAGGTGGCGAGACCAACCTGTGTAGCATTGTGATTTTGGAAAAGGAAGGTGAAAGATCTGCCAGGTTTCTTTTGTTTTCGCCTCACTTGATAGTTTCGTGGAGGGGTGTAGACCCTTGTTATTCCTTGATGGGACTCACTTAATGGGGAAATACGGTGGCACGCTGTTTGGCTTAACCGTAAAGATGGTAATGAAGCGATTCTTCCACCTAGCGCTCGCCATTGTTGACAATGAGACTGATGATAATTGGACATGGTTTGCGTCAACGCCAGGCGACGATCAGTACGCACAACGGCGCAACCGCATTTAGAAGATCCTTACGCTCATATCGGACCGATCAAGGGGCTTATCAATGCCATCGCTTAGGGTTTTTCCTTCCTCCCCATGCGTATTGCTTACTTACATCTTCATGCTAACTTCTTGAAGGCAAATGCTTCATGGGTAGGGCGATGAAGGATGAGTGTTGGAGCCTCGCTGCTTAAGGTCAGATATGCCTACACATGGAAGGAGTACAATGATGCTGTCGATGAGGTCCTGGCCGCATCATCGCAGACACACAACTGGTTATTTCACAAGTCTGACATAGAGCATTGGTGTAATTATTTGTTCAAAGGGCCTCGATGGGGTGAGATGTACTCCAACGCGGGCGAGTCATTCAACGCATGGATACGGGACGCCTGGCCACCTACCCGTGATAAACATGGTGGACTCCATAAGGTTTTGCCCAAGCGCTTATTTTTCCTAGTTTTCGCTTTATAAATGTGACTAAGCCTTTATTTATGAGTCTTTCCGCTTATTAAACGCCTTACGCTACTATGGTTTGTTGTTTCGCCATCGAAATGACCTAATGTTTAGTTTTCTGCTTTTCACTTATTATTATAGCTACCGCTGCTTATCGCTTTTGAGTTGTCGCTTATTATGTTGTAGGTATAAGATGATGAATATGATGTATCATCGACGAGCAATGCAAGCTATGGGAAGGTCATCTTTGTTCCTCGGTGATACATACGGGATTAAAGAAACCGTGGGAGCAAAGCAGGTGTAATTTGAAAGTGGGTCGCTCAGATGGGGTTCAATTTGAAGTGATGGACAATCATAGTAATTGTGTGAACTTAAGCAATAGGACCCGCCATGCCGCCAGTTGGGAAGTTGATGGACTACTATGCAAACACGCATGCGCAAATATTATGCAAAAAGACACAAGTGTCGCATTCTTATGTTGATGACTTCTTCATCAGACGCAAGATACAAATAAGTAAAGATACCAGAGCCTATATTTCCAATCCAGATATAGATAGACCTACCGGTACCTCACGGAACTTCGTAATGAGGCCACCTTTGACCAAGAAAAGGGTGCGGCCGGTCCTTAATTCGCATCGGAGAAGGATCGAAGTCGCAAGCATTCGACATTAGACCACTTCATTGTAGTCGGTGTCATGAGGCCGCATAATAGGAATTACATGCAACGCTATCAGAAAGGCATCGATGAAACCGAAAGTTCGGGTCCCAAGACATCATGGGTTATTTTTGTTGTCCGTTATGTTTAACGGGCGTAAAAATATATTAAATAGCGCTTCCGCTTAATATAAATATGAAGCGGTCTTTCCAAGATATTATAATGGACGCATGTGACGGCTCACTACACTCGACAAAGACAATACACTTTAATCGCATAAATAATAAACGCCAAACTCCCTTAGTAAGTTTATAACTAAAAGAAAATAAACGCTTCTCCAGATAATAAATGCCTCGCTTATATAATAAACGCTTCTACCGTATAATAAGCGCCGCCAGATAATAAGCGCTTTAAGCAGTAGAATAAACGCTTCAAGCGATAATAAGTGAAAAGAACAATATAATACACGCTTTCGGGCGCTTTGTTATCGAACAGATGTAAAATTAACAAAACATGTTTCGCCATACATAAAATATTACTTCGCAGGTAATCCCATCTAATATTAACTTCGCCACCCACTTTAGCCTCACACCCCTGCATTATCTTCCAAGTCGAAGTTCAAGCTCTTGCCCACGGAGAATCTGATCCATGAAATGGATGGTAAAATTCCACAACCAAGGCCGCTGCATTCTCACGGGCGCCTCTGCGTGTCAGGGCCATTTCAATCGCTGCGAACTCCCTACTGGAGGCAAGGTAATCGGGTCGCACAATTTACGTACCGCAAACATGGGGTTTTATTGTTAGATCAATAGCATTACCGACCGGATAATAATACAAATAATAATAAGGGAAAGTCTTACCATGGCCATCGCGGCCCATGTCAGTAACTTATGCTCAAGCTAATGACGAAAGTAATGGAGATACTCTCGCCTTTCCCGCTCCAAAGCACTGTGAGGTGGAAGTGCCTATGGCCGACATTATCGCATTAGGACAACGCCCGTGTCATGGAAGTTTTCTATTCCTTTCTTCATCAACGACTCAAATACTGGTGCGATGATTTCAAAAAATTGTGACAAATGATACGCTTATGGGCCCGAGCAATGGAAGCCCTCCGCTTGTATGGGTTGTCCAGCCTTCTTAAGCTCATTTTGAAACATAACTACTAAGACGCCGATCACGCCATCTGAACTTAACTTCCATTGATCATGCAAGATAGCTTGCTTTCGCGCTGGCGAACGCCAAGTCGCTCTTCCGCATCGGGCGCCGCTAAGGAGAATACGCTTTATTTAACTTATAAAGTTGTTTAATAAGTTAAAAGTCGAAAGCAAATACGCGATCAATCAAAATAATGAGCTTAAAATCAAAACATTTGCACGCTTTAAGGAAACTAATAAGCTTTAAAACAAACCGATAATAAACACTTAATGCAAATAATAAGCTGAAACCTCCAATAATAAGCGTAAAACTATGCTAATAAACGCTTTAAGGTAAATAATACACTCAATAAAAAATATGGGCAACAAAGCCTAAAACTAAAAAATCATATTCTCTTAGCATGTGTCTTACTTGTCCATCCCGTGATTCAAAAACAAAGAAATTGCCAGACGCCCATCCGTCTCGCATGTTTGAAACCAAGAGGCCTCTTATTCGCGGGTAAATAGAAGTTTGTATTATCCATGTGCTCTGGAGCACTAGGGGTAAACGGGATAATGGCGCCTTTGGCTTTACTTCTGACAAGACACCTTCATCAAGTAGACCTCTAATTGTTTCTTTAAGGGACTCAAGAACGCCGAGATATCGACGCCACCGGTCCTCCTGGATGAACCGCCTCCTTCGCTCCTTCCGGGCCAACGTCACTTGACTTTCCCCTTTTCACGCTTCACCGGGCTGAGAACGGGACGCCCACGCCGCAATGCATTTGTTTTCATGGGCTGCCCAGGCGCCACGTGGTTCTTAAGGGCGTGGTCTTTGATACACGCCTGCGCGGGTCGTGGTTGCTTTTTCTCGTTCCCTTCGCGGGCGCCGCCGCCGTAAGGCGCATTCGTGGTTTTTGCCACTTTCCTTCACGCGAGCAACGATCCCAAGAGTCCGCCAGGCGGGTGCCGCCGGCCACAAACCGCGCTTTGCTTCAGCCGCAGGGTGTGCATCTTTTTCTCGCGCGAAACCGGCGTGCATCCGCTGCAGCGCAGCGCTTCCGGTGGTTCTCACGCTGGAGGTGGTGCATCCGCTGCAGCGCAGCGCAGGAGCTTCGGGCGGTTCGCTTGTTCACCGGGCATTCACCTTCGCAGCCTATCAAGCTTCACCAATCGATCAAGCGCTTCTCATCTCCTCCATGAGGAACTCCAAATTGTCCCCTTCCGCCAGCTTCCGGAAGTCAGCACTAACATTCTTCAGCTGACCTCCACCTCTTTCGGCCTTCTCCTCCCTCTCTTCGAGAGGGCAGGTTTCTTTCCTCAAGCGAACGCCGCAGGGCCGTTTTTGTGGGTGGACTTCTTCTGGACCTCGATAAACTCGTGACTACCAATTAGAGGGGGCGAAAGTGGGACATCTGAAATACATGCGTAAGAACAAGAAAGAAAGACTTCATTCAAATGAACGGATAAGCGCTTAAGATAAATAATAAACGCTTTTACCAACATAATAAGTTTATTTACACGGAATAATAAAGACTTCAATCCGGAAAAATAAGCGCTTAAGTTTAATAATAAAAACACTTCAACGGAAAAATAAGCGCTTTAGCATTAAAATAAACGCTTTTAATTTAAAATAATAAGCGATTATAAGTAAAAAGATAAGTTTATTACAAAATTCATAAACACTTCTCAAAAACAACTAACATTGCCCACCTTCTTTCCCTCCACTTTTTCAAAGAACTCCTGGATAATCGATTTCGCCATCGAAGTCGTTCTCGCCAGAGGCACAAACGGGCGGCGCTCTTCTTGAAGTGTATCCTCTCACGGCCCCTCACAACTCAGAGAACCATTGCATTAAGCGCGAGGACGCACTCCTCGCAGTAGCCTCGACGCTTTCCTCGATTCCTCATGCGACGGGCCCTCACACGACTGGGCCAGACGGGACCTTCCTCCATCACCACTGTAGCGGCTCGCGCCTATGCGTAGTCTCCAAGCGCATTCCTGTGTCGTTATGCATTTACGCAGGCAACCTAATTCTGGGGTCGCATTGTGAGGCGCCGGGCGAATGTAAAAGCTCCCGAGGATGTAGACTACCAACATCTTGACGCAAATTCTCCTCCTCGCCTTTGCCCTTCGTGAATCTAGATCGCCAGAGGGTCTTCGGATGGAGCGGGGCGGTTTCGCCACCGTGGGCGCTTCTCGTGAACTCAAGGCCGAGATCACTCTTTGGCGGCCTTCGCCTTGAAGGTTACCGCAGCGACTGCGGCACGGAGACCGAGGATCATAGCATACATCCTCTCGCCTCCTAACTCCACCGAGATGAACCAATGTTGAAGTTTCCTGGCCTTCTCGCCGTACATCGAGAGGATGGAATCCAGACCCTCTCCGGACGAATAGGCTCCACCCATGAATGGGCAAAGGGAGTTCTCTCAAACAACTCCCTAACGCCGGGTCACATCGACGCTTTCAAATTCTCAACAAAGACTATCGATCGGAATCCGCGTAGCACCTCAAGGCCACGAGCTGCACACTTCCCTTTTGACCTTTTGACCTCTTTTGACCTTTTCAAGACCCTTTGACGCACCCTTTGACATTTTTTCCCATCCTTTAGAGAATCGCATTAATATGTAATCGCAACACACGCTATGCATAACAATAAATGCTTTGGAAACAAAATAAACGAAACCTCAAAATCTAAACGCTGGGCCCCGCTTACTAATAAACGCTTTGTTATTCTCAATGTAAATAAACGCATACAACCCCCTAAAACTAAACGCTTTGGCCAAATAATAAGCTCTCTCCTGCTACAAAATGCATCTAATAAACGCTTGTTGCCCGTTGTTACAAATAGACCGATAAACGCCCGCCTTTGAAAGTAAAACGAAAACCCTATAAAACTAAACGCTTTTAGCTCAAGAAATAAACGCAACCCCTCGAGAGACACACATCAACTCCAAAAATACACGCTTTTAGCTCATGAAATAAACGCGAACCCCGAGAGATACACACAAAACTCCAAAAATACACCCTTTAGCTCTCACAACCAGTGCACCCTAAACACTAAACCCTAAACACCTGATTCGTAATCACGCATTGTGTCAGGCCCTAAACCGAACCCTAAACCCTAAATACCCAAAACCGGCTGAAAGCATAAATGCTGGAGATTGTCACCGCCTTTGGAGATAGTCACTGAAGCTTTGCAAAGATGCTCTTCGACGGTGGCCGGTGGAGAGATGGACGCCGCGACGCCGCAGCGGGGAGAAGAGAACGAACCTTTAGTACGAAAACGGCTTTTGGGATGCAAAAGAGTCGGCTTTTGGGTTGCAAAGAGGGCAAATTGCACTTCACACGCCTTTTCAAACTCAGGTCATGGAGACGGGGCTTATCGTAGTGGTTCGGTCAAAAAGGAGGGACTTTTTGAGGAGTTGGAAAATTTGAGGGGTTTTTTGAGGATTTGGAAAATATCAAGGGTTTTTTTGATACTTTTCTCTATATTTATTTATTTATTTATTTATTTATTTATTTTTTCTCATTACCATATACTTCTCAAATATAACGTGCCTCGCGTTCAGAAGTTCGAAGTCGGCCGGGAGTTGTCGTCGTTTTTCTCGAGAAGGAGAAGAGAAGGGAAGATGGTATCTTTTCTTCGAGATCTCGAAAGGTTTTAGTTGCGCTTGTTGTTGTTGTTGTTGTTGTTTGTCTTCTCTAAATCCTCGTTTTTTTCCGCATTCTTGCAGCTCTTCTTCTCGTATTTCAAGGAGCTGGTGGGGAAGGAGGTCACCGTGGAGCTGAAGAACGACCTGGAGATCAGAGGCACCCTCCATTCCGTCGATCAGTATCTCAACATCAAGCTTGAGAATACTCGCGTCGTCGATCAGGACAAGTACCCTCACATGGTGTCTTTCTTGTTTTTTTCCCTTAGGTTTTGTTTCTTGAGTTCTCTCTCTCTTTCTTTTCTTAACCAAATTCATTGTTATGTGGTTGATTTGTAAGTATTTTCGTGAGTGGAGATTGCAGAAACGTACAACTCATCCGTTTGGTTTAGGGTTAGGATTTCAGTATAAGTATTCAATTTAGTTACTGGTAAATTTGAAATTGGGCCTCAGATTTGTCCTTTAGGTTTTCAAGTGCCAAGCTTTTTGGGTCAAATGTTCAAATGGATTAGCAATTTGACCGTTGTTTATGAAATCAAAGAGGAGAGGATAATACTTCAACCCTGAGAAAGGAAATCAAATGAGTACTAGCTGACTAACAAAGAAGATATCTGCATCTTGGTATTTGGTATTCAGGGTCTTGTTCTTGATCCTTAATATGTGGCATCCACTCATTTCCTTATCTTCGAATTCATGTAATGGTTTTATAATTTTACTGAATACTTAACTTAGGACTTCTAAATCATATAATGATTTTAATTCTTGTCAAACTCTTATAGGCTAACTTTTCGTGGTGAGAAATTAGTCTTATTATGTAATCATCTAGAATCATTGGGTCACAAATTACAGTTTTCTGTTTCTTATCAATCTGTAATCTTTATCTAAAGGGATGATTTATATGTTTATTTGTATGATTTGTTACAATTTGGGTATGTTCGCTATTATGATTCATACATGTGTTAGTGTGTATTTAATCCCATCAAAAACATGTAAGGAGTTCATAGATGTATAATGTTCATGTTCGAAGCATGGTCCAGCTGTACTTTTTAGTGTCTTTAGGGCATCTGTTTTAGTGGAGTACTGTCTTAGAACAGATATGGCCTATTGCCCTTTATAGCTATTTCTACAAATTTATATAGTCTCATTCTTTTATTAAGCCTTAAGTTTTTTTTTTACATTGGCATGCTTTGGGTCTTTCTTAATGTTAACTTTCTTAATTGTATCCTAAATTCATTAATTTATTTATTGTTTTTGCCTTTTTGTTATAGTAATTGGTATCATGTATTAAGCATATTGATTATTTACTGTAAGAAGTTTCTTGATGTGTTTTGTCACATCACACACCTTTGAAGAGAAGGGGGCACTCTAAATGTTTAATTCTTTTGCTTTCAAAAACAACCATAAAAAAAGACATTACTTATTCTTTTCTTTGTTTCCACCATCCAGAGTCCTTGATATCATCAGTCTTCATCTATTATTTCCTTAATGGCGCATTGCTCATTATTTATTCCAGAACTTGCAATCATGCTACCAAAGTTTGAACTGCTGTTTGGGATGGATTCTGATTAACCAGAGCCTTCACCAAGTTTATTTACTTTTTTTTTTTAATAGAGATGTGCCTAGCTGTTTGATTAACTCTTAACAACTTTTTATAGCACATAATATTATGTTCTAAGGATTTGCTTATAACAACTAAAGTCAAGGCATTGGCAGATATCTTACTAAAGCCATATTTCCAAATCTTGGGTTGGCATTGTAATTTATCATTAGGACAAATACAAGCAATTTAATCTAAACTTGTACTGCAAGGCATGCTAGGCTCCCAAAATCTGTTCCTTTACCCATTTTTCCTTTCAAGATTTTAGAGAGGAATAAAAGAGTGGGAAAAAGGATAGAACCAATGGGGTCTCACTTTCAGGACAGTAGCTTCTCAAATTTGTAGAAGTTGGAGATTTTCTCAATTGCTGCACTTGCTTCTGGTATTTCCTTTGTCTGAAGAACCATTTCCTTAGCTCCTTAAGGAAAATTTTGGTTCTGCCACTGTGACTGTGCACATGGACTGAAATAAGTTATTGCAGGAACTAATGGTTATCGTCTTTTAAATAGCATCTTGAAACTGCAAGTTTATTGTGTTTTTAAATTTGATACAGCTTCTAATAGTAGATATTCAAACACATCATTGGTGATCCTGAAAATTAGAACAGTTTATTACTGAATTTGCATTTTGATTTCATTGGTCCCTTGCTTGTGAGTCTATTTTTTGGTCCTATTTTACCTCTCATTGAGTGTTGTGTCTTTCAGTTGTACCCAGAGGTATTTTTATGGAATCTATATCAGCAGAAACTTTCTTTGGCTGCAGTTGTCAGTTAGGAACTGCTTCATAAGGGGATCAGTGGTTAGATACGTACAACTTCCACCAGATGGTGTAGACATTGATATTCTACACGATGCTACAAGATGAGAAGCCCGGGGAGCTTGATCTTTGCATTGTACATACAGCCCTCACATATTGGTGATTGTGATCGGGATGTAATGATTTGCGCTCAGTTTAGTGGCATTCTTGATGTCAGTTGCCAGGAGAACTTGCTGAAAACTCTTGATCACAATCAGAGATGCTTGCCATGATATAACTGTAGTTGCACATTTGGGCCGAAGGAGTTGCACCCCTTTGGTTGTGTGTTTCCATTTATTAGTTTATATGGAATTCTAAGGCTTGATTAATGAACTAATTTAAATGAACCATTTGAGTTAACTCATGGAAATCTCTTGATTTTCTTACAATTTTTTTTTTTATATTGAAAGCATCAAGAGAGAGCAAGTCTCATTGTTGGTTCTGTTTGTCCTGTTTTTTTTATAAGATTTAGATTTCTAAACTTGGATTATTATTTGTTTGGCTTGTCATGATTTAATAGGAATTCACCTTTTATTATTATTATTATTTAAACTCAAGGGGGGAATATCCTTCAAATAGTTTTTGGATAGGGAATTTCCTGGATTGGTGTTTATAAAGATTGTTAGTTGTTTGTGTCACGCCCCAAACCCGTCCCTGCCTCCTACAAGACATCGAAGACGCCGCGTATTTATAGGGTCACCCCTATAAGCACGCAAGGCTCAGTAACACAAGCATATAATTAAAACAGAGTTAAAATTATTAATCAGCAGAAGAAAATATATAAGGTTATACAGAAACGCTATACAGGTCCTGAATGATACAACTCTCACTCAGAAAAGAATAGAGGTCCGCAAACCTCAACTCAAAATATCCCCGACGCTACTAGGCTGTCCCGCTTAAGCTCCCTCTCCGTGAGTCTCGCCCTAGCTACTCGTCACCACCCGGGAAAACATCAAACAAATCCAAGTGCATGAGCCAAAGAAAGGCCCAAGAGGGATCGCAATTTAATCAATAAATGTATTAAAGCCACCAGCAAAAAAAAATAGAATAAAAGAAGAATAAATATCCAAGTGCAACAACATCACAAACAAATAACAAGTCTTGGGAATGTGGATAAATCCACCTGATGTACTCAATCTCCTCGGCATATAATGTATATTATGATACTTCCAAAGATCATATGATATCCTCCGTGATATCATCTCCGGCTCCACGAGCCTCGGATAGCGCTTATAACAATCATGTGCACATGGCTAGAAAATACCGCCCCTCGAAGCCGTTTCAGCGCCGATATTATACGCCCTCTACCGTCACGGCCTCCGCTCGATGTATCATGCCCGTATCGCAAGAGATTGCTAGTACGTAATACCTAACAACAGTATACATATATATCCAATGCAGCAACATCTTGAATATATATATAATCAATGATCTCGTCGAGATCGGAAGCCAAACATATTTAAGGAGTAAACTCGACTCAAATATGTATAAGAAAATAAGGAAAGCAACAATCTCCCCGAGATATAAAGCCGATACATATGAGGAAACCCTATCTCGAATATATATTGGGAACCTCTCGAAGAAATAAGAGTACAAGAATCATAAGCAAGGTAAGAGGAAGGAATGCTCATTGCAAAGAATAGAATATCAACAGATCGCTATGGAGTACCACCCCTTGACCATTCCAGTGCTACTAGAACGCCAGAGGGTACCCATCGCCATATGCCATGGAGTATCACTCCCATCGCCATATGCTATGGAGTACAACCTCCTCGCTATCCCACAACAACACAAGAAGAATGTCAAGGGGTACTCCTCAAAGCGCATCATATCGTAATATACAAGCTCGCATAAATGCAACAAGCATAACATGTCAATGTGACAGTTAGAATCGAAAGATGGACTCCAACATCCATCTAGCACAACAACAACAGAATCAATAGAATACTATGAGTTAGAAATACTCACCACACTCCATGTAGAGCCTACGTAAAATATCGAATAACAAGTATATATTCAAGGAAACAATCCTTCTAGAATATATAAATAGTAAATCTCAAAGAGATATGGAAAGCAGAATGGAAAGCATATATCCAAGGAGACAATCTATCTCGAATATATGAATAGAAAAGAAATTACAAGTAGTGTGGGGAGTTAGAAATACTCACAACACCCTACCATGAGAGCCTACCTTATCCGCTTGTGACCTACCTGTGTCCGGAGCCTTCCACCTCGTGTCCTCAACCACCTCACGACGCCCTAAACATGGTAAATGTTCATCACATAACATTTCATATCAATCAATGCATTACATGCATTTAATTACCCAAATCGTGGAGTTTATCAAATGTCGGCTTTTAAATTTATAACTGATAGGTTAGGGCCCTCTACAACACCGCCAAGCATCTATTTTTATTAGTTTAAATACATCCCCTAATCCATCGTGAATGATCGTAATCAAATTCTCGAAGTCTTTTGAAAAAATTGCCGAAAAGTTGGTCCTTGGGTTATCAGAGTTACTAAAGTAATTCCTACGTAAATTCCATTCCTTGGAGTTCAAACTTCAACCAAGCTTTACAATTAATCACACATATCCTTAATCCAAGGAAGTATGAAAATCAAATACACAACAGTTTCCATTCTATTATTTGGTAACTCACATTTATATATAATGCCTTAGGCAAGACCAACTAGTCAAAGTTACCCAATCAAGGCCCGCCATTTGGTAGTCAACTAGATCCAAGTAATGCATAACATATTTTAGAAGTTGGCATGTTGTTCAAGAATATCACAATTTTTAATATCATGCCCATACTAACCTACACAACTAATCCATAAGTTGCTCCATTTGGTTCTCGTTGTTCAAAGCTAGAACTAGTACACACAAGGTCAACAATTAAATCCAGTGGCGGAGTCAGGAAGTTTATAATATGGGGTCAATATTTTACAATTATGTAGAGTTTGAAAACCAAAAATTCCTACAATAAGTCTTTTAACATATTATCATCATCTATAATACAAGCAAATCATGTATATATTTAGAAATATAGTTATAACATTATAAAAAAGTTAAAAATACAAATAGATCTCCCAATCGAGAGAGTAAAGTTAATAAAATGTTACTTTTTCAGTTTTTTTAAATCATATTAAAAGAAAACTTGGGATTTGAGAAAAAGTAAAGAGGTTACTTTTTCCAAAATCGCCTTTTATATTATATTATTATATATATTATGTCAGATCGGATGATTTAAACTTATTGACCCAAGATTTCAAAAATAATGGGGTCATTTACTATTTTAAATAACATGTGTATATATATATATATATATATATATATATATATATATATATATATATATATATATATATATTTTAAAGTTTTGGAAATTTTTGTGGGGTCATTTGACCCCACAAAAATATATATAGATCCGCCACTGATTAAATCCGCAAGAATACAATACCATCTTGGGGCCCATAACTTGTAGCTTCTCTTGGCCATAATCAACTAACTTTTAAAGACTTCAGTCTCAAAGTCAGGCACCATATTTCAGACTATAGTCTGAATCAAAATCACATAAGAAAGAACATAAATTAGTCAATAGTAAGAACAGTGACCAAATTTCTCTAGGAAGCATGGCATCCCCTAATAGATTGTGAGTGACCATTATAACCAAGATAGGGGTATATATATATTCTCTGAGAGACTGAAGACAAGTATCCATAATTGATCTTGTTCTTAAACACAAAACACAGGAGTTCCAAGAACTCCAAACAGATCTCAATCCTCAAAGAGTTACATCAACCCTTCCTTCAACAAACTTTTCATATACAATTCTGATTCTCAAAAACAACCATATATTTTAAAACCCCAAAACTAATCTCTGTATAAAGAGAAAGTCAAAACTTTGTATATCAAATGAAAATAGGAGCATCATATCAACCAAAGATCAACACTCCATAGAAAAATAGCAAAGAAGGTTCCAATCAAACTCACCACACTAAACATTGGTTACTATCTCATGTCCTCAAATAGATAACCATAATGGCTATGAATTTATTACATAATACTTAGATGTATCCATCTCCATCCTCAAAGATGGAAGAAGGCTCTAACATGCTCCTTAAGAGGAATTAATTGTTATATAATTCATGGAGAATAAAGTAAATATTTTCAAAGAAATTTGGGCAACGCCTCCTCTATTTCTAGGGCCCCAAAATATACAAACATTCTCCATAATCTATCCATTACACATGGATTTAATAAATCATACATACAAGCATTCAATTACTCAAAGTTTAGCAAGCTCACAGGTTCTACCTCGATGCTTAACGACGCCGACTCAAGAACCAAATTGTTAAGAAAAATATTAGAGTTAACGGATCCGGGTTAGCGATAACGGATCCGGGTTATATGAAAGTATGTATATAAAGGGTTAGTGTTTATAAAGTGTCAATTAAGAAAGATTAATGAAAAGGAGCAGCAGCCACTATTGAGGTGCCGCGCCGCCAAGCAGTTCATCTTCTCCATCCTCTTATTCTTCATCTTCTACATGGTATCAGAGCCAGGAGGCGAGACGATGGGGAGAGGTTGTTTGTCCACTGCTCGACAACCAGATCTGAGCCAGATCTGATCGCAGAGGAGAGATCTAGTACGTGACATGAGGAGACTTGCTCGGCCATTGTGGAGGAGAGCGGCCCGACCAAGCGCCGGCTGGAGGCGGTGCCGCTGGCCTCGCTCGCGCTTTGCCGCATCCAGCGGCTGGGCCGCTTTGACCGTGATTCCAGACGCCGAGCCATATCTCGAAGGTAGATCTCGTCTCCCGCGAGAGGGCTCGCCTCAAGGCGCCCGCAGGAGGAGGCCGAGAGGGACCGCCCGCGCTACCGCAGGGAGGGAGAGACGCAGAGTCCGCCCGCTGAGACCTCGCCGAGGCGCCATACTGCACTCCCCGCAAGCGAATGCGGATCGTGGTCGCTGCCGCGTGTGGTGTTCTTGGTGTTGACTTAACGACGTAATGATGGCGACTCCAAATACAACTCATGATATGAAGAATCTTCGAGGAATTTGCAGGATGTTCAAAGTCAAGAGCGAGGGAGATACCTCGGCCCAATCGGGAGATTGTGCAACGGCCCGAGATGGTGCAGTAGGCCGGAGTCGACGCCAAATGATGTGAAACTAGAAGGGGCTTAAGAATTATCCTCGAAGCTAGTCTCGAGGGCGAAGTCCGGGATCTTGAGTACAAAGGGGCTTGAGCATTATGTGCCAGGAGACCCGTGATCAAGCTTCCACCGACAAGGAGAAGCGCCGAGTGAGGACTGGCGCACTACTAATTCCCCGCGGTGGCATGGATGATGAGTTCGATGTCCCCAACTATTGCTGGGATGGTGGAGGCAATTCGTAATGCGGCTGATATGTGGACAATGTTAGTCAAGATGTATTCTGGAGCAGGGAATGTGATGCTTATAGTTGAGGTTCAGACAAAAATTGAGAATTTGAAGCTGTGGGGAGAAGAGTGCCTGGAGTATGTCACCGAAGTTGCAAAGACCTTTGGTCCGACTTGACCATTATGATCCCTTTGGCATTTTCGTGATACTACATGCGCAGCCTTTCGAAAGCAAGAGATGGATCGAACGCAGGAGGGTAACTCTATTTTCTCAAGGGTTTGAATGCGTAGTTTGAGCAATGTGAGAGCCACAATGTGTCATCAATGCTTCTCTTCCCACTATGGAGGAGGCTATTGCCGCGATGACCCAAGAGGAGGTTAGATTGAAGGTGATGATCAAGCATACATCACCCCCTCGCTCGGCCTCCGCATTGGTAGTTCCCGCCTCCCGCATCATGATAGAGAGTGCTACAACCGCGGAAGAAAGGCATCTCACCATAGCTTGTCTACAAATCAGTAATCCCGGTCAGCGGCCAGATCGGAGGTGGGAGGCAGAGGAGCCTATAGAGGTGCGCCAGCGGAGGAGGCCGTGGTCGTAGGTCGTGGCCGGTACTAAAGCCAACTTAGCGCTATCGAGCAAGGGCCGCTTTGTTGAGATGTCCACATGTCAGCCGAAGCTGGGAGGAGTTGGCATAGCTTGAAGCCGAGGGACCGAGAGCTCCAAGGATAAGGGCCGTGCCACACTGTGATCTTGCTCACCAATCGCTTTTGGTAACTTTGTTACAACTATGCCTACGCGGGCAATGTACGTATTCGTGCTCGTGCACTGTGCATCTACAAAGAAATTGCATGTAGAATGGATTGTAGACTCGTGGAGCATCTAGGCATACATCGGGTGCATGTAGTGAGTTTGCATCATATTCACTATATAGGCATACTCATAATGGACTGTCCAAACTGCTGATGGGACTTCTCAACCCATTAGAGGGATTGGCTCAGTCAAATGGACTTCATCAATCACACTCTCATCTGTCTTGCATGTTCCCTCATTCCCCGTTAACCTTCTTTCAAAATTTATTATTGATCAATTAGGATCCGCCAAGTTCTCGCTTTGACCGTGAATCATGTCTTTTCGAGGAGAGGCGAACCGAGGAGGCTTTGGGACCGCACAAGGCGTGATGGACTTTGGTACTTAGATCGTGGAGTGCTTGATACGCCGCTCTTGCCGGGCCACAGCGGAGGGAGTAGAGGTCGCAATGCTTACCCAACATTGTCGCCTCTGGGTCACTTATCTTTGGATAGCTTAAGTCGGTTGTAAACTGTAATTAATGGACAAGGTAGATAGGAGTAAACTTGTGTGTGATGCTTGTGAGTTTGGCAAGCATACACGCTCTCTACTTATTCTAGTATTGGTCTTCAAATGTGGAACCATTTGCTCTTATTCATTCGGATGTAATGGGGACCTCATGTCCAGCTTCTTTTCGCCAGTTACGGATCGGGGCTGGCTCAAGTGACTTTTATTGATTGTTATTCTCGTATGACTTGGATTTATTTGATGAAACACAAGAGTGAAGTGCTTCGTGTTTTCAAGACTTCAGCGTCAGGTGTGTGAAGACTCAGCCAATGCAAAGGTTCTGGATTGTACGGATCGATAATGGAACTGGTATGTTAATAAGGGAATTTGCATCCTTCTTGTCATCTCAGGGATTTTGTGATCGCATATCTCACTTCGCATACACCTCGCCCAAAATGGGGTGGCCGAAAGCGCAAGAATAGACATCTCACTGGAGGTGGCACGCTTCTATCATGATCAAGATGAATGTGCCAAAGATCCTATGGAGTGAGGCTGCGTGATACAAACGCTTATCTCATCAACCGCACGCCTTCAATGAAAGTGCCGGAATGAAGACATCATGCCAAATGCTCCCGGGTGAGAACAAGTTTATCATCCCTCCTAAGGTGTTTGGTTGCACCCGCTGGTCGAGATCATAGGCCTTCTGTGGGAGTTTGGACCCTCAGCCGCCAAGTGTATATTTGTTGGGTACTCTTCAGCCGTAAGGGTTATAATGCGCCGGAGCTCGACCGAAAGGCTTCGGCTATTTCGTGAGTACGGATGTGACTTCTGTGTGAGTCGGAGTCGCTCTATGGTGAGCAGACGGACTCTGACATCTCTCGAGGATTACTCTCCCAGCACGTGCGCAGGCCGGGCCGAGAGGGGAGAATCGTGAGAGATGTGGTTGTGGGGCTCATACCGCGTCCGTGGAATGATATGGATCAGGGCATTTCAAGATGAAAATGTTGACAATGTTGATCGTGAACCTCAAGCAAGGACAAGGAGAATTGAAGGTGTACAAAAGGAGGCAAACAAAGTGTCCGTGGGGAGCATGGAGAGCAAAAGGGACAAGGCGAGAATTGAAGGTGCATGTATGAGTGCAAGTGAGCAAAGTGTCTAGGGAGAGCATGCAGAGCAACAGAAGAAAGATACTCCACAACAAAGATTCCGCGACTCCTACGATTGAGATCAATGATGACCAAATGGCCCACGCGACGCCATCGCCCCCTGTGCTTCTCCTCGCCTTCTTCCTCAGATCTTCCCCTGCCTCCCTCCTCGAAGTCTAAAGCAGTAATGCTCTCTATCTCTTAATTTACCTATTGCCCATCAGAGAACTCGAGCCAACGCCGAGAACCTCCAAATTAGGTTTGGCTTTGAGAATGATATTGCTAACTTTGTCTCTTATTCTTCATTATCTCCTCGCATACAAAACTTTCATCAGATCATTACAAATAGCCAATACCGAAAGCGATCGGGCGAAAGTGGCAAAGCAAGATCCTAAGTGGCAGTGGTGCTATGTATGAGGAACTCCAAGCCTTGGAGAAGAATGAGACATGGAACTTGTACCTCCCAACCGGGAAAAAAGACAGTTGGTTGTAGGTTGTGGGTGGGTAATTAATCTGTGAAGCAAACTCCTCAAGGGAAGATTGATTGTGTACAAGGCAAGGCTAGTTGCAAAGGGGTATAGCTAAACTTATGGGATCGACTATGATGAAACCTTTGCTCCAAAGAGCAAAGATGAGCACTGGAGGACTTTAATTTCATGTGCAAAGAAACTTTGGTTGGCCGCTACATCGAATGGATGTCAAAAATGCCTTCTTGCATGGAGATCTACAAGAGGAGGTGTATATGGAGATTCCTCCTAGCTTTACTACTCCCAATGCATGTTGGAAAAGTGCCAGTGTAGGTTAAAGAAGTCCTTATATGGGTCAAGCAATCACTCAAGGGTAAAATGGTTCGGCAGGTGTCTGTGACGCCAAGAATGCGGTAGTGTATAGGCTATATGCAAAGTAGCTGGGATCACAATCGCCTTTTACAAACACTCCAAATCCTATGTCACAATTCCTGGGCCGCCTATGTGGATGACATTGTTATTACTGTGAGATGATGTTGAGGAGATCTCTCTAAAACGGCGCCGGGTAAAGAGTTCAAGTTAAGGATCTGGGCCAACTAAGATATTTCCTTGGTATTGAGATTGCACGATCTTCTGAAGGAATAGTGCTCTCTCAGAGGAAGTATGTTCTGGACTTACTTACTGAAACAGGAATGTTAGGGTGCCGAGTAGCTTCTACTCCGATTGAGCAGAATCACAAGTTGTGTGCCCAATCTGGTAACTCAGCGAACAAGGAGCGCTATCAAAGACTTGTTGGTCGCCTTATCTACTTATGTCACACGAGACCTGATATTGCATATGCTGTGAGGGCCGATTGAGCAGGTATATGCATGATCCCAAGGTTGAGCATATGGAGGCAGTATACAAGATTCTGAGATACTTGAAGGGTAGCCCAGGGAAAGGCCTTTGGTTCAGGAGTCATGGACACTTGGATGTGGAGGGATATTGCCATGGATCCGGGATTGGGCGAATCGCTTGGATGATAGGAGATCCACCCTCAGTGTTACCGTGTCTTTGTTACGTGTAACCTTGTGTCTTGGGCGTAGCAAGAAACAAGAGGTGGCTGCCCTGGCCTACAACCGAGGCCGAAAGGCTGCGCTACGGGCGGCTAGTCTTTTGTGAGACGCTTTGACGCTGGAGTTTGTTGTTAATCAATCGGACTATTTAGAGGTGATGCATCAAGCTTTGGTGTGACAATAAATCGGCAATTAACATTGCTAACAATCCCAGAAGATGATCGCAAAGCATGTTGAGATTGATCGCTTCATTAAGGAGAGATTGGATGACCTGGAATTTTGAAGTTAAATCATGTTCATTCCGCTGCAACAACTAGTGATTGCTTAACTAAAGGAATAGGTCCTCAAGAGTGTGTGCAAAAGCATGTAACAAGATGGGGATGATTGATATCTATCGCCCATCTCGAGGGGAGCGTTAAGAAAATATTAGAGTTAACGGATCCGGTTAGCGCTAATCTGATCCGCTATTATAAAGTAGCATGTATATAAAGGGTTAGGGTTCAGAAGTGTTAATTAAGAGAGATTAATGAAAGGGAGCAACCGCCACTATTGAGATGCTGGTGCTGCCAGTGTTCATCTTCTCCATCCTCTTATTCTTCATCTTCTACACAAATTCTGGCAGACCGGGTTCGTTTGAGTCGCGGGTTTCACCGTGCCGAGAGAGGAGAATAAGAAGTACGTACTTTGCCGCAGGACCATACAAAACAACGAGGATGCCTTTGGGCGGAGCTGACCGAAACGGGTTTATGGCCGCACAAACCGCGAATCGAAAGCAAAAGGAGCAAAGGGTTGAGGGGTCAAGAGCGGCGAGGTCGAACAATCAAGAAGGAGCCCCGGAGTTCGCCGAGAAGCTGTGGTAGACCACCGAGCTCTGCCCGGGCCCGCGCTGAGGGAGAAGGCCGGCTGCGCAGCATGAACGGCGCGGCTAGGGCGCAAGAAGGTTCTACCAAAAACGACGGCGCGGGGGTGCCAGAAGGGTCGGGGTCTACCGAGGGCGGCGGCGCTGGAAGATGGCCAAGCCTTTCACGGCAAACCTAACGCTGACGGGCCGCAGCGCTGCGCAGGGTGGTGGCCGCGCGGAGGGACGACGTAGAAGGAGCCACCGGCTGAGGGCGACGACGCGCCAGCTACCGGCCGCCGCTACGACGGCCTGACCTGACGACGTGGGTAGGGCGCCGTAAAGTAGGTCGCGAGAGAGAAAGAAGTGAGAATGATGCCCTTTAATTTCAATTGACTCTCAATTGAAATATAAAACCTTAGTTCCTCCCTATATAGGTTCATATATGTATATTTTAATATTAATCTATTTTATTCAATTCCCATGGTTGGAAATTATCTCTAATCTTTTAATTAAATTAACTTGTCATCTCATTAATATCACATGAGTTTAAATTAATTAAATTATATCCAATCTTTACATCACACCGCCCATTAATTAATATTATTTTTCTAATAATTCATCGTAATCTGCATCCCAAAAATCCCGTCCAATGATTCCAGCTATCATGGGCGACCGTAACATCGCTAAGTCTATCTCTCGCCGTAATTTATCCATAATATCGGGCTCTTTATTGATTCCTTTAGTCACGGGTTCATCGTGGCATCAATGGGTTGTCTCATCCCTACTGCATCCACTTTTCCCCTCGAATCCTAACTTTTATCAGTTTTTGTCAATAATTAACCTGGATTAATTAACACTTAATTAATCTGACTCGATTAATACTTAATAATTTCCCGAAATTTCATCGTTTATTATATTAAATTACTATTTAATAAATTCTGGAAAAAAATAAATAAAAGTTCTTATTTATTTCGGAGTGGGTTTTACAGTTTGGATGAAGTATAATTTTATGGGTGTTTGTAAAAGTTGTTAGTTGCTTGTTTGGAAGGATAATAATATATAATGTTTTGGATATATGTTTTTAATAATTTGTTTGGAGGGATAAAAATAAATAAATAAATTTATATATAATTTTAAATATTCTAATTTAAATTATAATATTTAAAAATAAAATAATATAAATTATTTGTTATTAGATAATTATTGATATTTATATTAATTAATAGATAATAATAATTTTAACTCTAAAATAATAATATATTATATTATCATTAATATGTAATTAATGTATATTAAAAAATATATATTTTAAAATTAATAATAGTTTATGATAAGGATGAAAGTAGTGGGACAAGTGGCAGTCACACAATTATCCATGTGGATGGATCCCGGGCATCTCCTATTCCGATTTATGCTCATTTCTATCTCAAATGGTCTTACTTTATTTGATCCTAAGCCATTCTATTTGGAAATACCTGCTCGCCCATGGTTCTACTCTTGCTTCACATGAAGTGCTTTTGTTCGATCACATGAGACACCATCTACTCGAAATTCCACTCTGATCATTCTATTCCTGGAATTCCAACAATGATTTAGTCATGTAGAATAAGAAGGCCTCGAGTAGGCCAGCCTCACTTTCTAGAAGGGTGGGACAGCTGGAGCTTGGTTGGCAAAATGAGTCAAGGCCTAACCGCATCTAGAAGCCTCTAGAAGGAAGGACAGCTGGCCCTAAGTCAGCCGAAATGGGTCTTGAAGTCAGCGCATGGCCATGGAGCTAAACTTGGCCCAAGTTTCCCAAATTACTATAAAAGGGGTGGTGTGGGTGGGTTGGGGCCATTTAAGAGGACATTTGAAGCGGCGAAGCCTTGCCACACTGGCGATTCACCTCTCCTCCCTTTCTTCTTTGATTTGCCTCTCACTCTCTTTGTAAACTCTATCAGCATTTAGTGGATTCAATTCTAAGGAGAATTGTGGTTTTTCCCATTCTCGTGGTTTTCCACATTAATTTTGGTGTTCTTTTCTCTTGGGTTTGATTTCTCTTCATTTCCTGTTCCCTCAATTCAAACAAATTCAACGGCAATTGGTAAGAAATTAGGTTCTCTGATTTTTGAGGTAACAATTTATATAATCATTATTTTGAATTATAAAATTATTATAAATATTCAAATTTAATAAAATTAAATAAAATAATATAATAATTACATATAATATAAAATTTAGGGGAAATTATCAAATAGTCCCTGGCACTATTACAACCCTATTCACTTTTTTCCCCACCCCACCCAAAACACTATTTCAATTAGGTCCCAAACACCCCTACCCAAGGACTATGTGGCAATTAAATAACTATTCAAGGGATGAATAGTGATTTATCTATTATATTTATCTTAATTTAAAAATAATTAACTATTATTTTATATAAAAAATATAAAAATATAAAATAAAACCCTCATCCTCTTAAGAGGACACCAAGGGATGGGTGTTCCCATCCTCGCCCATTCGAAAGCAACCAAATTCCATAATGGAGTGAGATTTCGTGATATCCTATCCCCAACCAGGGATATCCCCGATGCTAAAAGCACTTTTTATTTATTTTATTCAAAATAAATTATCCTATATTTTTTTTCGCCAGGGAGATTTTTACATAAAAAACTCTTAAAACACATAAATGATTAAAAAGCTCAATTATAAACGATTAAGTATCAATATGCATATCCTTAGCCAAAAAGTTTCTTTTTTTGTCTAATAGCCAATCAGCCATAATATAGTTTCTCACAAATAAACCAATTTTGAAGGGTGTTATTTGCAAAAATCTCTAAACCCTAAATATGAAATATTATTATCTTTTACCCTTTGGTGATTTTTTTTAATAAAATTATCCGTGATTTTTTTTTTTTATAAAATTATCCCTTTTCACTTCTCATTTGAACAAAGAGCCTCCACATCTCGGCGCGGCGCTCGCTGTACGCTGCCTCCGCCGAACTCTTCGCCGCCCTCCGGCTTCTGAATGCCGGCTCTTTCGAAATCGAGGTACTGCTCATCGTGTAGTTAAATTGTCATGCTTGGCTCTTTTGATTTATGAGCTTTTGATCTTATTGCTTCCCGTTTTGATTTCTCTTGTTGATGCCTTTGCTCTCTTCTAAATCCTATTTGGTTTTCTCTGAAAATAGTTTAGATTGAGACCCAAAAACATACAAAATCCTCTCAAATCGTCAAAAGGTTCAAGCTTTTCTCCCTGATTCACTGTTTTGATTGTTTGAACTAAAACTTCCTGCTTGAGATCATCTCGATTCCCGGGAGAATCCCTATAAGCCGAGGTGGAAACCGTGAAATTTCTTCGAAGCTGCAAGAAACCGCGAAGTAGATAATCTGAAAACCTGAAAAAAAGAACAGAAAGTATTAAAGAAGGCACAGAACACTTGCATGATTCAACCTTCAACTTGTTATACAGTCTTTTTTAAGCCGTCCTCTTTTATACTATTTTCCCATAAGATTGTGAGAATTTGAAACCATACAATATGCTTCTGTGGTAATTAGGTTTTGGATGTGAGAACTTAAATCATTCATGTTTGCATCAAAGTTTGTTATTTTTTACTACTTTGCACCAAAGTCAAATCACAATATCATTTGGACCATTTGATTTCCTTCTCATGTTTGTTACTACATTTCTTTTTAGCTTTCTTTAAGGTTTCACTTTATAGATACAAATTTTGCACCCATCTTTCTTTAAGTGTGTTTTTGTGGTTTGATTTTTCCTAATCTGCTGTCTTTCTGCAGTATTTTAACTTGATCACAAATATAGCATATCATTACGCTCTTGTTAATAAGTATTTTTGATAAGTCATAAGCAGTGACTACTAGTTGTTTCCATGGTTTTTGTCTTTATGCAGTATTTTACCTTGATTGTCAACAGCATAGCATTACCTTCTTTTCCATGGTAGCTCTACTTTGTTGTGGACATGTATCATATCTTTCAGGCCACTGTAACTTCTTACTTGCAGTGCAAAAAAGGAAGCTGTGATGGATAATACTGTGGCTGTGAACCCACCATCCTCAACATTTTCGTCTGCTGATGCGGAGCATAATGCAGAACAAGCAGCTTCAGACCTTCCAAATCGTATGTAAGTTTGCGCATCATAAATCAAGATGTTTGTTATGAGAATCACTAGCCTCAGTATGACAGAAATGTCAATGAATGTCAATGAAAGACAGTTACTTCTTCAATAATTCATTTGATTGAGGTGTTTAGTCAAGGATTAGAATATTTAGTGGAATAGTTGATTAGATTTTATAACATTTGAATTATGTTTAATTTATTTTAATTCATTTTCAACGGCTGGGCTTCATGATTTCCATGAGTTTGCTCGTCTGAATGATCTAATGCTTGTTGTCTGAGAGATTGAGTTTCTGGTTTGATTTTGATACATGTATTTAGAGGCTTAGATTTTTCATATTTAAAATTGTTCTTGTGCTAGAAAGTTTGGTTTTGATTTACTCATTTGATGTATTTGGAATTTGGATTGTGGATTTTTTTGGGGCATTGTTTGGATTCATCATTTGGTATGTTCCTGAATTTTTAAGGTGTAACTTCTATATATTGCAGGAATATAGAATATCTGCACTTAATAAACACCGCACTCAATAAACAGTAAGTGGTATTTCTATCTTAGTCCGAGGCCTTCACGGGTGACACGCTGGACCCTTCGCAACTATACTAAAAAATTCAACAACTTTTGGTCTCTCAACAGAACAAATAACAACTTAGCTTAATGCAACAAACAACAAGGAACCAGTAATGCGTTATGGAGATTTTCTACCCTACTTCCATTATTATTTGTCTAGATTTTGAATATTAAGGAAGCTTTTGTTAGTTTTCATTTTAAGTTTCCAAATTTAAAATATCAAACCTTCTTATTTTTTATATTCAGCTTTAATTTAAGCTCGTTGTTCTTATGCTTGTGTTGGTGTTTTTTTTTTTTTAATACAAACAATGGAGTATTAATTCAGTTTTTGGGTTTTTATTATTTGTTAATTTTAAAATAGAGGTTCAACTTTGATATGATTTATTACTTGTTTATTTTGATCAACTACTAGGAGATGATTTATTTTATTCTGACTTTACAGTAAAATAAAGTTTTGAGAGAAGAATCAGAACTATACCTGACTTTTGTGCTTTGGTTGACATCAATATATGTGGTCATGTTGGCTCAAATAAGTGTTGCTAGTTATAGGTGACCTTCACCTTCTTGTTGTTAGTGATGTTTGAGGTTTGACCCCATTTGTTATTTGGACATGTTTTGATTTGGTGTTGGTGCATTTTATCCAACTCATTGCTTTATTTAACTATATGTTCATTTGTATCTTTAATAATGGATTGCAGACATATGACAAATGAAGGAGAAAACGAAAGGAGAGCAAAGTGGAGTGAAATTCACAAGGCTCACTTAGTGAAATTATTGGTTGAGTATAATATTCCTGCATATCAAGCTACCAAAAAGGGATGGACTAAAGAAGCATGGAATAGAATATTGCGTGACATGAATAAGTTTTCTAATGCAAACTACACTATGATACAAGTGAAAGCATTAGAGAGAGAGTTAAAGAAAACCTACAAGCTTCCTCGGAAGGGTTTATTGAATTAAATGGTTGTAGATGGGATTATGTAAAACACATTATATCGGCCCTCGATGATGTTTGGGCACTACTACGTAAGGTACGCTCTGTGAATAATAAATAATGAATTATGCTCACAATGTTAAGACATTTTATCTAATTTTAATCAAAATATGCAGGGAATAAAAAGCAAGGAGATGGCATAATAAACCATTTCCATATTTCGTAGGTATTGCAAGAGATTTATATTGTGTAAGAGCAAATTTTTAATATTATTTTCTCTTATGATTTATTTTTACTAATCAATTCTACATTCATTATACAGGGAGATGTGTTGAAAAAAGATGCTCTCGTGATGTAGAATATAATGAAGAGATTGCTAATGCACCAATGCACACTCCATCTCCAAATATTCCTGTTTCAAATGATCCAAGTCAACCATTGCCTGCCCCTAAAATAGAGGATGCTGAATGCATACTTGTGGAAGCTCCATGCACCCAGCTACCTATCTCACAACCTCAAAGTTCAAGTAATCAAAGACATCAAGAGTTGGGAGATCATGATAATGAAAGAAGGAGAAGGGAAAGAAAGAGAAAGAATTCAGATGAGATATTCATAGACAAATTTATTGCTATGCGAGAGCTCGAGATCGATCAATATATTAATGCCAAGTGAAGGGAGTAAAGGAGAGAGTAGAGGAAAAGTATTCTATAAAAGAATGTATCGCGACATTTAACACCATGCTAAACGCTTTTACCATTATCTTAAAATGGTCAAGGCCACCAAATTGTTTATGAAAGATGAGAACTATCGTGGTAGTCTTCTTGTGTCTTGAGGAAGATCAAAGAGTGCCATGGCTCCAAGCAATGTTGTCAAGTGTGGATTTATGATTTTTGTAACCTTTCTATGTACTTTCAAATTTTTCTTTGGGTACTTTTTGACTAAGGTTATATTGACTTTACGCTAACTAAGTAACAATGTATATGCATGATTGAATTGTTTATTATGTTGGAACTTATGCATGATTTGCTATTCTCTTTAAATACCGCCTTATAGATTTTGAGCACATATAAGGATTTCAAGAATAAATCTTGAGTTGATTTCAATTATTCTTTATTCAAGCTCTATGATAGTTACAATAATCATCTCGTGATTTGTCTTGCTATTTCATTTCTTTCGAGAGCACATGCATTATACTTTTGGAGCTTATTGTGTCAACATAATCAAGTATACACATCTTCCTATTGTGGATAATAATGTATTTAGTTTCACCATTAATTTCCTTAATATTATTTGTACCCATTGTGGATAAAGATAAAATTATGTAAATATATATGTCACAACTACTATATTAGTTTGAGAATCGGTTGGGTGAAAATTTCAACTTTAGGCATTATAAATCTCATCTTCAAAATATTAGTTATGTATTTAATATGATTCCTCAATGAAGCATGTCTTAGATTAAATCAGCTTCTTTGTAACTCCTACCTAGATTGTGCATGTCCATACTCCTACAAATAATAACTAACACCTCAAGATGGAGCAAATGCAATTTGAGGTATTTGCATATACCGTGATTCACTACAATATTTACTTATCGAGACAAGAAAACCTTAAACCGTAATGTTGAAGAACCTTAGCACCCAACCGTGCATACATATATGAAATGTAAGTCAAAATCACGCATAAACCGTGAATCCTTTATGTGATAATATTTGTTTTCGATTCCGCTTAAAAGTCTTGCAATTCCAAAAAAAAAATCGCGGATAGGAATGCGTATTCCATTAATGACGCTTAATGTAATCCTAAAAGAACAAACTTACAACATTTGTTAAGATAAATTACTAGAGAATTAAATAAATTATAATTAATTCTTGTAGATGTTCTGAATCGCTCCTCCTTGAGATCGGGTTCGATTTGGATCAACGAGTGAGATTTGAGAGAGATGTTAGCTTTCGCTACTTCAAACGGTAAAGATAATCAACCGATGATGATGGTTTCGATAGTGAGAATGCCTCCGAGGGATGAAGACCGGCTCTGAAGATAATATGCAAGGGGAGTCCGAGAGCTATCCCTCGGACTCCAACAATCAAGTTAGTGAACAAGATCTAGGTGGAGAAGAAAGAGATCGAAATCTCTCTCTGGAATTGAGTGAAAAAATGGATTGAAAGAATGGGAAGATAAGCAAGGAGCGAGAGAGAGAGAGAGATAGTGAGATCTTTGTGAGCCAGAGCTTATAGAAGAGGTTAGAGTCCGTTTGCTCTCTCTTCTTGTCCCCTTTTATACCTTCTAGGAGGTTGTCGGGCTGTTAAAGGTGACTTGGTCACCAAGGAAGCAGTCATTTGGGTGTCAAGTAAGCTGCCAACTCAGCTGCCAACTCGTGTGGAACCTTCTAGTGTCTTGAGAAGCTTGCCTAGAACCCTTCAACGTGGTTCTAGAAGCTCCTCCAACCGCTATTCAGCTTATTGGGTTATTGATGATACCTCGCCTCTTAGCCCCTTGTTTGGTTCAAAGGTGAAGGGGAGGAGGAGGGGAGTGAATGGAAGTGAGGGGAAGAGGAGGATGAAGGGTTTGAAAAAATAGGAAAATTAAAAAAAAACCATGTGGTTTCAAAGATTTGCAAAATAATGAAATGCTTTTTTCTTATAAAACTTGTAGTTTCTCCAAATAACAAAAAAAGCATGTAGTTTTACAAATTTACAAAACATGGACGGTGCTTTTTTTCGTTAAAACCTTGTGGTTTCTCCAACCTAATAAAAAGGGAAAAATCACAATCCATTAATGAAAGCTAGAGAAAATAGTTATTTGACTAAAAATAAGATCAATTGGACAAAATAGACAAGGTTCTCCTTTATTGTAAGATGGAGAAACCACAAGTTTTTATAAGGAAAAGAAAAGCACTTTCCTTATTTTCCAAATCAGGAACCACGTGGTGTTTTTTATTTTTATTTTTGAAATTTTCACAAAAATTATATTTGGTTCAATGGAGGAGTGAGGAGGTGTAATCTATTTTTTGTTTGGTTGGAAGAAGCAAAGTTGAGGAGAAGTGATCTATTTATTATTATTTTTTGTTTGATTAAAAGGAGGAGTGGAGGGAGTGTAATATGTATTTGACCAATTTGCCCTTTTATTATGAAATGGATAATGATAATGTATTCACACATTTTTTACTTTTATATTATTTTAAATAAATTTTATTTTTACTTTTATATATATTATTAAACCAATACATGAGTTATGTTATTACTATTAATTTAATTCTAATTAATATTAATTATATTAAAGTTGTTCGTAAAGATAAAGAAAACATTTATAACTTCAACTACTATTTATTCAATTAAATAAAATAAAACTATTTTCTCAATTCTCAAAGAATTCAATAATGAATTTGCATTAGTTAGGCCTACATCTCATCCAACATGCATTATTGTATCTCCATTCTTCCAAATTTAACACAAGTCTTCTAATATTAAGACAAAATTAACAGACACAAAATCAGACATGTCATTCATGTCTACAAACACATTAGATAAAATGGTTGCTTTATATTCCTTCCTCTAGATGTCAGGTAAACATATATGTCATTAATTTAAGAAAACATGGGACACAAAACTAGCTTTATCAAATCCGGGTAAGGGTACATAGAGAAAAAGAGAGGTGGTTGTAGTATAGTAGATTGCAAAAAGTGCCACATCACTAATTACGAGATTACAAAAGAAACCAAGAGATATAGTGACAACAGTTCATGGTATAGCATTTTTCTAAACCTGAGGTGCATTAGATGAAACATCTTCCATTGCTTGACGGGTAACATGTATGAAAGATTTAGTCAGACAAGTCATACTTGAATCACAAAAAGTAAACATAATAAGTGATTTTTCTAATCAAAGTTATATTTTGTGAGGTAAAACATAATAAGTGGCTTTTCATCACAAAAAGTAAACAAAACAAGTGGTATTGCAAAACAGTTGAATGTATAGACAGTGGTATTGTGAAAAAATTCATTAAAGAATCATATAAAAAAGCTATCATAAATTGGCTATAATTACTATGATTGAAACAAAGAGAGAAAGGTGAAAGGTTTTACATGTTGAAGCATCCTTGCCATTTGACATCCTACATCATCAAAACAAATGAACATTAGAAAACAATGTGATAAAGCTGTTAAATTAAAGATATGAAATGACCAAAGGGGTGCATACCATTACATATTGAAGTTGTTAAGGTCCCCGAGTATCCCACTTAAAACTAACTCCCTACGTTGTTCTATTTGACAAACAAGCAATCAGATTCAACAAGTCCACATTCATTACAAGCTTTGTAACGCTCTCGACCAATCCCGTGGACCCCGCATCGCTTCACGTGCATCGTCGCACTCCAAGTGGGAGACGGCCCCACTCAATACAAGGCCTAAATGATACATGAGCAGTATAACCAAATTGTCCAAAGAAATAATTTCAGAGTTATTTTACAACGAACTTTACCTTAGTAAACAAATATTGACCCTACAAGGGTCCTACAAATTATATAAGGTCTCATGTAAAGAAGGTCAAGTCCTCAACCTCTACGCCAAGCAGCCCCGGTTGTAATCACCTAAACTTAAAAAAACCTCAAAAAGAGAAGAAAATAAGTGGGATGAGCTTTCAAAGGAAAGCTCAAGTAAGTACTCCCCGCAAGGAATGCTAAGAGGTCATGAGCACAATCATAAAATAGTGATCCACACACACAAGAATATAATAGGAAGAGACCAAGCTCAAACATAAGGAGATCACTATCACAAAGCACAAGCTTAAAGCATGAAATCAAATCGACTTGAATATCAAACTTGTCATCTCCCTACAGCCCATCGACCTAAGCCGCATCTTATAACTTATAAACCAAACCCTTGAGTCTGGTGGAGCTCCCACATGTAATGCATTAACGCCAGCCAGTAGTATCCCATCGACGCGTGACGCCCGTGAGTGTTCTCCGAACGCCTACAACTTATCATATAATCTACACCGAAAGCGAGAATCTTCGCTTAGAGTTGCATACAAAGTTGCAACAAAGAAACAACTACAAACAAAGATGATGGAGAGCAACATTTGAATGCAGCTTATAATGCATCTTGAGGTATTTAAAATCGCACTGAAAATGAGTTTTGTTCACTAAAATGTAGATCGTTGCAGTAATGCATAGCCATAACATCAATGCGATAGACTGTTGCAATATTTATGCATATACAGATGCAGATTGAACTGGATCACAAGATGATAGGCTTTCAACTTCTGGTTATTTTACATTTGTTGGTGGCAATCTTGTTACATGGAGAAGCAAGAAACAAAATGTTGTTGCTCGTTCAAGTGCAGAAGCCGAATTCAGAGGTATGGCACTTGCACTTTGTGAAACACTATGGTTGAAACTTCTTTTGGAAGATTTGGGATACTCATCTAGACAACCAATTAAATTGTATTGTCATAATAAAGTTGCATGTGACATTGCCCACAACCCGGTCCAACCCGTCCAATCAATCAAGCTGCATTTCCAAATTTAGAATAAATCTTCAACACTCCCTCAAGTTGGTGCATAGATATCATACATGCCCAACTTGTCCACTAATTTTGAGAAGCTTCGATTTGAGACAGCTTTAGTAAGAAGATCAGCCAACTGGTCCTCTGATCGGATCTTAGGCAATTCCAACATACCATCATCAAGCTTCTCCTTAATGAAAAATCTGTCCACCTCCACATGCTTCGTACGATCATGTTGGACCGGGTTGTGGGCAATATCACATGCGGCTTTATTATCACAATACAATTTAATTGGTTGTCTAGATGAGTATCCCAAATCTTCCAAAAGAAGTTTCAACCATAGTGTTTCACAAAGTGCAAGTGCCATACCTCTGAATTCGGCTTCTGCACTTGAACGAGCAACAACATTTTGTTTCTTGCTTCCATGTAACAAGATTGCCACCAACAAATGTAAAATAAATCCGTAAGTTGAAAGCCTATCATCTTGTGATCCACCCCTAATCAGATCTCAGATATGCATAAATGTTGCAAATAGCCTATCGTGATTGATGTTGTAAATCGCTCAGGCAAATGGGCCTACATTTTTAGTAAACAAAACTTCTTTTCCAGGTGAAGATTTTAAGTACCTCAAGATGCGATAATCGCATTCAAATGTTGCTCTCTAGGATTGTGCATGAATTGGCTGACAATACTCAAGGCATAAGCAAGATCCTGGCCTTGTGTGTGCGCCAAGTACATCGCCTTCCTACAAGCCTTGATATCTCCCTTTATCTCGTTGGAACTTGATTTGGCTCAATGCATAACTTCAAGCCTTCTTCCACAGTGTGTATCAACTGGGTTGACATGGCCGACACGCCAGCTTCATGTAAATGCATCTAAGGTATACTTTCTTTGTGATGTAAATATCCCTTTCTTGGATCTCAAACTTCAATTCCAAGGAAATACTTCAAGGGACCAAGGTCCTTCATTTCAAATTCTTTGGATAAATATCCTTGTAATGCCTTTCTTTCTTCCTCGATCATTCCCTCGTGACAACCATGTCATCTACATATATAATGAGTGTAAAGTAATCTTACCTTGTTTCCTTTTTAGAAACAATGTATGATCCAATTGCTTTGATGATAGCCAAAGTCTTTCATGGCTTTTGTAAACCTTCCAAAACCATGCTCCTGTGGACCTGCTTCAACCTGCATAAATGATTTCTTCAATTTGAACACCTTCCTCGACGCATGTTGTGTCGGTATCTTGCAATTTGGTGGGAGATCCATATAAACTTCTTCAGATAATTCTCCATGTAAAAAGGCATTCTTCACATCAAATTGTTGCAATGGCCAATCTAGGTTTGCAGATAAAGATATCAACACTCGAACAGTATTGATTTTAGCTACAGTGTGCAAACGCTTTCAAAGATAATCAATCCTATAAGTTTGGGTGTACCCTTTTGCTACAAGTCTTGCTTTGTAGCGCTCAATTGTGCCATCTCGCCTTTGTATTTCACAAGATAGATCCATCGACATCCCAATCGCTTCTTCCCCGCGTGGACAATCAACAAGTTCCCAAGTTTGTTGTTTTCGCAAGGCATTCATCTCTTTCATTCATAGCAGCCTTTTCCATCTTGGGTCGGCTTAAGGCTTCCTCGCATTAATCGTTAGGAATAGATACAAGAGATAATTGATTTACATATGATCTATTTGATTCGCATAAATTTTGGTAGGACAATTTAAATGACTCATAGGATATTTAACTTTACTAGAGAGGTTAGGTTCATAGTCGGGTTTAGGAATACCTCCGGTTTGGCGCTGTGGAAGTTCTTTATTGGTGGTTGAGACACTCTATCGTGAACATCCTCAGAGACGCATTGGTGTGGTATATTGATGAGGGGCTCCGCCATTCCTTCAATTTCCTCGCCATTCACCACTATTCAAATCCAATTCAAAGAATATGTTCTCGTAGCTTCGCGGATGTAATCGCCAATTGCAATAGGTTCGGGATGTTGCAGTTGTCTCAAGGTAACTTCAAGGTAACATCTTTGTTGCGCCACAAGTACCGGGTACTGTGTGTTAGGGTTTCGCTGGTAACTTCTCGCAACATCCGCTGTAGTTTCTTTAGAGATCTGTAGTTTGAAGTGTTCATAATCTAGAGTCCCCAATTTCCCCAATTCCTCTCCTCGTGCTCCCCGGGTTCGACTCCTGGATGAGAAATACATTTCATTTTCATGGAAAACCACATCCATTGTGACAAACATGCGCCGAAGTTGGAGGATGATAACATCGGTAACCCTTTTGGTGTTGAGCATATCCAACAAAAACACATCGCAACGCCGAGGAGCTAACTTGTTGTGTTGATGTGTATAGAGATGCACAAAAGCCACACAACCAAAGACACGAGGAGGCAAATTTGGGACGCTGCTTCACCCACAACATCCCAAAGAGCTTGTTGCGTGTCCGGAAGCCAATATTGCTAGAGGGAACTCTATTGATCAAATATGCCGCAGTAATGTAAAGCTTCTCCAATAGGATAATGGCATATGGGTCGCTGCATTAAGGAGGCATCGAATAACTTCCAACAAATGTCGATTTTTCCGCCCGCAACTCCATTTTGTTGTGGTGTATTGGAACAAGTAGTTTGATGGAGAGTACCATGAACTTGCAAGAAACTCAAGTTCGTAACTTGTATATTCTCCTCCATTGTCGCTCCGAAGGATCTTGACTTGTGAATGGTACTGAGTTTCAATCATTTTATGAAATCTTTGAAATAATGAGTTCACTTCTCCCTTGGATTGCATTAAATATAACCAAGTCATCCTCATACAATCATCGATAAAGGTAACAAACCACCGAGCTCCTCCCAACGTTGAGACTTTAGATGACCCCCATACATCAGAATGTATCACCATAAATGGATGTGGACTCAATGTTGAACTCAGTGGAAATGAAGTTCGATGACTCTTCGCCATTTCACATACATCACAATGGAAACTTGAATTATCCACTTGTGCAAATAAACTAGGAAACAACTTCCGTAGATAGCCAAAGGAAGTATGTCCAAGGCGTCTATGCCATAACCAGATTTCAGACATCTTCTTCTCCCCTCGCATCCACTCACTTTGGAGGACTTGTTGTAACTTGTTTGAGGTTCCTGACTCCAAATCCAAGTAGTACAAATTTTGCCCCGCCTAATACCACAACCAATCGTCACTGTGGTTTTGATGTCCTTGAAAACACAAATGATCAGCCAAAAAATAACAACACAAGATAAGGCTTTGGTTATTTGAGAAACCGATAACAAGTTATATTCTAAAGATGGGACAACCAAAATGTAATCAAGATGGAAAGTATTAGTGAGGGTAAAGGATCCTTCCCCAGTAACTGGGGTAGTATTACCATTGGCGGTGGAAACAAATTGTTGTGAGGAGGGTTTGAGAAGGTTGCATTGTCTAGAATCAAATGTCATATGATCGGTAGCACCAGAATCAATTATCAATGCACTATTAGAAACAGGTGAGGAAATATTGAAAGCCTTACTACCTTTATTTGTAGGTGTTACCAGTGTTGAGGTATGTGTTGCAATATGTGTTGCAACATCTGTTGCAACAACCGCAAGTAGCTCCAGCTCTTCTTCCGAGTAAGACGGGCTATATGATCCCACCAATCTGGATAGCCTACCGCATCAAGCATCGATCTTTGGTATGTCCAGTGTGATGGCAATGGGTACATATATATGAAGATTTAGCGACACTATTGGTGCGCTTTGGAGCTGCAAAAACTTCAGATTCCCCGACCAGAGTTGCTCGACTTACCCCCTTTGAATTCACCATAGGTTCTGATACCATGTTTAGAGTTGCATACAAAGTTGCAACAAAGAAACAACTACAAACAAAGATGATGGAAGAGACAAAAGAATTCAAGAAAAGAACATAGCTGAAGATATATTTTCATTCATTCATACTTCATCTCAGAGAATTACATTGTAACTTATATGAAACTATACAATCTCCAAACTAAGCAATATTTCAAATCTTCAATCAAGTAAATCTCCAATTAAGTAGATCTCCAATCAAGCCGATTTCCAATCAATCAAGCAGATTTCCAAATTTAGAATAAATCTTCAACATCTTCAACACAAGAAATGCTGACACGCCGACCCGGACGGAGCACAGGCTCACGTGTTTCCACGGCCACATGCCGATCAACAAGAAGGCGAAATCAACATACACACGCATGTCCAACAAAAGATTATACAGCAATATGCATACACCACCATGGAGCTCAATAAAGAAAGAATCTTAAACACGTGTATGCAATCCAAAACATAACGATATCAGAGACAATAATGAAGAAATAGCTCAAAGAGAATCCACAACATCGAGATCAACAAACATTAAGCATGAAAGTTGAAACAAAAGCATAAAGTCAAGAACACTCCGTAGAGTGGGGTTCTAGGCAAAAGTACTTACAATGAAAATCAAGAAAACCCATCGCTGGGTGGAAATTAGGCAGATGTACTTACACAGAAACATGCAATATCAAGGTCAAGAAAACCCAAAGCTGTGTAGGTACTAGGACAAAGCACTTACACAGAAAGCAACCATCAAATGAGGAGAAGCAAGGCAAAGGTACTTACAAGCATAAAATTGAGAAAAGCAACCACTCAATAAACAAGGGCACGAGGCAAGAGTACTTACATGCTCAAACATGCAATCAAGAATCATCAAGAGTCAAGGAACCAATCAATAAAACGACCTGGGGTACAAGGCGTAAGTACTTACGTAAATCTCAAGTCTAGTATCCCAAGGCACCAACTCTTTCAAGATCTACGCCAACCTCGACAAAGGGTTACTACGCTGCCATAAATGACCGTGCATAGTCCTAGCTAGGTATGCAACATGCTCTATTTGGGCCCTGCCTTCCCATAGTTCCCTTTACTCTTATTCTTAGTTTTCCACTTTATACACAGAGGCCCATGTGGCCTCGGTGGTTAGTGTCCACCTCCTCTCTCTCTCTAGGAGGCTCCGAAGTTCCATTCTTTCCCTCACCTCTTATTTCTCTTTTATTTCATCTAACTAATCCAAACCATATTAATCCATTGAGCCCAACCACCTAATCAAACCACCATTCATTACTTGACTAGCCCCAACCAATTCAACCTTGGCCTAATAAATCTTAATTAAATTACATACAAGGCCCATTTTATTAGTTAGTTGGATCTAACTCAATCAAGTCCGTTCTAATTGGTGAGCTAACAAATCAATTTAAATCCTTAAATAGGACCTAACCCATTTTAATTGACTAACCTTAGTCAATTTAGACCATTTAATCCAAACGTTATAGATTGATTACTTTATCAATCAAGATTTAAAATCAAAACCTTATCAATTAATCAATAAACTAAATTTTAATCCAAACCTTATCCATGAATTTATTTAAACCAAACTTATAACTAAAGTTTATAATCATCCTTTTTATAGCCCATCCATTTAAAATTCCATTAATTACTTTTAAATTGTCTAACACAATTTTATCCTTTAATTAAACATAACTTCTTAACTAACTAACTTAGTTAATTACAATTATTATTATTATTATTATTATTATTATTATTATTATTATTATTATTATTTTATCTTTATTATTTTTTTTTTCCCGTTTTCTTCTTCCTTGACCCGAAAGTACTCCACCTCAAGAATCGAGAAGCATCGGCCGCTCCCGCCACGCCCTGGCCCCTTCCCCTGTTCCTCGCCCCCATCAAAGCTTCCCTGTCAGCCGCATCAGAGTACCGCTAAGGCCACCGAGAGGCTTCACGGCCAACGGTGGCTACCGCATTAACGATTCCCTCGCCCCCGCCGCTCAAATTCTCGAGACAAAGAACCCGCAGCACCCCATCCCCTGATCTACTCTACAACATGCATGCATGACGACGCAATCAAAGACGTGACGCAGAAAGAGGGACTAACCGCTGCTTCGATGAGCCTCTCTCACTGGAGTGCACCGGTGATCCTCGCGCAGCCCACGCCCCTCGCCTCCCCGATCTTTCTCCTTACTCCGCCGGAGAGATCGCCTCCTCACGCCTTTGCCCTCTCCCTCTCAATTCCTCACCGTGGAGAAGGAACTCACAGAGGTTGTGCTCGCCGATGGGCTCCTCCCCGCTTATATAGAGGGCCGAGGTGCATGTGGGAGCTGGATGGTGATCCCTTTGATCGGGGATCCGTATGCATAATCCTCCCTCACTCTTCCTTTTGCGTGGTTTCCATCGCTGGGAGAAGGCTAGGGTTTTCCTCGTGGTGGCGCCGCCAGCGGGTGGAGAAGAAGCACTTGCCTCGAGATCGCCTCTCATCCAAATGAACGGCCCCAAGCAAAACATAGATCAACGTGGATCTTCAAAAGGCTCTTGATGGATCTACTAAGATTTGATTCATCCCATCTCGAGGGATGAGAGGTCGAGATGAATCCTCATGCCTCTAACTTACTCATATCTTAATCTTGATCTTTTAACTCCGCCCTTGATCCCTTCTCTAGTTAAATCTTTGCATGATTTCTGTCCAATTGTAATTTAGTCCCTCGAAGTTACTTTTAATTTTACATGCAGATGCTTGGTTTCCAAGTGAGAGAAGTACAATTCTTCTCGTGTCCTTGAACTTCTTAGTTTTACTTTCAGATCCCTGGCAGTCCCAAAATAATTTAAATTATTCGCCCCCTTTTTCTTTTTGATTAAAAACAATCATTCCAACTTAAGATTTTCCTTTATTAATTAAATCAACCTTAATTTATTTCCCCATTTCCCTTTTTAGACCAATCATGATCAATCATCAAAGGTTTCCATATTTAATTGGTAACTTTCAAAATTTAACTAAATCAATCCCTATTTAGTTGTCTCAATCAATCTCTATTTACTAAAGCACCCTTGGTAACTATTCTAATACCAATTGAAGCCTTTACATTTTAAATAAACAATTTATTTCACCAAAATAATTAAATCCATTTATTCAAATTAAAAAGGAACTTCTTGCACAATTAAAGAAGAAATTTATTCCCCAAAAAAAAAACCCCGGATTTTACAAGCTTACTATAAACATTATGGAGCAATGGAAATCCTAAGTCTAGTAGGATTTAATATGTCTCCGCTTGGAGATATTGGAGCTTGCCTTGCAAATGACCTCACTGGAAGTCTTAATTTTCTTTGCGATGAAAGTGTCATTCACCTTAAGTCCCATGTTATATTGATTTAGGAATGCATCAACTAATGTTGCATCCATTGTAGGTGTCCATACTAGTCTTGATGTGCTTCCTTCCCCCAAGTCTTTTTTTTTTTTTTGAGGGGGGGGGGGGGGCGTGCTGTTGAAGGAGAAAAGGTACACATATTTGTAAAATTAAAATAAGGATAAAAATTTAATGCATAGAATCAAATTAACATTAATCACCAAACATCAACAATTTCTTCCACACAGAAACGTACAACATTCTTCTTTCAACAAAGATCAAACATTACAAACATACAGTAGGCAGGCAAACACAACAAACAAACAAGAGAAAAAACAACATGGAAACAAAGCGGATAAAGTCTCTAATAAATTATTGATGTGTGTAATCTCTTTACATTGCAGCAGACAATTCGTCTATGGGTTAAAGACACTTTTCGTCCTTGGAAAAGGTGAGATTGTTCACTTTCATCCTTGTGTTTTCATTTTGTTCAATAAGACCACTGTATTATGTGATTGTTCAAATACAGCCCCGACACCGACGTGGGTTTTTTTGATGTAGCAACCAAGTGGCATAAGGATAACATACAAGGTTTTTTTTTTTGTATTTTTCTTTTACAAGTAGACATATTTTATTGATGTGGCGTGACAAGTGACCGTATATGCTAACATGGAATGCCACGTGTGTTGTTGATGTTGCAAAATTAAAAAAATTTAAATTTTATTTAAAATTTAAAATTTAAATTATGCCGACATGGCAATTTTTTTTTAAAAAAATAATAAAATAATTAATTTTTAACCAAACAATATAAACAACCTAATTAAATTCATTAACCAAACCTTAACCAAACCAAACAACCTAATTAAACTCATTACAATATAAACAACCAAACCAAAAAACCTAATTAAATTATTACAACAAAACAATATAAATAACATAACTAAATTCTTCATGTTCTAAGATCAATGGACCAAACCCTAACCCTAACCCTTCTTGCCGCAATTGCCGTAGCCTAAGAGCTCCACTTGGCCGACCGCACTGAGGATCCTACTCTCCGGCGGGTACTAGACCATCGTAACCTCCTCACAATCATACTCATCTGGCTTATCAACAACGATCTTGATCAGGCGCCACATTGTTGAATCGATGGATTTTTTTTATGGAGAAGTCACCAAGGACCAACCACTGCATCATTCCTAAAATCCCACAAATCACCATACGAAAAGAGGAAAGAAAAAACAAAAAAGCAAAAAAAAGAGCAATACCTAATGATCAAGATCTCGGAGGTAGGGTTATAAGGATGGTAGAATCGGAGGAAGTTCTCAATGATGACGCAGCTTGGGACAACAAGGGCGAAGACGAGTGTGATTTGCTGGCTTTGCTTTAGATCGAAAATGAGCAAATGACAAAATACAAGGAGGCTGATGAAGAGGAGAGAAGGAAGGAGGGATTTGAGGGTGGGTGTGTGTGTGTGGTGTGGTGGTGGGTGGGGAAGGCTTGTAGGATGGTGGAGGTGGATGACATAACACCGATCTTGGATTTAGGGTTAAGGATTTGCGTGATTGGAGGTGACGCTTGGTTATTGCTGGTAGATGACGGGGATGACAGGGAAAAGAAGAGAAGGGTTAGGGTTTTGGAATTAGGGTTTGGGATCAGGATTTGGATAATGGATTAAACTAGGTAGTTTAGTTAATTAATAATGTTGTTATTTTAAATTTTAAATAAAATTTAATTTTTTTGAAATTTGAAATTTGGAATAAAATTTAAGTTTTTAAAATATTTTTGCCATGTTAGCAACACACGAGGCATTCGAGGTCAGCATATATAGTCACTTGTCACGCCACATCAGCAAAATACATTCACGTGTAAAAGAAAAGAATTAAAAAAACCTTGTATTTCATCCAGATGCCACTTGGTCGCCACATCACGCTTTAATGCTAGCGCCGTGGACCGTATTTGAACAAAATACGCAATACACAGGGGTTGTATTGAACAAAATGAAAACACAAGGATGAAGTGAACAAGCACACCTTTTACAGGGACAAAAAGTGTCTTTAACTCTTCGTCTCTTAAATATTCTCGTAAAGCAGCATTACCATTGTTATTTCTATAAGTACAATATTCATCATAAGTTACTTCTTGTCTTGCTAGCTCTGCATCAACCTTTGTTAATAAGGTCTTCATCAAGATCCACAAACATCAAATAATTATGCAAAATGCAGCAAGCTAAAATTATTGAATTCTGAACTTTCACTCCATAACGGGAATCAAAAGCATTTGAAATAATAATGAACTGCTTCTTCAAAACTCCGAAAGCTTGTTTTATGGCATTACACAATGATGCATGAGGGAGGTTTAATAATTCACAATGATTTTGTGGATTATTTTCGATGAATATTCCTTCAAATGATATCGCACACCCCTAAAATGTGTAATCAGTCCTTTTGATAACATGAACCCAGAATCTACAAAGTAGTATTTTCTTGAGTTGAAACATATATATTAATAAAGCTTTTATCTGGAACAAATAAACTACATTTAAGGTAAAAAACCAAATAAAAAAAATAAAGCCTAAACAACACTTTTTTACCAGTAGGAAATTTCAGGTTGTCCTCTCTCCTCAATGCATCTTTTATAATTCTAGAGTTCGATATAACCCCTTCCTAACCAATGAGTACATATGTAAATTTTAAATCAACAAATGCATGTGCGCTAAGACATATTCATGCTGGATAGTCTTTCCTACCATGGTACTTAGGAGCATCTTCATGAGTTACTTTCACACATATATGTGTGCCATCAATTGCACCAACACAATCCTTACATATCAACATATTGTAATACACAAATATTAAATTTCTTATTTTCATCAATTGTATGAAATGAATATATATATATATATATATATATAGGCTAAAATGTATAATATTGTAACATGAAATATGGGAAAAGTCTTTCACTCCGAGGAATTTATCTTCTAATCGGATTATAGCTTTTATCACATTATGTAAATGGCTGCTAATAGTCTCCCCTGAATGTCGAAACAAGAACTTTACTTCACGATTCTTGGCATTATGTGTTAGTCAATATATATATATATATATATATATATATATATATATATATATATATATATATATAAGGGATTTGAACTCAAGACCCCTCACAATAATAGTGAAATCTCTTAACCACTAGGCTACAGTAGCTTTTTTGGTAAGATGAGGGATTCTGATAACTTAAGGGTGAACGCACTTAGTCGAATACAAGTAGGACTAAGTCTAGCCATTTAGTGGGGACACACAACTGCATCTAGACATGTAGAGTTTATGAATAATTACCGTTGCTTATATAGAATTTATTATCAGATTTGACGTAGAGACGCATCAAGAAGGAGTCCTGTGGGAATCAGGATATCGCCATTAAAGTAAATACTTCGGCCTAGTTCCTACCCAGATTTTGGGTTTATTGGCTTATTCTTGACTTTACCTCATTGTTCGAAGTATTTCTTAGCCTTGTTATTGTTGAGTATTTTTTATTCTTGTTTTAATATTTGAGCTTTTATTGGCTTTGATGCTTCCATGTTTGGTATACTGTTGTTTATATTTGCATACACGTATTCGTTTTCCTATTGAATTCCCATGTTAGTGTATGCTTGTTGATGTGCTAGCTTTTGTTGAATGTGCTTGAGATTGCTGAGCATACCATTCCCGCTGATCGCACGCGGCGGTGGAAAACATGTGAGCCCTCGCGGTCTGCCTCGGGCTGGTATTTTAGCTCTTCTTGTGTTGAAGATTCTCCCACTTAGTGCATATAAGTTGCGGGCGCTCATGGGAGGGACACTCTGAACATCCTGTAGTCCTACCAGGGGGAGGAAACTCTGGATGTCTACCCGTCGATGGGATGATACGCTGATCGTATATGTGCACGTAGGAGCGCTGCCAGACTCGAGGGTCTGGATGTGTTTAAGAGTGATGATCGACTGAGGCCGATGAGCACCGGGAGATGATGTGAAAGTTTTCTTGTCTATTGCTTATTGTATTCTTTGTTACTTAGATTGTCGATAGTGATTCTTATGTTTGATATTGTTTTCTCGATATGTTAATGGTTTCGTATGGATCACTATTTCTTGGTTGACTTCATTGACTTCTTTGTACTCCACGCTGGGTACTTACTAAGCTTTCCTTTCAAAAAGCTCATTCCACCGCCTTTTTTTCTCTTTTCAGATTTGAAAGATTATTTGATTAGATCCGTAAACTACTTAGGGATCGGGATAGCTTGCCGAGGTTTGTGAACCTCAAATTTTCTTATGAGTGAGATTGTACTTTTATAGGACCCTATAAGGCCTGATTTTGTATAGATCATTGTAGGGTATTTTGAAACCTGATTTTATTATTGAATCCCGCTGTAAAAACTCTGATTATTAAGGATTGTTGATTTGTTATATTGCATGCTTTATGATTCACCTAGGCCTTGTATCCGAGTGAGGTGCGCCTTTGCTTGATAATGCATCGGCTCTGCACGTGCCCTGGGCCCTAGGATTCGTGTCGGGGTGACATGATCAAAGCATAAAGCAAGTCAATATCTGAATAGATCATAATACAAGTATACACACATTGAAGGAAGAATATCCCAACAGATATCCTCCAATGATAGAGGTGTATAATAAAAAGCAGAATATCAGCAAGTAAAACAGAGTCACAAAATAAGTAATATATCTCAGATAAGTGAAGCAAAATCACAGAGTACTACATCTCAGGTATATATGATACTACAATATAACATGACACGACTGTCACTGGTCAAGACAGAGTATACCATCTTAGTATAATATGACACGACCGTCTCCAGTCAAGGTAGAGTACGCCATCTTAGTGTAACATGACACAACTAGCACCATCAAGGCAGAGTACACCATCTTCGGTCTGAGCAGGGTAGCACTAATAATAATGTAAAATATGTGCACATGGCCAGTGTACCATCCCCACTGACTGGGCCAGCATATAAGTATCATGCCAAGCAAAGGAGATGTACCAATACAGAATACAGAATCTACAGCAAATAAGCAGCTCAAGAAAATCAATATTTTCGAGCAAATGACATACATCCATCTAGCAGAACCAAATAGAAATCAATAGAGGTATATAAGTTAGAAATATTCATAGCACCAATGCAAAAGCCTACCTTTTAGTAGTAACCCATAGGTAGACCTCCGTCGCTTCTCACAACTTTACGCTAGGTTCTATTTATTAAATTTTAACTCAAGCACTTCTCATAGTTACTATATTATTGTATAAACTTATAAGGATTTTTAGGCAAATTCATCCCAACAACTTCAGAATCAGTCCCATTTTTTTTTTCTCCAATCAACTCATCAAAAGAATTATTTCCAAACAAGTTTGACAAACTATATATATATATATATATATATATATATATATATATATATATATATATATATATATATATTCAAATAAACACTTCATTAATTAGAAGAAATGATCACCATCACCTGCTTAGAATGAAGATTAATCCACTAACACCACTTAATCCATTCATGCATGCGTCTGGTTAGACTCCCAGACTTTTATCACTGATCCTCATCATGGTTACACTCATTAAAACTTATCTTCTCTATTGCTATTACTTCCTCTAACCTACACTATGAGTTGTTAGGACTACTTGAACTAGTATGGTTTGCCAAACCCTACCGTCAGAGCTCAAATCCTTGTTGGAGTTTAAAAAAATATTGTCCCACATCGAATAATTGGAGAAGAGTAAAGAGGCATATATGTGGGAACATACTTCAAAGTAGCAAAGCCTTTTGGGTTAAGCCCAAGAACAAAATCGTGCGAGCTCCGGCCTAGAGCGGACAATATTGCTACTTGTGTGGGGTGCCCCTAGATCCTACAATCCTCAATAAATGGAGACCAAGCAGTAGTTTAGATCGAGGTCTCCGGCGAGGCTTGATCGATCCCAGAATCTTACTCAACCGATTCTCGTGAGAAGGTTAAGAAGCTTTACCGGCTTATGATAGTGTTTGGCACTCCCCGGGAGAAGATGCCGATAGTTAACATCGTCTCGAGGGTTGTTGAGTCTAGTCTAGTAGTCCTATGTTTCCCTGAAGACCTGAAGCGAAGTGATCTGACGAGTGAGAGAAGAAGAAGCCGGAAGCTTACAACTCGGGCGAGCTTGTAAATACTGGAGTAGGCTGCTACGCAACACCACCTCCCTCTCGCCTTTGGAGCCCGAGCAGTGGGTCATTGACTGCTAAAGCCGGCCTTCTCTTCCTCCTCTCTCACTCCCACATCCGCTTATTCGTAACTCGCCCTCTCGTGCTCATGCACGCCTCCCAATCGCGGTGTGGGTTCTCCATCAATTGTCCGGGATAGATTCAAGTTGAAGTCCATCGTGAGGGTGGTGCGAGAGAGAAAGAAGGGTGATATACCAAGATGGAGTAAAAGACCATCATCCGCTGTGCTCTATTTAAACACCGGGTGAACGGCCGAGAGGCTCGAGGTGACTCGCCGATGGGACAAGTCGCTAGTGACGCCTACCTTCCCTCTAACACGCTGACCTTGGCGGAGTTCCGCCAGACGCATAGCCTCGCCTATTCAGAGATTCGCTGCTCGTGAGGGGAGAAAGGAATGGAGGGAAACTAGTTTCCCTATCTGGCCTATGTTGAGGGTTCGCCACATGGCATCTCCTAAACCAATTCCCAACCGCATATCGGTTCAAGGGAGAAATCGCTTCCTTATCTAGCGCGGATCGCCGCCTCTACGCATGTATGCTCGAGATTCTCGGCTTTCTTTTAAGAAACCGTTTCCCTGACTTATGAATCCACTTAACCCATCTCCTAGCACCATGCGTCCTCCTATCCGCCGTCTAATTGTCTCTAGTAAGTATCCAGCTTTTATCCTAATCATTGATCATGATTTCATAAGACTCGATCGTGCATGGGTCACGTGTATATTTACAGAAAAGCCCAGAATTCCTTTTAAATCTACATGCACATCCCTGATTTGTTTAACATGAGAGAGGCTGAATTTACACCGTGAACACCATATTTTACTCAAATTAAATTTTTGTAGTAGGGAATAAATTAATCCAACATCATTGGGGGGTAATTATGGATTTTATTAAGCCAAAAATAAAAAAAATAGAGTGGATTTTACAATGATCCGACTTGGAATTCATTTTTTGCTACTCGGTTACAAATTATCTTCTAATGTAGACTTGAGCATGAAATAAATCAAGTAGTTTGTTCGCATGATGGTCCCACTTGGGAGCTCAGCCTTTATACTACTTAATTATGACTTGTTTTCAAAATAGATTTTGGTTGACGACATGAATATTTTATATTCCCCTTGATTATCGAACCTATGACCTTTTGGTTACTTTATTTTTCAAAACGTCTTCTTTTAAGAGAGTTCAGTGGACACTATCATAGGCACTACCTCAGATGTAGCTTACTCGAAAAGCTATGGAGATCGTGGCCCATATATCATTCATCCGTAAGGCGCCTTTTCAAGAGGCGAATTGATCCGTCGGATCATAACTAATACTATTTAGAAAAGGTGTAAAGTCTAGTGCTTTTTGCAGTAAAATGTATATAAATGATCTTTAAATTATTTTACTAATTAAATAAATTCCCTAAGTAATTAAACGGGTTGTTTAGATTGGGAAAATGAAAATTAAAAAGATTAAAACCCTAATTAGGGTTAGAGACCTGGGACCTTTTAATAATTTCCAAAGGTTTTGGGGACCTAAGAGGAATTGTCCCTCTCTCACAGATAAGGGACTAAAGTGTAAATTAATAATATTCAGGGATCTCAGGATAATTGTCTAGAGAAAACATTATTTAAATGGTTCAACGGCTGAGATTAAAACATCTCAGATTTGTTGCAGATCGCGGAGCATTATGATGGCTCATGTTAAGCTACGTGGCTCTTCGTGAGACATTCATCTGAGAGTGTGTTGGATATAAGGCAGATGAATAAGATCCGGTCATTGGTTCTCCATAGATCTCAGCCTTTAATCTGGGGGCATCTATGGATCTGAGTCAGTGACTTAAGCGGTGGCTGTTGGATTGGATCCAACCGATCTCCACCACCCATCTGCGAAGTCTTATCCCGAGGTGAGAACATCCCCTCCCTCAGCCACCAAACGGCCGCGCTAGTCCCGCACCTTCGTCGCCCGTTACCTGCGCGAACGTCGGACGTCACCAACGGAAGCTTGCATGCTGGGCGGCGTCGTCTAGCCTCCCTGGTCCTATATAAGGTTTGGAATAGCTCGGGTTAGAGCATTGAGCGTGGAGAGCCGAGTACTATCGCATATCAAGGTCCTGCGAGAACGCATCGGAGCGGCGAAGAGTATTTCATCGAGATCGCCGGTTCGCGATCTCTCGCTGAGTACGATTATGTTGGGACCAACTTCAAGCAGGAGAAGGCGGTGGTAAAGCTTAAGGAAGTTGCCACCACGAAGTTCTCGGGAAAGACAGAGCCGCCCCTCCTCAGCGCCTGAAAAGCTCTTTAGGGGTTTTATTTTGCGTTCACAGGATTCTGGTAAGCTTCCTTGCTCTCTGCAGTGAATTTATGTGGTTTTCATGCATGTGTGTGTCGTCGCTCAGCCGAGACGGTGAAGTTCCAGCGGGGTTTGACGGTGGGGAAACAGAGCTTGGCTGACCGCAGAAGATGCTTGGAGAGGGTCATGGACTCCGGTGCAGTTCCCCGGGTGGTTTGGGTGCTCACTGGAAGCTTCCCCGAACTCCACTGAGGCTCAGGCGGAGACAGTGAGAGTAAAGAGTGAGGAAGAAGAAGTTTTTTTTTTAAAAAAAAATAAATAATAAAAATAAAATAGTATGATAAAGGCAGGGGAAAATAATAAAATAAATTATTTAGTAAATTACAGATTAATGATGAATTTGTTTTAATTTCTTAATAATGTGACAAAATGTATAGTTAAATAGTTGATATCAAGTAAGGGTAAATTAATCCTTTTAATTGATTAATCGGATTGATTAAAATAAGTTGCTGGAGTTGGGTTGAACCAAGATAGCTAACTTACATGGTTGGGTCCAACCAGGGTTGAAGATTGGTTTGATGAATTAATTAGATTAATTGAAATTTGTCACCTAGGTATTTAAAAAAAATTAATATCTAGGTTAATTAATAAAAAAAATTAATAAATAAAAGAAAGGGGTGTGGGTCGTGGGTGTTGAACCCTGGACCACCTAGATTGTGTGGTTGGGCCTTAACCCAAGGGGACATGGCTAGCCACGTGATAGAGGTTGCTCTTTCTAAATTAAATAGAACATGGCAAGCTATAACTAGACTACTTTGTGGGCTTAATAGATGGGCCCAATTTGACTAAAAATACTAGAAATGACCAATTCGGGTTCATACCACGACAAACAAGAGAAAGGTCGACCAATTGACCGTGAGTTGACTAAAGTTGACCTTGTGTAGGTTGAAAGTCAACTAAGGGCTTGGTAACGAATTGAAATGGCCTGGTAATCAAGTAGATGGACTTTGAGACCCGCTTAGTTGGGCTTAGGTCTACCAAAAGCTTAGAGTTGTGCATGTGCATCTGTAAAACCTAGGGTTTTATTAGAATTTTTGCTCTAATAGAAACTCTATTATCATATGCTCTGGGGAGTCATAGAGACACTACAGGAGGAGACTAGGAGGGTTTCTAGTTCCAGCAAGAGGTAAGTACACTTGCCTTGAGCTCACTCTTCGGAGTTTTCTTGGCAATGTGGACTTCATACATGCTATCCTTCTCGCTTTTAAACTCCCCGCTGAGCATGTATATTTGTTTCCTCGGATGTTGGTATCCCCGCTTGTTGTGGCTCATCGCCTGACTCAGTGGAGCTTGGGGGCTCCGATAGGGAAATGATTAGGGACAGGACACCCTGGCATTTCTTCTTGCTGCGCCAGAGAGGCGATACTCTGGTGGTCCTACCCGTCAGTGGGAATGATACGCTGGCCGTGTCGACACGTATGAGAGGTGATACTACCGAATTACGACCGGAGGGTCGAACGACCAGAGGGTCGTGTATTACAACGCATAGCTGGTTACGCTGACCGGGAGTGATCCTTGAGTTATCTTTGAAACTCAACACAGAGCCTGAGGGTTTCTCAAGTGGGGTCGCGGCCGCTGTCTTTATTTATTTTGTGGTAGACTCCTAGAGATGCACTTTCTTAGGGACGTGGTTCCCTTATTGACATGTTGTTATCTTATGACTTTGTGACCCTACTAGGGTACTTACTTAGCTTTCCAATCGAAAGCTCTTGCGTTTGTTCTTTCTCTCTTTTACAGATCCCGAGGCTTAGGGGCCGGTGCTGAGGAGATTGTCTGGAGGTTGTTTAGGAGATCCGAGGTCTGAGGGTCTCCCTTGACTTTTCTTCTGAGAGATGTTTTATGTAGGACCTGTATAGGGACCTGACTTTGTATAGGGCCTATGGACCCTTATGACTCTATGTTATTTTGAACTTGAGTATAAATTTATTATGGTTTGTTATCTGCTTGTTTACACTTAGGCCTTGTATTCGAGCTGAGCTTGACTCTACTCGAGTACGGCCGGCCTCGCTCAATGCGTTCTGGGCCCGGAATCCGGACGGGCGGATGTGCATTAAAGTGGTATCAGAGAGAGTTCTAGATTAGAAGAAGATAACAAACACCCTAGTGGCCTTAGTCAGTCATATAGACTGAGGGTGGGTCTAGGGTAGCATAGTTAGTGGTGCGCTAGATTGATGTCTGGTTTTATATGCAGGATGTCGGGACCCGGGTACTCTCAGGATTCTTCTGAGGAGGAGGTGGAGTCGGTTCGCGAGAACACCCCACCACCCCGACCTGATTCCCCAGTACCTAAGGGGGCTTTAGCAGAGTTGCGAGGGGCTATTGGAGCCAAGTATGGAGGATCGATGCACTTTCACCCATTGTTGAGATGCTTCGCCCGCAGGCGTAATGGACGAGAGTATGAGAGTCCCTATGGTTTAGAGGTCAGTGGACATGAGCCCGAGGGTTCCGCTGGTGCAGGAGATTGTGAGCCCAAGCATTCCTCCTAGGTGGGTGTGTCGAGCCTGGGATTATCTTAGGAGTCTTGTGCGCAAGTACCGGAATTAGGGTCAGGCTCGACCGCAAACGCGGATCACTATTGTGAGGAGCGCCGACGCTATGGTAGATATGGGCACCGGATGTCGGAGTGTAGGCACCCTCCTCTTTGGTGTTGTAGTCGCGTGGCAAAGACCGAGCATCATGCTTTCACGCCTAAGTGGCGACCGACCTAGTAGGGGACCACAGGGGTCAAGAGGATATCTGTCCCTTGTTGACTAAACCCTATTGTCTCCCGATAGGCACCACCTAGATTGAGTCTAGTTATCATGTCTTGAATAAATTGTAGTCTTACAAACCCTGAGTGTTGTATGAACTATTTATGTTTGTGTTTTCTTTTCCGAAGTTTGCTTTTAGTGGAATAAAAGTTTGTTCATTACTACTTGTGTGGATTGTGCATGAAGTAACCCTGCAAATTTTTGACAGTTAAAAATATGAACCAAGGTCGTGGAGGTCATGGTGGACGTGGTAGTGGTAGAGGTAGGCGAGGGCGACCTCGCCGAGTAGAGGTGCCACAGCCACCTGTGGAGGAGGTACCCCAACTTCAGGAGGGGGAGGTACCCCCACCTCTTAATGAGATTGAAGTCGAGCAGGAGATGCCAGCTCAGTCCAATGCTGAGGTTCCTCAGGCCGAGGGCCCAAATCCCAGGGGGGAGGTACCCCACATGAGTATGCTGGACCTTATGCGAGAAATGATGGGACTGATCCAGGAGACCAGGCAGCAGCGAGCACCACCTCCACCTACACCCGCCACCCCCACTGCTAGCAGAGGATTACTAGGGGAGATCAGGAGGCCCTCTCCCCAACCTTTCGAGGGAGCCGCTGATCCACACGCGGCTGAGTTATGGATAAGAGAAATGGAGAAGACCTTTGAGGTCTATCAGGCAACTGAGGCAGAGAAGATCAGGACAGCTGTCTATATGCTCCATGGACCAGCCGAGGATTGGTACTTTGGAGAGATTAGACTGAGGAAGGGAGAGGCCTTCCGGACCTGGGAAGAGTTTAGGACTGCGTTCTTCGCCAAGTACTTTTCCAGGGGCCATTTGGTACAGTTGGGACAGCAGTTTTCTCAGCTTGTTCAGGGCGGCCAGACAGTGGAGCAGTATGAGACAGAGTTCGATAGGCTAGCCCACTTTCTGCCTGATATGGTTCCTACTGAGGAAAGTAGAGTGATGAAGTTTGAGGCCAGACTGCGGCCATCACTGAAGAAGATTGTGACCAGTCATATGTGTAAGACCTATATAGAGGTGGTAGCTCGGGCCAAGTACAATGAGGCCTCTTACCAGGGGGACACCCAGCGGTCATCCCAAAAGGAGAAGAAGGACAAGGGGTCTAACAGCCAGGGGCAATCCATTGGAAAGAGTTCAGGATGGTGTAGACCAAACAATAAGTACCGACCTTATGGTAAGCCAACAGGGTCTACGGCCTCATCTGGAGGCAAAGGGTCATCAGTTAGTGTAACCCAAACCCTTAGATGTTTTGAGTGCAAGGGGCCGCACAAGAAGTCACAGTGCCCAAGGCTTACAGGGGGATGCTTCATCTGTCTGAGTTTGGATCATAAGAAAGCCCAATACCCTCAGCGTCAGACAGGACAGAGTGTAGTAGGAGGAACCCAAGGGTCACAGCAGGCATCTAGACAGTCGGTTGGACCACCACCGAGGTCACAGGGGGGCGATAAGAAGGGGAAGGCGACAGTTGGACAAACTTCTACACCTAGCCAGCCCCAGCAGCAATAGAGGCCCATGACTCATGGACGAGTCTATCACCTGACGACTGAGGAGGCCCAGGTATCTGATGATGTTGTCGCAGGTACCATTTTTGTTGGTTCATTCTATGCCTACACTTTATTTGATCTGAGTGCCACACACTCTTTCGTATCTACACGATTTGCACGAAGACACACCTTGCCTGCTATAGATCTACCCTATGAGTTGAGTGTAGACACCTGCAGAGGGAGCCGCCAAGATGGTGAGGAAGATAACACCGCATGCCCAAGAGAGTGATTGAGGGACGGAGTTACCCGCAGACCGCATGTAAATGGATCCAAGGATTATGATGTGATCCTCGGGATGGACTGGCTCTCTTCGATATACGTAGTGGTGGACTTCGAGAGAAGAGAGTGGTGTTCAGGGTGCCGGGAGATGAAGAGTTCACCTTCTATGGCAGTTAGACTTGTTCCTTAGTACAGGAGATATCAGCTCTCCAGGCTTGAAAGTTACTTAGGGGAGGATGCATAGGTTATTTGGCCTCTATCTTTGAGGCGAAACAGGATGGGGAGACCGTAGTCTCAAATGTCCCGGTAGTGAGGGAGTATCCGGACGTGTTTCTAGAGGACTTAAAGGGACTACCCCCAGAAAGAGAACTGGAATTCTCGATTGATTTGGTTCCGGGAACAGCTCCTGTGTCTAAGGCTCCTTATAGGATGGCGCCTGCGGAGCTAAAGGAGTTGAAAATACAGTTAGAGGAGTTGTTGGAGAAAGGCTTTATAAGGCCTAGTATGTCACCTTGGGGAGCACCTGTTGTATTTGTCAAGAAGAAAGATGGGTCGATGAGATTGTGCATCGACTATAGAGAGCTGAACAAGGTGACCATAAAGAACAAGTACCCGTTACCGAGGATCGATGATCTATTGGATTAGTTGAAGGGAGCTCGGGTATTTTCTAAGATTGATTTGAGATCCGGGTACCATCAAGTACGGATTAAGGAAGCTGACATCCCAAAGAGTGCCTTCCGTACTAGATATGGGCACTATGAGTTCTTGGTGATGCCGTTTGGGCTTACCAACGTCCCGGCAGTATTTATAGATATGATGAACCGGGTATTCCGTCAGTACTTGGACCAGTTTGTGGTGGTCTTCATCAACGATATTTTGGTTTACTCAGGTAGCCACCAGGCACATGAGGAGCACTTGAGAATTGTGCTAGAGACTTTGAGGGAGCACCAGCTCTACGCCAAGTTCTCCAAGTGTGAGTTTTGGTTGGATAGTGTCGCTTTCCTGGGGCATGTGATCAGTGGAGCTAGAGTTTTAGTAGACCCCAAGAAGATTGAAGCAGTCGTTGATTGGAAGAGGTCGACCACAGTTCGAGAGATACGGAGTTTCCTGGGGTTAGCTGGCTATTATCGGAGTTTGTTGAGGGTTTCTCGGTCATAGCAGCACCTTTGACCAGATTGACCAGGAAGGGTACCTAATAGGATTTAAATCCCAATTCAAACAGAATTCAAATCCCAATCTTGATATATTCAAGATATTTATGATAAATAAATAAAATTTAAATATGTCCTAATCTTAATTGATTTAGGATTCCTTATGAGTAAATAGATAAATTATGTGGTTGTATCTCGAGCCAAAGCACAAATCTAGAGGCAGACCGAAGGCAACCTCAAATTCCAAGATAGCCTGAGAACACGTAGCTCGAGGCAATCTCAAATAGCCTGAGAACAAATCTCGAGGCGATTTCAAATCCAAAATAGCATGAGAATAAATCTCGAGGCTTAGCTCAAATTAAAATGGCCCAGAACACACATCCCGAGGCAAACCCAAAAAAAAAATAAAAAATAAAAAAAATTAATTAATTAATTAATTAATTAAGCTAAATCAAGATGATAAATACTAAAAAGTTTGATCTTATCTAGAGGATAGCTCTTATCCATTTGGGATCAAAGGCTATGATATTACGGAGAAAAAAAAATCTCTCATACAGAATAAAAAGGACAACTTTGGTTCGAATGGGGGAGGTCTTTTTGAAAAGAAATTGCTGGAGATATAGACAGGAAGGAGAAGCTTTGTCTGAAAAAGGTGATTATATTCGTCCATATTATATCTATATCTATTATAATATATATTTATATTTGATTGTCCTGCCGCCGCTGTTCGACTTATTGCCGCCACGTCGGAGAACAAAGCTGCTCACTGGAGGAGTATAATATTAATATATATATATATATATATATATATTGTTAGCTCCAAAATTGGATCAAGCCCGAATTTCGAGTAAACACTTTAGAATTTGTATTTGAGTGGGAATAAGATTCAGAAATCAAAGAGAAAACAAACTCAAGATCAAAGGAGACAGGAAGTAACGTGGAAAACCCCTGGAAAGGGGAAAAAACCACGATCATCCGCCATGGAGATGGAATTCACTAAATCATTCAACACGATTACAGAATCTAGCTCCATTGATGAGCTTGAAAGAGAGAAAATTCAAGAGGAGAAGAAGGAGGGGATGGAGCTCCAGTCGCCAAAGAAGCAGGGCTTCACCAGATCCCCCATTGATTGCTGTTGAACCGAGGAAGGGGTATTTATAGGGTCCGAAGTCGAGGTGTTGCTTGGAGAGCAAGCTTTAATTCAAGCACGTGGGTGCCAACTCAAAGATGCCACCAAATAATCCAAATTTCAAAGATGCATCTAGAAGCTTCTAGACTCCAAGTTGGTTCCTCAACCGCTTAACCGCTTCCCAACCGGCCCAATTGCCTCTCAGAATCGACCGGGCCTCTAGAAGGTCTCGAGTCACCGCAAGATCGAGAACCGGGCCGGAAGAGGAATCAAGGTGGCACGCCTTCATGCGAATTTCCGAGCTCCTCCATGAGGACCTCGGAATTTGCCATAATTTTCCGAGGTGGAGGAGCTCGGCCATAGAGAGGAAGTGAGTCTCGCTTCACAAGGATCAAGCCACGCGATATGCACACGCCTCGGATACCCGCGGTGCCACGCGGTCTTCGCTTATAACCACCCTATCATCAGCCTTCCTCAAGTATGCTTCGCGATGAGCTCGGAAGATGAGCTTAATAGCTTTGTGAATCTTTCGCGTGGTTAGCTAAGCATACCGAATCGCCAGAGGATCTATTCTTTTCTCACGATATTTTCCGAGGTGCTCCAAGCCGTAAACAAGAATAAGTGTTATCGCCGATGAACAAAGAATCGCATTTATTGCTAGCCGCCCGCACGGTTTTCAATAACCTTTTTTCTCTAGTAACGTTATGGTGTGCAACAATGTGTAATGATGGGCTCGTTCTTCATGGTCTACGTGGCATCCATCCACGCAAGTGGCTCGCAAGAAGCAGTTTATCTCTCGGCCCGTTAGATGAAGTGGACAGGTGTCCCTTGGATATTGTACTGATTTTGAACGGATCTTCTTTGGCCGTTGGATTTTTGCGTGCCCTTCTTCTTCTTCATCTTCAAGCTCGACGGGCTGCCCTCAAGTCGCACTTTTCCGCCTTGCACATCCTCTGTTTCCTGAGAAAAGTCTTAAGGTATGGGACCTCCTTCTCACGCTGTTCCTTCCACTAGCAATATAGGGACCAAGCGTAGTAAACGACAATTTCCTTGTTCGGATTTCTACGCCAGTATCCTTCGTTAAGAAGAAGTAGATACTGTAGTTAAGTACTATAGAATCAAATACAGGGATTTCCAGCCTGAAATTAGATTGCCTGAATCATCTGATAGAGCATATTCTGGTAGAGACAACGAAATCGCGGTGTATGTGTATGCTTTATTGGGAGGACTTCGACTTCCTTTTCCTCCTCTTTTCCTCGAAATTTTCCAGTCTTTCAATGTTTGCCCATCTCAATTAACCCCCAATTCTTGGAGATGTCTTTGTGGATTCGTAGTTGTATGTCTAGATCGCCGAGTTACTCCTACTCTGTCCCTGTTCGAAGCGCTATTTTGCCTCAATAGAGAATCTAACACAGATTGGTATTTCTTTGGAGCTAGGCCTGATAGACGCTTTTTAGGTTCTGTGCCGACCTCCATTAAGAGATGGAAGGAGAGGTACTTCTTCATTTCTAAAGAAGGGGGATTTGGAGTCCGAACTGAATGGGGAGCACCTCGGACTCAAGTACTAAGTAGGGAGAAGCTCTCCAAAAGAGAAGCAAATCATCTCGAGAAATTAAGCGGTTGCTCCCCAGATTCCTCCTTACCTCTTCTTGACTAACAAAATTTTTACTGAGAAGTGGACCGCTCTTAGTGAAGGGTAGGAATTGCTATATTTTTGTTACTCTTTTCCGAAGTTACTTTCCTCATTATCGATCGAGTTCTTCTTTTTGTATCCCAGGTGAAGGTATGGACCCTTCTCAATGTGCTAAGTCTCTGCTGAACAAAGCTCGAGCTCGTGCCGAGAAGCTCAACACTGCACGTCTGGAGAAGCAAAAGAAGGCTGAGCTCCGGAAGAAAGCGGTTGCAGAGGAGCTCGGAACTGAGAGTGCTAATGAGTCTGTGGCTGTTGAAGAATCACCCACACCACAAGGAGATGATGAACTTCATCCCCCACAAGAGGTTGAGGTTGGACTGCCTACACATTCTGAAACTGTTTTAAAAAAGAGAGCTCGGGATTCTGAAGAGGTTGTCGAAGACGAACCAAATTTCTAAGATGGCGAAAGGTGAAGAAAAAGGTGGTTTCCAAAGGAAAGAAGAGACAGCCTGAGCCATCTCATCCACTTAACACCGAGAGGGCGTTAGCCATCTCTCCCTTATCCGCTCGTGTTCCTACTGAAAAGGACACTCCTGCGAGCGGTGCTAATACTGAATCTCACCGCGGTAGTGAAGGAGGAGATTCATATGGACAGAGGAATTCGGGTGAACCTTTCCCTTCTGTTCCCACTGAAGAAGACATTTTTGGGCACATTCCAGATCTTCCAGAGATTCTCAGAGATTTTGCGGAGGACGAGGTTGAGATTATTGGGGTTTCTGAAAAGGGGAATACTGACCCCACTATCAATTATGACCCAGTCCGGATTCGAGTCACTCGACCAACCCGTCCTTCTTCTAGTTTCCAGCTTGTGGCCCCAGCTTTTCTCAAGGTTCTAAGGGATCACCTCATGTGGATCCAAGGGAAGGGATCTTCGCTAATCCATCCCAAAGTTACCGCTCGCGGATCAAGTCCGCTTTGCCGTAAGAGATCGAATCTAGGCTTGGACGTTTATCACGACTTGATCTCGCCGAGCTCCTCCGTCTCCAAGGGCTTTCGGTAAGTATCTCTTTCTTTGGATTTTGTCTTTGATTTGAGCCAATTACGAACTTGTTATGGTTTGTTTGCAGAACTTGTTCCTCAGTCACCGAGCTGCAAGTATCTTAGAGGAAGAGGAGGAGACTCAGAACTTGTTATGGTTTGTTGGTACCCACGTGGTCGTGGGTTCGATCCCCACAGACGGCGCCAAAAATGTTAGCTCCAAAATTGGATCAAGCCCTAATTTCGAGCAAACACTTTAGAATTTGTATTTGAGTGGGAATAAGATTCAGAAATCAAAGAGAAAACAAACTCAAGATCAAAGGAGACTCAGGAAGTAACGTGGAAAACCCCTGGAAAGGGGAAAAAACCACGATCATCCGCCATGGAGATGGAATTCACTAAATCATTCAACACGATTACAGAATCTAGCTCCATTGATGAGCTTGAAAGAGAGAAAATTCAAGAGGAGAAGAAGGAGGGGATGGAGCTCCAGTCGCCAGAGAAGCAGGGCTTCGCCGTATCCCCCCATTGATTGCTGTTGAACTGGAGGAAGGGGGTATTTATAGGGTCTGGAAGCTGAGGTGTTGCTTGGAGAGCAAGCTTTCTAATTCAAGCACGTGGGTGCCAACTCAAAGATGCCAGCCAAATAATCCACCAAAGATGCTTCTAGAAGCTTCTAGACTCCAAGTTGGTTCCTCAACCGCTTAACCGCTTCCCAACCGCCCAACTGCTCTCAGAATCGACCGGGCCTCTAGAAGGTCTCAGTCACCGCAAGACGAGAATCGGCCGGAAGAGGAATCAAGGTGGCACGCCTTTCATGCAATTCCTCGAAGCTCCTCCATGAGGACCTCGGAATTTGCCATAATTTCCGAGGTGGAGGAGCTCGGCCATAGAGAGGAAGTGAGTCTCGCCCCACAAGGACTGTCACGTGACATGCACACGCCTGGATACCTGTGTGCCACGTGTCCTCATTTATAACCACCCTATCATATATATATTCCGAAAAAGGACATGGAGACTCTATTCTTTCCACCGTCGCCAAGGCCGCTACCAGAGAAGACTGTCACCACCTACATATGAATATAAATATAAGTATTATATCTTATGTATTATGCTCTATAGGAAGAAGATTTCTCCATTCCTCCGTTGGGTATAATGTATAAGAAGGGATCCTGATCGCCTACAAGCGTAGTCATCCTTGTTGTCCCCTATATTGCCGTCCAAATTCTGAGCAAAGCCCGTGTTTGATGACGAAGGTTCTACCCCACATCTCTGCTAAACCGTCAGAGAGGGAGGCTGCTGGAGGACTTGTATTATAATGTATATATATATATATATATATATATATATATATATATATATATATATATATATATATATATATATATATATATATATATATCCTAAAAGGAAAGAAGAGGAAAGGCCCCCCCCCCATTTTGTTTTATGCTTCCTCGTCTCCGCTCTTCTCTCTACTGCTTAACCCGCTACTCGCTACCGATCTGCACCACCAAGAAGAAGAAGAAGGAGGATAAAGCCAAGGAGAAAATCGCATCTCTCGCCAGCTTAGCCGCCAAGTTCGGGCTAAGCACGCCATCGTGCAAAAGGGAGACAATATATATATATATATATATATATATATATATATATATATATATATATATATATATATATATATATATATATATATATATATATATATATACTTATATGAAGATAGAGGTCCCTTGCATGCTCCCCGCTGCTTCCGCTCATGGACGATCTGTCAAGTCCCGGCCGACCAAGCTCCTACCAACTACACCGGCCGCTAAGCTTCCTCGCTGACCATAGCCTAGTTGCCGAGGCCCTGGCCAAACTTTTCAAAGGAGATTCATGTTATCCAAATGCAAATATATGTTCTTGAGAAGTCAAGGATGGAAGCTTCATGTCCCTCCACCGACGAAGCCGCTAGCCGAGCCCACAAGGATCGTTGTACTCCCGCCGCCGAAGCTCACCAAGATCCTCGCGACCTCCTCGCTGCCGAAGTCCCCGACAAGCACTCCTATTGAAACCTATAAGTCGATTGATGGAAGTTTCTACCCCTTCACCGACGAAGCCGGTCTTCGACGCCACCACCGTGAAATCAACAATTCTATACATAAATATGTATTACATTATGAACAATAGGAGCTCAAGGAGACAATCAGATCCTTATTGTTGATCTACCAAACTCACAAAAGTGTGCACGGGATCCCAATATCACGCTGGTGGGGTTGAAAATGTATTAAAGAAATTTTGAGAAGAAGAAGAAGGAGAAGGTTGACAGTTAATTTGAAGCAAATATGGTGATTGATTCATTCAAAATGCCATTGTAAATTTCATCAAGAAAATTCTAAAAGTCATTCTAATGGCTTGGTTATATGATATGCCCATCAGGTGTTTACCAAAATGTCTCAGCGAAATAAGAAACCCTTCTAGTATGAAAATTTGGGCAAAGTCAAATGGCATATTCATCAATCTCACCTTCATCTCCGTAAGCTTTGGGGTCGTGTGAAATGATTAATGAGAGAATTCTAATAGCACCAACTCACCACAAGTCTGGAATAAATGCTTTGAAAAAGTCCATGGTGATTTCAACCTACCCAAGCACAAGTGAAATTCCTTTACTTGTAATCTAAAGATGTCCCAAATAAAGTTGTAAGTGTTGCCGTTATTATTTTTCATGTTTGTAAAGGCTGATGATGTTATAAAAAAAATGATGCTTGGATGGAGATACTGCAATTGTTTTGAAATGAAATATGCTTGGGCTGCAGAAGAATTTAGGAGACGATGAATTAAAACATTCTGTTGTAATTCTTGGTGTTAGGCTATGTAGAACACCCCTTGGATGTTCGATCAAATGCTTTAGAGACAGTCTCATGAAGAGAGGAGTGTTCCACTAACATTATTATTGGCAGTAAGCATTGTGGAAGCTTTATGAGCTATGTAGCTTCTCGGAATTCATGATTTAAAAGGAATACGAAATATGATATTGAAGGCATGATACTGAAGGCATTAGGTCTAGGCTTGGTGTGTGAAATTATAATTAAGCTTGATTTGCATCTATTGTGGAGCTGACTTTCTGGAGAATGAAGTTTTGAAGTGCTTGACATCCTCCCAAAAAATATGCTAACTATGAAGAAAACCCATATTCATAACTAGGTTTCTTGATAAACTTGGGGACATACATGGAGCTCATGAAGAGAGCATTGCAAATTTTTGGAAGGTTCATGGTAAATATGTGGAGCTATTGTCACACCCCGAACCACGGCCCCGGGACGTAGACAACCGGCCGCACCCAAACAGGGACTAGTCCCCATTCGCACTCCAAGGCCTCAGAGACTCTTATACATAAAGTATTCAGAGGTAATAATAACAGCGGAATCATAAGCTAAAAGAAGAAAGGAGTTTATACAACTCCGTACAAGTACAACATTGGGTTTACACAACCCAAGACTAGGATCTAGTCCAGTCACCCCTGGATATCCGTACAACAAAAGAGTACAAAATACAACTCTCACACAAGATAAAAGAGGTACGCAGACCTCGAGATAAATACAAGTAACCGAGTCAACTACTCAGATATCCTCGCTTAAGCTCGACCCTACTCCTCCCTCGTCTCAACCCGAGAAACACACAAGTCAAGTGCATGAGCCTAAAGAAATAGGCCCAAAGAGGGTCGCATAAATAATAAAAAGAGGTCAAGCCATAAACAAGAAATAAGTTAGATAAAAAACAATCATGTGAGTGAATCATAAATCACTAGCAAATAACAAGTAACTGGAATGTGAATAAATCCACAGATGTACTCAATCTCTGGCATATATGCTACTAAGATGTCTACGACATCAACAACACTATTAGTATCGTCTTCGGCCTAAGCCGGATAGCGCTATAATAATCATGTACACATGGCCAGAAAATGCCGCCTCGACCGAGCCAGTGGCCGATATTATTATACGCCCTCTGCCGGGGCATCTGTCCGATGGAGCATCAAGTGCTCATGGCCAGATATTATACGCCCTCTGCCGAGGCATCAGTCCGATGTATCATGCCCGAAAGTAAGAGATTGCTAGTACAAATACCTAATAACAGGTATATATATATATATATATATATATATATATATATATATCCAAGGCAGCAACATCTTGAATATATAATAATCAGTGACCTCATCGAGATCGGAAGTCAACACGTATCTAAGGAGTAAACTCTACTCAAATACGCATAAGAAAATATGAAAGCAACAATCTCCTCGAGATGTAAAACCGATACATATGAGGAAACCCATCTCGAATATGTATTGGGAACCTCTCGAGGAAATAAGAGCACAAAATCAAAGCAAGGTAGGAGGAAGGAATACTCACAAACCTCCCGTGCGAGAGCCTACTTGGCTAGAAGTAAAGTCTCTGATCCTAGTTGCGTCTCACGAGTCCGAGTCGGGATCTAGTAAATAGAGTGACCACCTTAGCCCCTTTACATTCATTATACTTGGAATACATAAAACAAACTCAAAGTATGCTTCCTTATTTAACAAGCATATCATGCCTTTAAGATTCTTAGGATGCCTCTGAGCATGCTTAATTATCCAGGATTAACTAGTCCAACACATGAAATCATTAAGCATGTTAATCATGGAAACAAATCATAATTAAGCATGTTAACATGAACATCAATGGGCATTTCTACTTAGGGATTTTCATGAAAATTCGGCGGCACCTCCCCTATTTATAGGGCCCATAAATTAATACAATTATCCCACAATTAAATCTAATTAACACATACATTTCATAGCCCAGAAATCACATAATTCTTAGCATCCATAATCCCATTCTTAATTAATCATTAAGCCCTCTCATTCAGAGCTCCAGTTCTTCATTCAACCCCTTCATCAACATGTATAGAAATTGAATTAATTAACCTCAAGTTGAAAGCCTACAGCTCACCAAGAGGAAGAGATGAAGATGGGCACTGGATCCGGGCTTTATTGTGGCCGCAGCCATGGAGGTTGGCCAAAGAAGGGGCTGGGCGTGCTCGGGCCGGATGCCTCTAGCAAAGATAGCCGAAGCCGGGCGTAAGGGCGGAAAAGGGGCAGCCATGGGCCGGGGTCGCCACCGTGCCGGGTTCGCCGGATCCGCTTCGGATCCCGCCGGGATTTGGCCAACGGAGGAGGGGGGCAGTGGCTACCCGCTGATCGCTGTACCGCGGGCGCCTCGAGGTCGCCGCCGTGGGGAAGAGGAACCGGGTCGCGTGGTCAGCGGGCCGGTGGTCGACGGACGCCTCACCGCCGCCTTGTCCAAGTAAGGTGGAAGGAGAGAGAGAGAGATTGAGTGAGAGGCGCCAAGCAGAGAAAGAACGAGAGAGAGGAAAGTCGACCGAGTAAATCTCGACCGAAATGCGAGGTGAGAGATATTTCTCTCTCTCTCTCATTTCTCATTCTTATATATATTAAATATAATATATCTATTTAATTAATAATTCAATTATTATAATTCATCTCCAATTCTTTTATTTTAAAATTCCAAAAAGTTATCACATGTCTACTGTTCACCCACATGACTAATGTTCAATCACGGGTGAATTTATCTCCTGGGTTCATCGCCTGATTCTCTCGTCCTAGTGCCCGACCCAGATCCGCGAATCTTTGGTCAATAGTCCTGGTGGTACGGGTGTACTATAATATCACGGGGTCTGTCTCTCGTTAGACCAGATCCGAAAATATCGGCTTTAGTCAAATCCTTCGTGGTTTCCGCGCATCGTGGCATCACTTGGTCGCCTCTACCCCCTCACCGCATCCACCTTTCCCGGGATTTGAATATTTGTCTATTTTCTTTTCTTGATAATTAATCCGAATTAATTAACCTATAATTAATCTGGATTAATTACCACATAATTAACCTTGATTAATTAATTCTTAATTAATCTGGATTATTCAGACCTGTGATTTTTCTCAAAACTTTACGGCTCACCATATTAAATTGCCATTTAAAAATTCTGGGAAATAAATCTTTATTTATCTCGGGGCGGGTTTTACAATGTATTCTTGGAAACCCCTTTGTAAACACAGTGTAATGCATATAACTTGTTTGAGGAAAGGTCTCAAAGAAGTCCCAAATTACAAATAACTATTGGATGAGCATGAGAGATGGCTATAATCATGCCATGCTACCAATTGAAGATAGATAAGATGGCAGAGATCTCCTGAACATATCTATCGAAAGCAATTTTTTTTTAAAAAAAAATGGAGCTTGAGAATTATTCAATTCATTGTCTTGGTATACATGATTTATAGAGATGAGGCATACGGGCAGCTGTCCAGATGGAACAAAGACATGTGTGTCTATAAGATAACTCTTGACAATATATGTAATCATGTTATTTTATCAAATAATAATATTTTATTCCCCACTATGAGAATATGCATTGGATGAATTCCTTCTCATGGATTATTAAACCAAGGAATATGCAAATTTATTGGCCCAATATAATATCAACTCCTATGGCAGAAAGTTAAGTACAATGACTTCAAATTTCCAAGGCAAAGTCTATCTCATGATGAGCACCATGTCTCCAAAAGTCAAGGAACATCAAGGCGAATTTCTTGTAGAGCTATGAAGTGAAAGTGGTGGCTAGAGATCCCATTCCCAACAATTGTCATTAGAGTTCAATAAAAAAAAAGAAGAAAGATGTAAAGCAAGTCGATGGGGCCCATTTGTAAAGAAAGTTGAGAAGTCATGCAAAATAAAAAGGAGTTGGACCCATTTTATATATAAAACAAGGGGAGGGGGGCTGATTTAATTAAATCATTAAAATGGGTATTTTATGGTTAAAGTGCAATGAGGAAGCTCATATACACACATCTTGAGGCAGTGATGAGAGATGCATATCGAGATGGCTCAAAATTGCAAATCTTAAAGGGGCACGAATCTCAAAGCGGCCACCCACCTTGAGATAGCTGATAACATCCAAATCCCAAAATAACACGTATCCCAATGCAATGATGATGGAGCACACATCTTGAAGCGGGCGATAAAATATAAATCTCAAAGCGGTACTCACTTTGAGGTGACCGATAAACATAAATTTCAAAGCGACGCGTATCTCGAGGCGGCGATGAAATATTCACTTCGGGGTGGTATATAAAAGGAAAATTTTAAGGCTTTGTCATCTCGAGGAAGCTGATACGATTCTCGAGGTGGTAATGAAACATTCATCTCAAGGCGATTGATAAGACATAAATATTAAAGGCGGTACAAATCTTAAGGCGACTGCTAAGTTGGCATCTTGAGGCAACCAAAGTAGCACAAATCATGCAGTGGTGAAAGCACATCTCTCAAGTGGAAGGCGGCATTATTTATATAAATAAATAAATAAAATACATATTCATATGTATATGATGGTATTTATATATGTAATAAATTATTATGTTCTGTAATAAATGAATTATTTCTCATTGCCTCTACTTGTACTCTTTTGCCCTTAATCGGAGGTTCCCGCAATCTTATTCGGGGTAATTAATAATAGAGGCTTGCCTCTATTAGGAATGGAAGAACCCACAAACTAAACAAATATGATATTTGTGATTCATTATATCGCCTGGTGTCTTCTTCACAGACACGATGTCAGGCGGGTATTTTCGATCCCACACACACAAAGAGGCCATGATACTAGAGGAAGAGGCTATAGAGGTCGTGGAAGAAATTATGCTCATCAAGGTAGAGGCTTTGACAACCAAGACAATGAAGGTCGTGGAAGCAGCTAAGGTGGTAGAGGAAGAGGTAGAAGACAAGGTAGAAGAGGTCAATTTCCTTTCACTCCAAGAGGAAGGTCAAGAGGTGCATTCTCTCATCACTTCAACCAACAAAGTTATGACAAAAGAAATGTGCAATGCTTCAATTTTCATAAATATGGTCACTATAGCAATGAATATTGGGGAGAGTATGACAAGGAAGTTGGAGAGCAAGCTAATGTCATGGAGGAAGAAATCAATGAGCAAGTGAATTCTACTTTACTTTTAGCTCATAATGAATATAAATAAAATGAGAATAATATATGGTTCGTGGATACCGTTGCAAGCAATCACATGATGGGGAAAAGGGAGCTATTTGCCAATTTGGATGAGCATGCACATGGCTATGTGACATTTGGAGACAACTCAAAAGTTCCGGTTAAAGGCAAAGGTAATGTACTCATTAAACTCAAGAATAGCAATCATGATTTTATCTCCGGAGTATATTATGTTCCTAATTTGCAAAGAAATCTCTTGAGTTTGGGTCAACTTATGGAGAAGAACTGTAGTGTAGAGATGAAGAATCGTTCTCTTACTTTGCTTGATAGTCATCATAATTTGATCACTTGTGTAAAGATGTCAAAAGGGAGGATGTTTCCATTGCATATACAATATGATGTGATGAAATGTTTTAACTCTATTATTCTTGACAACTCTTGGCTATGGCATTTGAGGTTTGGACATCTTAACTTTGGAGGCTTGAAGCTCTTGGCCAAAAAGAATATGGTGAAGGGGTTGCCATTTATTGATCATCCTCATCAAATATGTGAAGGGTGCATTCTTGGAAAGCATCATAGGGGTATCTTCTTTAAAGCAATAAAATAGAGAGCATCCACTCCTTTGGAGCTTGTGCATACCGATATTTGTGGTCCGTTGAAGCCTATGTCAAATGGCAAGAACAATTATTTTCTTACATTCATTGATGATTATAGTCGAAAGACTTGTGTGTATTTCTTGAAAAAGACGTCCGAAGCTATATTTTCTTTCATGGAATTCAAGGCACTTGTTGAAAAACAAAGTGGCTATCATTTGAAGACTCTAAGATCGGATAGAGGTGGGGAGTATATTTGCAATATGTTTGATGGCTTTTGCAAGGAGAATGGAATTGTTCATCAAATCACTCCACCTTACACACCACAACTAAATGGAGTTGCCAAGAGAAAAATAGGACTATCTTGGACATGGCAAGGAGTATGTTGAAAGGCAAGAAAATACCAAGGGATTTTTGGGCAGAAGCCGTTGCTTGTTCTACCTATTTGTTGAATAGGTGTCTTACAAAAAACGTTTATTTGAAGACACTGGAAGAAGCTTGGAGTTCTTTCAAACCAAATGTTTCACATCTTAGAGTGTTTGGTTGCATTGCTTATGTCAAAGTTCCGGAAGCTAGAAGAACAAAGCTTGATGATAAGGGTGAAAGGTGTATTTTTCTTGGCTATGGTGGTGAAGTAATGTGATATAAATTATACAATCCTATCACTAAAAATGTGATCATGAGTAGAGATGTTATATTTGAAGAAGAAGGCACATGGAGTTGGAGCAAAAATGAGGAAACTTTTGTTGAACTACAAGTTGAAGAAGAAGAAGAGTCTACACAAGTAGAGAATGAGCCACAAGCACCTCACCCTAATTCTTCCTCATTAACGTCTAGCTCTTCACCAACATCAAGCTCATCTTTGGAAGAGATTTCAAGTCAAGCAACATTAAGAACAAGAAGCTTGAGAGAGATTTATGAAGCCACCGAGATTGATGATGACAACATTAACTTGTATTGTTACTTGGCGGATTATGATCCAATATGTTATGAAGAAGCTATCCAAGAAGAAAAGTAGAAGCATGCAATGGATGAAGTAATCAATTCAATTGAGCAGAATGACACTTGTGCTTTAACTAATCTTCCACAAGGCAAGAAAACAATTTGAGTAAAATGGGTATTCAAGGTTAAGAGAGATAAAAAGGTAACATTCAAAGATACAAAGCAAGATTGGTAGCTAAAGGCTACAAGCAACAACCCGGGATTGATTATGATGAAGTGTTTGCTCCGGTTGCAAGGATGTAGTCTATTCGATTGATTATCTCATTGGCGGCACAAAAAAGGTGGAAGATCTACCAATTTGATGTAAAATCAGCATTCCTAAATGGGCTTCTTGAAGAGGAACTTTATGTAGAACAACCTTTGGGGTATGTGAAAGAAGGTCAAGAAAATAAAGTCTATAAATTGAAGAGGCACTCTATGGGCTAAAGCATGCACCGCGAGTGTCGAATGTAAGGATAGACAAGTATTTCCATGACAATGGCTTCAAGAAATGTCCTTATGAACACACTTTATATTTGAAAGTAAATAACAAAGGAGATGTATTGATGGCATGTCTTTATGTTGATGACTTAATCTTCACCGGGAACAATCCAATGTTGTTCAATGAATTCAAGAGGAGTATAATTAAGGAGTTTGAAATGACAGATATTGGCTTGATGGCTCAATTCCTTGGCATTGAAGTGTTTCAAGAAAAGGATGAGATTTTTATTTGTCAAAGAAACTATGTGAAGGAAGTTCTAAAGAAATTCGGCATGAAGTCTTGCAATCCGGTAAATACAACCTCTTGAATGTGGCTTGGAGTTGAGAAGATGCAAAGGAGATGGTGATGTTGATCCAACATATTTCAAGAGCTTGGTAGGAAGCCTTCGGTATCTCACTTGCACAAGGCCAAATATCCTCTTTGGTGTTAGCTTGATTAGTAGGTTTATATGGAAGCACCGGATCATTCCCATCTTATGGCCGCTAAAGGAATCTTGCATTATCTCAAAGGTACTCTTGATGATGGTATGTTTTACTCTTATTCTCACGATTATGAACTCCATGGCTTTTCCGATAATGATTGGGGTAGAGATCTTGATGAAAGAAAAAGCACCTCCGGTTTGTTTTTTCAATGGGAAATGGAGCATTTACTTGGTCCTCAAAGAAACAACCTATTGTCACTTTGTCCACTTGTGAGGCGGAGTATGTTGCCGCTAATTCTATGGTTTGTCATGCTATTTGGTTGAGAAACCTATTAAATTATTTGGGTTGCTTACAAGAAAGTCCTACAAAGATCTTTGCTGACAATAAATCCGCAATTGCTTTTAAGTATTATCTATTATCTATTCGATTATAAATCAATGGTTTGCTTGTTCATGATTTGGTGGTTCTCTAATTCATGTTTTCTGCTTTGAATGGCAGAAATCAAAGTCAAAGGGCAATGCTAGTGGTAGTGGCGCCACCTACTCAATGGTGTCATCTTCTTCAATGGTTTCCTCGTTCGCTTCCCCAGTGGCGCAACTTGAGAATTTGATGCCTCCTCCACAAACGCTGGCCACAAAATGTACCCAAAGGTGACTGTGCCAACTCCAGTGGTGACCAACAACTTAATTACCAACTGGTCCTGATATCGTATATGAACCACTACCAGGTTTGCAACGTGTTTTTAGAGCTGAAATTTGGGAACATGTTACTACTTATTGGGTTAAACATAGGACATATGAGAAAGATTCACAAACAAAGAAATTAGTAGAGGTTGTAACATGGAAAATGAGGGCTAAGTGTAAGTACTGTCCAAAAGGTCAAGGGGATTATGCTTGTGATAGTGGACCTAATGGGACGGGAGGGCCAAGAAAACATATATTCAATAAGCAATGTAGGTATTATCCAGGCAATGTAGACTTGAAAAAACAGAAAGTGTTAGGTTCGGGTGATTTCAATCAGTTGACAGCTAAAGGTTTTAATCAAAAGGAAACCATGGAGGCTTGTGTTGAGATGGTAGTTCTTGATGAGCTACCATTTAGCTTTGTTGAGAAACAGGGGTTTAGGAGGTTTTGCAATAAAGGAATGCCATTGTTTAAAGTGCCATCTAGGAGAACTCTTGTTAGAACATTCCTCGATATGTATGAAGATAGGAAAATGAAACTGAAAACAGATTTGAAGTCTCATAGGATCTGTCTAACCACAGATACCTGGACAAGTGTCCAGAATTACAATTATATGGTGTTGACTGTCCACTTTATTGATTCTGAATGGAAAATGCACAAAAGAGTGTTAAACTTTTGTGTGATTACCAATCATCATAGCATAACCATAGCAGATCTTATAGAGCAGTGTTTGAGTGATTAGGGGGTAGATAAAGTCTTGACAATTACAGTGGACAATGCTTCTGCTAATCAGACAGCATTGGACTTGTTAAGGGAAAAGTTCAATAATTGTGATAATCCACAGTCTATTTTGGAGGGGAAAAACATGCATGTGAGATGTGTAGCCCATATTACAAACCTAATTGTGGGAAGTGGGTTGAAGAAGCTTAATTCTAGCATCTTATCTATTAGAAATGTTGTTAAGTTTGTTAGAAGCTCTCCAAATAGGCTTGAGTTGTTAAAGAAAGCAGTTGCACGAGAGAAACTACCATTTAAGGGGCTGGTGTGTTTAGATATTCCCACAAGATGGAATTCAACATACTTAATGTTGGAATCAGCTTTGAGATTGAAGAGGGCTTTCAAACGAATGGAGCAAGACCCTACTGGTCCCTTTGCAGCCTATTTCAATGAACCTGAGGAAGAGTATGATGATGATGGCAATGTGATAGTGGCAAGGAGGGGAAAGAAGAAGGTTGGGCCACCTGTTGAAGAGGATTGGGAAAACTGTGATGTGTTTGTTAGTTTTCTCAGGGTTTTCTGTGAAGTAACCCTTAGGGTTAGTGCATCACTACGCCCTACAATCCACACAACATTGCATGACATAATTGCAATTGAACAAGCTATGGACAAGTTGTTCATTCTTCCTGATGTGCAAGATAGTACATCCACTAATCATTTGATGGCTGAAATTGGGTCTCTAATGAAAACCAAGTATAACAAATACTTCGGTGACTTCAAAAGGTTGAACCCTTATGTCATTTTGGGGCTTGTTTTAGACCCAAGGTTCAAGCTTCGACATGTGACACATGTGTTGAGCACAGTGATGGAGTGGACTGACTATGAAGTGGATGACAAGGAATCTGAGATTAAGACCTTCATTTTTGCTCTCTATGATGAGTACATGGACAAATTGGAGGGTGGTAGCAAAGCAAGCAAAAGCAAAGCAAGCAAAGCAAGCAATCTGAAAAGGCAAAAGGCTACATCTCTGCGTGGCAGCTCAAGTACAAATGTGTTTGTGGTGGATTGGACTAAGCATGTGGAACAAACCGATGAAGCAGTGATCACACATGAGATAGATAGGTATCTTAAAGATCCTTTGGAATCAATAGGAAGGAAACCTGCTGAGGAGGATGAGGATGAGGAAGAAGACACTGCATTCAATGAAGAGTCAGTTGAAGAGGAATACAGAATGTTTGATGTGCTGCAGTGGTGGAAACTTGCAGCTGTCAACTATCCTATTTTAGCATCAATTGCTAGAGATGTGTTTGCTATCCAAGTGTCAACAGTTGCCTCTGAGAGTGCTTTCAGCACAGGTGGACGAGTAATTGCTGCTTTTAGGAGCTCATTAACTACCAAATCAGTGGAGGCCTTAATTTGTATGCAGAATTGGCTTAGAGGAGATGACATAATAACTCAGTTTGAAGATGAACCATGCACAGAAGAACTGGAATTTTATGAAGGCATTGAGATAGGTACTTGTTGTTTATTAGCTGCAAGTTTGCATAATTCCATTTTCAATGTTATATTGTTTATTAACTTGCTTTTTAGTCTGTTTCCACTTCTTTAATTATGTTGTTTGTTGTATTATAGAGTTGGCAAATGCAAAAGCTGGAAATTCAACCACCAATGCAGATGAAGAAGATATAGGAAACTGATCTCTTTATGCAGCAGTATTGAATTGATGATGGTTGTGCTTGTGATTTCACTGATGGAACTTGAACTTGATTTAGTTTTATGAAGTGTTTGTGAAGTGTTTGTTAGACTTTGTTTCACTGATGGAACTTGAACTTTATTTCATTGATTTGTGAAGTGTTTGTTGTAATGTAACTTCACTTGAACTTTATTTAGTTTAAGCTAGAACAGAACTCTTGAATTTGTGCTGAAGTTGTGTTGAACTTTTGATTATGTGTAACTGATTATTGATGTCTTGATGGATTTGGAAACTTTGAAGTTAAATTTCTTGTTATGAATGTGAATGTTGAATATTTCTGCTGTTCAACCTCATTGCCATGGTATGGCATGGTACCGTACCGTTTGAAATGGTACGGGATACAAACGGTTTCGGCCTCAATACCGGACCGTATCGGACCGTTTAAATAGTATCGGTCTGGTACCGGTTTTGGGAGGATACCGGACCATACCGGACCGTGCCCTGCCCTAGTCAGAAGTATCAACAAGATTTTTACTAAAGTTTGTTTCAAACTTATCTCTCGTGATTTTCACATTCTCATCCCGATCCAACTTTCCTTATGGTCGTCCCCACATATTAACATTTTTATCAGTAGTGTCAACCCTTGTTATGCTTTCAAGTATGATATTTGATACATAAGATATAGTATCTTTATTCTGCCCCTCATGGAACAACTCTGAGGTTGCTCCAACATCCTCATTGGTTGCTATCGCTAGAGAGCATGATTGCAGGCTTGGCAATGCTACTGATGGCTAACATGTATGTGTATATACTCAGCCGGCACTAATTCCCATTAGAACCTGCCAACGAACCATTTGATGACATACCTGATCATATTGATGTGTTAGTAAGCTATCTAGCATCACTCTTGATATTGTTGATGCTCATCTGTTAGTAACTTCTCCTGGCCATGGGACTGTAAGGCTATGTTAGGATTGATCTTGGTAAATGGTAGCTTGAAATCCACCCGTAGGCTACTAATACTAGACGTGCATGTCGAAGGGCCAGGCTACCTGCCCAAACCCCAAGGCTCTCTTGAAAAATGGGAGGGTTTGGACAAAAATATTTGGCCCGAACAACGGGCCTTGGACAAATAAAAGAGCCCGTTTAAAAAATGGGTTAGGCCTCTGGTATGATCTTTTAGACCGTCACTAGGTCCAACCAGACTCGACCCGAATTATGTACAAATAAAATAAATAAATTTTTTATTTATAATTATTTATATAAAGTTAAACAATTTATTTGTATGGCCTAATTTAAAGGTGTAAAATTCTTGTATAATTTAATTTTTTATCAAAACTCATTTAGATGTAATTCATTATTAAATTATTTTTATTTTAAAATGTAAACTCTATTTTTTAATAAATTTTAATTTTAATTTTAAAAAATTAACTGTGCGGATTTGTGTGGGCCTTGGTCATGTGTTTAAAAATATGGATGGACCTTGCACAAAAGTATAGGCCTAAATAACCAGGCCTGGCCGGGCTTTAGCAAGCATGTCACCATTATTATTAAGTCTTGGCCTGCTTGAACACGACCCAGCCCGACCCATGGACACCTCTAACTGCTACTGAACTTAGCATTTGGCCTGCATTGTAGTTGTTGTATTCCTGCCCTGATTTCTTTGAATCTTATTGCTAAAACCATTGATTAGAGCCATTACATGGTTCTCAAGAACTGATTTTATATAAATCATAGGACTTTAATATATGTCAAAGGATCAGTTTAGTTGTTCCTTAAATGTTTAACTCTTTAGTCATCTGTAAATGATAATTAGGATTGTGTGGGTAGATTAATGGTTAATGTGTGGTCATTAAACTGATAGGTGCACATGAAACGTCAATGTATACTAAGTGGTTATAAATATAAAGCATACTGAGATGATATTATATTATCCATATTCCGACACAGAGCATTGAGTTAGGATGAGAGGATTTAAGTCTTGACTTGGTACTCCTAATAAGGTAGGCTCTTGTACTAGTAAATCTGTGAGTATTTCTAACTCTTTAAAAAGGTATTATTGTCTTCCTAAATTAATTTAAATGTGGAGTATTTTGTTAAGTATAAAATTGCATGAACTTGGTCTTTCTGCATAATTTTGGTATTTGATAGATTATGGAGTGCATCTTATATCTTTGTTCTGTTTTGGTATTTTATCTGTGTTCTCTGAGTTTCCTTCTGTTTTTGCTCTATTCTATTCCTGCCCTATTTTATTTCTACTCGGATTTATTCTTTGGGGACTATATGTTATTAATTATGTTTTCTGCATATTCTGTTTCTATTGGATAAAAGAATTTGGCAGGCTGCCATCATCTGTTTTTATGTTCCTACTGAGCCTTTTTTTGTTGGCTTATAGACTTGGTTATTTTCCCATATAGGTGACGACGAGACTTAGGATCAAGGCATAGGAAGGGTTCCCTGTGCTTATGTTTGTTCTCTGTTATATTTATTTGAAGTCTGTGAACCTCGTGTTCTGATTGAGTGAGACTTGCACTTTTATTATGTTTCTATTCTAAGACTTTAGCAGTGACTATTCTACTGTCTGTAGGGCTATGTAAGCCCTTAATATTTTACTTTTGTATTTGTGTGGGGTTGTGTAAATCCCTTTAATTTATAAATTCTATTGTTATCTCCGTATGTATAATATGTACTAGGAAATCTGAGGTCTTGCATCTTGGTGGGGCTCCTCCCTGTTTGGGTGCAGCCGGCCTACCAATGTGACCAGACCTTTTTCAGGGTGTGACAAAAACAATTTAGAGCCAAACCTTCAATGGTTTCGCCACCTTTTCTACCTGAAAAAAATAAATTTGTGAGGGTTGGTTCTTCTTCGCTGCTAGGAGCAATAAATCTTTCCTATGTAGACCTTTTTCCTCTATCTATGATTGGAAACCAGTATTCATTTTCATTTCTTAAGACTCTGGTTGGTCAATCTTGACGTCTTGGGGATCTTCATACTTAGGTACCCCTTATGAAGGTGTGATGTCTCCTGACGAGCAAAAGCAACTAATTGTCCTTCGAAACTTAAACAAAGTCCCCCTCACAGACTTGATTACTGTCCTTAACCAAAAAAGCGTGAAGCACTTCACAGTAGCGAGGAGGGTGACTTTCTTCTTCATTTGTAGTTGAATAACTGTATGCATGGATTTACTTAACCTCTTGACTTTATTTTTGTAGAGGATTCGATGAACCGTCAGCATTTGCTACAGACTTTGAGGGAATTTGCTAATGACTCTCCCTCAGCTTCTTTGACTCTTTAAAGAAAGAAACGATCCCAGGATGGTGGAACCAAGTCAAGCACGAAACTTGAGCTCCACTTGAGTCCCCTGAAGTTTGAGGCTCTTCTCCTATTGAAGAGCAAGATATTGGGGGTGACTTGATTCATAAGTCTCAATGACCCATGGAATCTATATTGGAGAGACCTTTTGAAGGTCCTCTTGCTATCATTCCTTTTCCAAGGTCAGAGACACCAACTTCTGAGGCTCCAGGGTCTTTATTAAAGATCGTCGCAACCCCAGCATCTATGGTGCCCAAGTCAGGAGGCTAATCTATCCAGAAGGGAAAGTCCTCTGTTGACGAAGGCAAACAAGCAAAATTATTATTTACTGATTCTGTAGTGGCTGTTGAGGCGCTACAAGGAATATCTTTGGAATCCGACCTCCAGGGGTTGGAGAAGCTTAATTAGGAGGAACTAGCCTTCTGGCTTAACCTGGCTAGAGTTAGAGTACGTTTGGCATTTCCCTTTTGAAATCTTTTATATTTCTCTTCATTTTACTAATCTATCGGTTGTGACCACAGCTGGCTATTTTGATGGGCTTCATCCCAACTTCCTTATGAGAGAAAATTGTCTTTGGTGACCTGAAAGAATCACTAAGAAAGCTGAGGTCGATCTAAAAAAAGGCTGAAGCCAAATTGAAGAAAGTTGGGGTTGAATTAGCTCAGTAAGATAAGAAGATTAGTCAGTTTGAAGAGTTATACTCCAAGAAGTATAAGAGAATTGAGACAGACGCAAAGAAGAAGGAAAAGTTGTTAGCCGAGCTGTCTGAGTCCATAGCTACCACACAAGCTGTTCTAAAAAGAGAGTTGGATGAACTCCCCGACTTCTTCTTCAACCCTTGTAGAAGTAGCCATCTATCCATCGAATCCTCTATAGACAAAAAGTTGGTTAGTTGTGTTTAAATCAAAGAACTTGATAAATCTTATGAAACGGAGGGCATCGTACCCGCTAGAAGGAAAAGCCCAGCTTTGTGAAGATTTTCTATGATGACTAAGTTGGCTAAGAGAGGTGACTCTCTACTTTGGAGGAATGGCAGTTGTTCTTTCTCCATAGATAACGTCTTTGCCTTGAAATCTAGATCAGTATTTGGGGTATTCCAAGAGGTCAGGATTGTCCACCTAGTTTATAAGAAATAAAGAAAAACCATGATTTTCAATTATGGATGGAAGAAGGGCTTTCCCTAGGAATGATCTACGAGATCTGACAACAAAGTAGTACCAATCTCTAAAGTGAGGGTGTTTCTTCAAAGTGAAGAGGAGGGGAAACAAGTAAAAGGAAGGCTTGAGACCGAGCTGAGTGAAATTAAATGGCCAACCCAAAGAAAATTCTCCATGAGTTGGGAACAAGTTGTGTGGGCGTCAAGTTATGAAAAGATAGAGTTTCACATAATAGAGATGGGAGAGGAAGACAAAGACCAACCCGAGAGGATTCTATGTACGAAGCTAGTTCCCCAGACCGAGGAGAATTGACTAGCTCCATAAAGTTCGGAAGCCCAACCCTAAAAGGGGATAGAATAACGAAGTATCACCTACTTGAATGAGTTTAGGAAAGTTCATGGTGTAGGCTACTGACTCAACGTCGTGTCATACCCCGACCCGGTTCCCAGGGCCTCGGGCATGCGCACAGACCGGCCGTACCCAAGTGGAGGCGAACCCCACTCGGATACAAGGCCTAATAATGAATCATAAGCATGCAATAAAATAAAGTAACTATCAACAATAATCAAAGTTATACAACGGAATTGAAAATACAAATTTGGTTTCTGACATCCTACAAAGGTTATGGCCCTACAAGGGTCCTACAATAACATCATCTCACACACAAGAAAAGACTTGAGGTGCTCGAACCTCGGTAAGCTAGTCCAAACTCTCGCGCAGCTCTTGAAACCAATCCAGCTAATCCCACAGCCTGAAAGGGAGAAAATCAAGTGGAATGAGCTTTCGAAAGGAAAGCTCAGTAAGCACCCCCGCAGGGGAATACAATGAAGCCAAAAGGGATAATCAAGACTAAAAGTGATCCAAACAAAACATAATCATATCAGAACACAGGAATAGACACAAGGATCACTATCCATCAATCTCAGAAAACAACCTGCAATAGACAAGAAAGCTTTTAAGTCATCTCCCGGTGCTCATCTTAATCACATCCAGACCCTCGAGTCTGGTAGCGCTCTTACGTGTACGTACACGGTCAGCGTATCATCCCACTGACGAGTGGACATCCAGAGTTTTCTCCCCCTAGTAGGACTATAGGACGTTCAGAGTGTCCTCCCCCTGAACGCCTGTAACTTATCTGCACTAATTGGGAGAATCTTCAACACAAGTAGAGCTGAAACACCAACCCGGACGGAGCACAGGCTCATATGTTTCCACGGCCACGTGCCGATCAACGGGGATGGTATGTTCAGCGATCTCAATCATATCAATAAGCACACACTAACATGGGAATTCAACAAAACAGGAAAACGAATACGTGTATACAAATCAAGCAATAACATACTACACATGGTGTCTTCAAGGCCGATAAGCAATAAAGCAAAATCAAAGAAAAATCAATAATATCGATGCCAAACAACTTTCAAACACTGGAACCAAATCAAGGATTCAAAGCCAAGAAAACCCAAAATTGGGTAGGAACTAGGCCGAAGTACTTACCTTAATAGAGATTATCCTGATCCCATGGGACTCCTTCCTAACGCGTCTCTTCGTCAAAACTGGTAATAAATTCTATATAAGCAACAGTAATTATTCATAAACTCTACATGACTAGATGCAATTATGTGTCCCCACTAAATGGCTAGACCTATTCTTACTTGTATTCAACTAAGTGCGTTCACCCTTAAATTATTAGAATCCTTCATCTTACCGAACAAGCTGTTGTGGCCTAGTGGTTAAGAGACTTCACTACTATTGTGAGGGTCTTCATGAGTTCAAATCCCTTGACCATCATATATATATATATATATATATATATATATATATATATATATATATATATATATATATATATATTAAACTGATTCAATCTTGAATAGACCTAGTCAGTTAGCAAAACTTGACTAAACCCAACCCCTTATAAATGACTGGACCCAATCTGTTAATTGACTAAACCAGTTTGATTTCAATAAACCAAACCCAACTCAAATTACTAATTCATTCTAATTTGATTGAACCCAACTGTCTTAAAACCGGTTCAAACCCAACTTAATTGATCAAAACCCAAACCCAATTAATTGGACTTGACTGAACCCATTATCCCTTCATAACTCTCTCTCAAACCCGGTTGAACCCAACCCTATTAAAATCAATTCAATTACTAGGTTTTTAACTCAACCCGGATCAATCTCAACCTTTTTTTAAAAAAATTTCTCAGACCCGCCTTCAACCTCCGAACAGTGCCTCGTCAGAGGGAAAACAATGGCGATCGGCCTTGAGATTGGTCGCCGGCGAGCATGTGGACGACCGAAGCCCTTCTTCTCCGAGATCCTCGCTGTATAGGGTTGGTGCGCGCCTCGAGCATCCTCCTGGTGGAGAGCTGTTGGGCTTACAACCCCCACCGAAGCACTCCCCCACGGCTGGAACTGCCCTATCCCCGGGGCTCGGTTACTTGACAGAGGGCTTCAAGGATTTCCACCTCTCTCAATGTCGACGACCACTACCACCCCACATGCATGCATGACTATCAACGAGAACTAGTCGGAGAAGAAGGAACTCACCCGAGATTGACATTTGACGAGCTTTCCACGTACTGAAGCTCTACTCCTCTTCTTATTGCTTCTCTAGAGACTATCCCCGCTCCTCCATACGCAGAGCTCGATGCCTCTTCTCTTCTCCGTCCCTCTGTCTACCAGAGACAATAGGGCTTCGCCGCCGCACTCAGATGGTTTCCAGCGATCACAGGGGTTCCTATTTATAGGCTCTTAAAGGGAGCTTCTAGATAACCTTCTTCCGATCGGATTAGGTTTGAAATCCGAGTTTATCTCGAGTTTGAATTCTACTTTATCTCAGCTTGCAGGTCGGATAAGCTTTACGGCGGTGGTGTCCATTTGCTGGAGGAGGGAGGAGCTCGTGCTGCCTCACGATTAGGTGTTCCTTCATCGAACGGTCCTGATTAACGCCAGCGATCAACGGTGATCCGTATGTCATAACATCTCGTAATTGGCTCTCTGATGCGATGAACGAATTTGATGCTAAAACGATGAACGGCTTGATCTGTCTTACTTGCCTCGAACTTACTCGTCTATTAAGTTCAACGATTGTGATCATTCTGATCGCTGAGAACAGACGAGCGACTGCGATTATTTCCTTAGCATCGAACTTAAGCGACTGATGAGATGGGTGGCTCGGATTAAAACATCTTAACTGAATGGGGTGAAGGGCTAGGATTAATATTCATGCCTCGAACTTAACCTATCTTACAGGATTATCTAATCTCAGCCGTCCAATCTTTTAACTAGACTTCTCTGCATGATTCTCACGTGGTTTTGCAAATAAGTCCTTTCTTTTTATTTAGATTTCATGCAAGTCCCTCGCTAAGAGAGGGACACAATTATGTTCCAGTCCTCAGTCTTTCTAAAATTACAGATTAGTCCTTGATGGCTCCCATTAACCCTAATTAAAGGATTGACCATTTTAATCCCCTCTTTACACTTAAGTTCCAAGTTTGGAAACTCATTTCATCACAACTAATAATCACTTAACTATTTAAAGAGTAATTAAGGACTTTTATTCCAATAAAAGTTCAAGCAACGTCAAACTTGAGAGACTCTCCCTTATTCACTAAACAATAAAAGAACTATTTAAAGCCTAAAAAGAAAACATAAATTGCTAAAGATTAAAACTTAAAACATACTAAAATCTTGGATCTTACACGCCGGCAGGCTGCTTCATAGAGGCTAAGAGAAGGACTTCCATTACCTTGGTTCGAGAAGACGAAGAAGAATTACTTGGTGAGGGGTTAATGGTTTTCTTAAGCGACAGTAGAGAAGAACACAAAGATGATGACAAGAAAACCCTAGCCCTCTGTAGGTGTTAGGATCGAAAATGTTAGTGAGAATTAGAACAGTAGAAAATAAAATAAAAGAAAATAAATAAAGACACAAAAAAATATATATATTTATACGAAATTGGAATCACAATGTCAAAATTAGAATATAGATTTTCAAACCAAAAATCATTAGTAATTCCTCTTAATAAATTGAAAATTTTCAAAAAAATCTCTTCTTCACCGCCATAGCATGCTTCCAGGAAGTTCCATTCTTTTGTTAAATTGATATATTTGCCCTCATCTCTTCTCAAAAGGATTGGAATGTCCATGTCTCTCCTTCTCTATAAATAGACACCTCTTCTCAAACTTAGCAAGTTCCTCTCTTCTCTCTTGCTCTCTTAATCTCTTCTTCTTCCTCCAAGTTCCATTGGCGAAGCCTTGCGAAAATCAAGAGTCTTCAAGTAATAATTTTTCCTTTTACCTAAATTTCTTTGATACTTACACATATAACCATCCATATGAATGAGTTTTACAATGGTTTTTAATCTCCACAGAGGAACATAAATGCGTTTTAACGATCAATCAAGATCCTACTGTATTTCTCTTTTTGGAGCAGTAGACGAATGCTTTTTCAAAAAACTTTGTGAACAATGGTTGTAGATCTGGATGTCTCCTTTATGCCTACAAACTTTCAGAATTGTTCATGAAAAATACAGTTTTTAATGATTTTTCCAAAAAGGGATTGTTGGATCTGTTCTTCTACTGGAAACTGATTGTATCACCATATTTTTAGGGACCATCCAGTGATCTTTGGAACTGGATACAAAATAGAAAGTTTTAGTAAATTATGTTATCTACCACATACAAAAATTTCAGAATGTTTGGACATTTCCTCATACTTGTGTTGAACTTTTACAGAGACTGCTGCAGTTTTTACGAACCTGCTGTAACATCATCATTGAATACATTTTTTGACCACTTAGATCTATTCATATTCACAATATCCTAACATGGAATGGTACTTAATGGTTTTAAGTAAATATCGGTAACTTTTCATGAATTTTAGGCTTAAAATCAATTTTATATGAAATTTACAAGAGGACGACCGTAGCTTGAACAATCATGCTTTTAAACTATACGGGTGAATGAAAGATTTGAAACGACAATGACCTCAATTTTATTATGGCTATAGAAAATCCACAAGGGGGTTGACAGTAAGACAAGACAAAGACGATCTATGGTAAGGGTCTTCCCTTATAGTTATCTTTCATTGTTAACCCCCTATGATTTCTCTATGGGTTAAATTTAGACCCTTCAGTTTATTGTTGATTATTCATCTTTCTTTATGCTGGAATTTTGGTGAAAATCCCATCTTTCACTACTTATCTTCTGTATGGACAAAAGTTAAGTTGACGGGTGGGACCAGAATTATATAGCTCTCCAATGCATTGGGTAATCCCTGGGATATTATGTATGGTGACATGGCGGTTAGCCTTGTCCATGATGTGATAACGATGTCCATACTACCATGCTTCTAATTCTCAATCTTTTGTTACATGCAGTATGCATGATTTTATTTCACTTGTATGATTCATGTCTTTACTATCCTCACTGTTTATTCCTATTATGTTATGACCTTACTAGGCTATTTCAGCTCACCCCTTTGTTTCTTTGATTTCCAACCCCAGGTGAACTAGAAGTCTAAGGAAGGAAGTTGCGTACTAGGACTCTTGACAGCGCTTGAGAGTTTAAGTTTATGTTTTAGTACCTTGTTTATGTTTTAGGGTTTGTAATATTGTGTCTAGTGTCCTAAACTTCTAAACTCCTAAACTTTTGACATTATGATCTTGGGAGATGTAATAAATTTTGTAAGGATTATGTATGTTTAAGCTATGTTTTGAGATTAACGCACCCAATCTGGAGCTCCCGGATTTGGGGGTGTTACAGTAGGCCTATTTATTGATGGTACTCGTAGACGTGCTTCCTTGAGGGTAATTAATTGGAAACTTACTACCCGAACGACTCGTTGAACTAACGCGTCCACGGATGGGCGACACGTAGACTAGTATATTTAATATGCTTCGAAACGATTCTATGGCAGGCCATACCCATGATCTCCTTCGTTGACTTCTATTATTACTTTACAGTCGAAGACGGTTCTAAAGTTGAAGCGCAATATCCATCGAAAGTCATCAATGTCTCGACGAAGCAGCGACCTCATCAACTCGGTTTCTCCTGAAAGAATAGCTCGTAGTCGGGTAACCGAGGAGACCCTATTGATCTGATTATGCCCGAGCCGATGAACTAACTCCCTAGGCCGTATAGAGCTAAAAATAGGTAAGCCAGGAGAGTTGGGGGGCAAGTGAGAGTTGGGGGGCAAGTGTTATGAGATAAAAGTAACTATAAACATGTGGCATGATCAATTCGGCAGAGACAAAAGCCCAACTGCTAACTCAACAGCTTGGTCATCCGATGGTGGAGAATGAATTCCTAAGGGTGTTGAAAGCTAGCAGATAAGGTTGGCATGATCAATTCGGCAGAGACAAAAGCCCAACTGCTAACTCAACCACTTGGTCATCCGATGGTGGAGAATGACTTCCCAAGGGTGTTGAAAGCTAGCAGATAAGGTTCGTAGGGGTATAAAAGGAGGTTGTCTGCTCATGGAGAAAGCGATTTTGTTTTTCCATCATGATCTCAAATTCGTATTCTACACTCTGGTATCTCTTTTGAGTTCTCTCTCACTCTTTCTCTCTCATTTTTCCTGAGTCCTAACTGAGGCTCCCCCTCTCTCTCCCATACACGAGCATTGATCAAGATCTGCTTTGATCTCCAAGAATAGCGAATCCTTGCTTCAACAAATTATATTTACACTAACTTTTAAGTAAATGTACTTTTTTTTTTATTTGTTAGGTTTTTAAAATTATTTTTAATTATTTTTTAATATTTTAACAAATATTAATAATAATTTATGTTTAAATAAAATATGAAATTAATTATTAGGATAACTTATTAAATATATTATTATATTTTTTAGATTTTAAATTTATTTTATTGTTTTTGACTTGATATTAATATGTGAATCTGAATTTAAATTTTTTTAAAGAAATTTAAAATATCTGTTGATGATTAACAAAAATAATGCATCAATAACTTAGCTCAGGTAGAATTAATTTTTTACATTAAAGTTAAACATGTCTTCTGGTTGGGAACAAGGGTTATATATGTCAAAGACCCCAAATGAATTAGTAATATGGAGGATCTGCATGTTTTCTAGCCATCTACTTTATTTTTCAGTTTTCATCTAACAAGTAGCTCATGAACAATGGCCAAGTGCCATGATAATAAGAAAAGGGCTTCAAGTTTAGGGTGTGTTTGAATTGAAAACAAAAAAGATAGGAAAATGTTGTTTTCTTGTGTTTGTGTTTGATTTGATGAATAAAATTTGATACATGGATGTATTAACTTCCAATCCATTTGTTTTTTCTATCTACTTGCCCTCATTCAATTGTTGTTTGATGTAATGAATACACAACCGTTCTTCCTCTTTCCTCTACATGTATTTATATATATCTCTCAGGGAGTGTTGAGAAAGATTAAGAAAGAATAAGAAAGAATTGATTAATGAACCAATGAGGAATGAATGGTCAGCCAATGCCACTTAATTTCTTGATGTTCTTTTTTTTTACTAAGGTGACAAGCGCCACCGAAGGACATCAAGGACATGTATAGGTTCGGCAGTGTGAAAGCACAGAGGCTCGGCAGAGATCCGTTCACCTGAACCCATCTTGTAAGGGAGGGGGTTTTAACCCGGGTCTTTCACAAGTTTACTATCCATCACTTGACAAGAAACCTTGTTACCAACAGGCCTTTGTGGCTGTTGGTTTAATTCCTTGAAGTTCTATCAAGAACTATCAATGGAGGAATACATCAAAATATTTGTACCAGTTAACATATATTTGTACACTTATAGAGAAAAATACAAGTGTATAGCTTTTGACATCTCTTTGTGCATCTTGTGGGATTGTTGATTTCCTCTTCCTATGTTCTCTTTCTATGATTCACTGCGTCGCTCTCAACTTGATGGTTCAAGCTAGGATAATTTGGCTCAGACTAAATCTCAAGGACTTAGTTCCATCACAGGTGCTCTTAACCTTGAAATGTTGAAAATTTTCTAAGTGATTATTGTGTCTTGTAACAGTACTCCTACCATTCAAGACAAATGTAATAGGATTACATGAATATTAGTTTTAATTATATTCTAATATAAGAGCATTAGGATTCAAACAAAAGTCTCTGAGAGAGGATCCATGTACTCAACTTGAAACTATGTACCAAAGGTTGAACACAAGACTTTGAGCAAATTTGGTTACTAATCAATTAATCACTTGAGCCAAAGTGTCTTCTGATTCAATTGTGCTTTAGCGAGGAAGTTTAGTGTTCTGCCGGAAAATTTTGATACCAATGAAAACTGTCATAGTTTGGCCGGCAAAATAGTTTTAAAATTAAGCCTTCCAATGATTGTTTGACATTATCCATATGAACCAGTCTCTATTGGATAGATCAAGATTAATTAAGTAGTTTTCTTCAAACTCTTTGCTTGTTTATCATCTTTTGTTAGTCCCGTATATCCTTTGTCAGTGTTCTTCGATAATAAGATAGACTTAAGAATGTATAACTTGTTTGTCTTCTAATTGCTGAAATAATTGATTAGAATAAACTTGTTGATCATAATGTGATTTATATATGCACAGCTTTTTTTGGCAACTAGTTGATAATGTGAGATGAATACTGACTCACAGATAATATAATTAATACTTGTGCAAGAGAACAATGTATTATCCTCCAAAAGCTGTTTCATGGTATAACTATATTAAGAATCTTCTCATCTAAACCAATGAAATCAATTTGTCCTTGTATTATAATCTTCTCATCTTGATATGTCCAAGAAGAACAATTAAGTAATTATTACTTCTAACATGTTCCTAATCATGTCATGAACCCTTGCTGTATGTCATACTAGAAAGCAAATTCAATAATATTATACTATACTCAACTGAAGCTGGGATGGGAGCTCTTGACGCTGGCGGTCATATGGACCATATGCAAGGAAAGTAATATGCGATGTTTCCAAGATAAACGATGTGTTTTCTGGTAAATTATTAGCGACATTGACTTTCTCCTACTCTCTTGGTTTGATGCGCAAAGTTTGGTGAAAAGGCGCTTGCAGATACTTGACACACGGTATCTTGGGGAGATAAACCGATCTACCTGTGATTGCCTGTGCTCTTTTTTATATTCTCATTGTAACCACAATTTTTCTTGTTTGTATGTGAACAAACTAATCATAAATAAACTGCCACTTTTTTTTTTTTTTTGATAAAAGTGGATAAACCACATTCATTAATTATCATAAAGGTTCCTAGTCGAACCGTTGTTACAGTTACTTTCGGTATCCTAGTGACCCGAAAGAGAAATAACTGCCACTTATTTTCAAAAATAATATTAAGCAGTATATATACCATGCTTAGAATTCACAAACAAAAGAAAATATATGTGATTAACTTAAAAGGATGATTAATAAAGTTCATTCATTCACAGAGGATTGGAATGACATATACTTGTATATATCCATTATAAGAACAAGGCCGCCCTCACCTTGTTCTTGTCTTCAACCTGCATGAAAGCTTTAACAACCAGCCAAGCAAACATCCAAAGAGAAAGTAGTTGTTCAAGGGGCAATGCTTGATCTTGGTGTATGTGTGACAAAGAACATCACTCCTTGCATGTCTGCTAAACCTAAGTTCAATGGAGATACCACAACCCTTCTTCTTCTCAACAACCCTAACAAAACTCCAAATACTTGGGACAAAACCACAAATACATCTCTCCCTATATATAAGGCAACCCTTCAATCTTTGCAATTCCCTTTGCCTCTTCACCTCCTGATCCATAGCTTGTTCAACTTACTTCACCAACAATGACAACTGAACTCAGCCTTCTAACCATAAACCAGCTGCAAAAGCTTGCTCAACAAAAGCCCAACCTTGCCATGTGGTCATGGAATGATAATCAGGACCATAGCGATGACTCTTGGGAGGTCCGGGCTTTCGCCAATGATACTAGCAGTGCCACAGGCACAACATGGCCGCCACGGTCCTATTCATGCTCATTCTGCCACCGTGAATTCCGGTCAGCTCAGGCTCTTGGCGGTCACATGAACGTCCACCGTCGTGACCGTGCCAAGCTCAGAGAGGCTCCGGAAAGCTCATTGAAGGCTACCAGAGGAACTCTACATCATCCTCAGATGAACTTCTCGGCCCCACCGGAACTTGGCATCTCTAGTGGTAGCTTATGCCTTCTATATCCTATGCCACCTAGTTATCATGGAGATGGATTGGCTATTCCACTATATAAGTTCATGGTGCCTCAAGAAATAAAAGTTGGTGATGATATGAAAACTGAAAACAATGTTGGGGTATTTGGTGGTCAAGAAGGAGGTGATGATGGATCTCAAAGGATGGAAGAAGAATTAGACCTTGAGCTTAGACTTGGAAGGTAATTGCATGCATGTTATATAGAAGAGGACATAAGTTCCTTGATCGGAAGAACTGATCATCTCATATATGTTCAGTATTCTTTGATGAGTTGAATTGATTGTTTTGAAGGTGGAATTCATAGCAAAGAGAGAAATATGACAGGTTGGAGATATCAAAAGTTCAAGGGAAAAATAAGGAACTACAAGAGAGAAGACCTTTTCATCAAGGTCTCAGGTGATCTGTGTATTTGGGAAGATGATTGTTTTGTGCTCTTAGAGTTGATTAGATTCTGTCTTTAATTTCTTTAAGACGTTGTGAATAATAATAATGTACTCTTTTACCATATTAATTGAAAAAAAAAACTCATAAAAATGCAAAGCAGTATGGACATTTTGTCGAAAGAATTTTTTTTTTTATTAAAGTGGATAAACCACATTCATTTATTGATTAATAAAGTGCGAGACGTGTTGTTATAAAGATAGCCCGAAGGCCGCCCCCTCCCCCATATCCATATCCATCCCAATGGATTACCCCTAATCATCTTGCCCTATTAACTTATCTTCGAAGTCGTCCTCGTTCTCCTGTGCTTGTGGTGATCCCCCAGGTCGAAGGCTAGAGATCTGCGGGCGATGGATTCCATCTGTCTAAGCTTCAGTTGCTTGATGTTAGTAGCAGCGTTAAACCAAGCGAGCAATAAGAAAGCGATCCCCCTAATAATACCAGAGCAAACGCGTTGTTTGTTATGAAAACATCGATAATTTCTTTCTAGCCAAGTGTTCCATGTAATGGCCATGACCGCAAGGTTCCACCCCATGCACATCTCTTTGGGTAGCTTCTTCCCCAAACTATTGTGTCCCCATATGTAACGCCCCAGTTTCTTCTAGTAATTACTTTTAAAATTTCAAAAAAATAAATAAATAAATTTCAAAAAAATAATAATAATAATAATAAATCGGGGGTTATTTACAGATGAATAAAGATTTAGATAATTAAAGGCATCACTAATAAATTTAATTTTCAAATAAAACAATTTACTAACTAGTTGAATGGTTATGAAATCAATTAATATAAGCACTTGTTAGTATTATTGAGTGAAAATGGAACCATGGCAAATGAGACTAATTGAAAACCTTGGTAAATTAATAAACCAAAGGTGACATAAATAAAACTGGTTAATAAAAATAAAATGGGTCGCAAATTGATTAGATGGAGGGGAGGAGATTGGGTTGGGCCCAAATGACCTCTCATCATAGTTACTCTCAATTTCATTAAGAAAGAGATTAAAGATAATATTAAAATAGGATGAAGAGATATAAAGCTTGAGATATTTAAATTAATTCAAAAAAAAAAAAACTTGATGTTGAAGTTAAAGAAATGAAATAAAATAATAACTTAGATTAATTAAACTCATGTGACAAATAATTAATTTAAATGTTATAATAGATATTGATAGATATATGAAGACTTAGGGCATGGTATGTTAAAAAGGGGATTTCAAATTGAAGAGGAAGAGTGACTTCTCCTTTTCTTCTTCGCTCCCTGCCCATACCCATGCTCGCTGACCTCCGTTCTCCCTGGCCTGCACGTGCGCGATCGACGCCCCCTTCCGCCGCGCCGTCGTCCGCCTCCTTTGCTGCGCGAGCTGGCTGTCCGCCCGACGTCGCTCAACCCTCAGCCGCGCCGGCCACCTCGACGTACATGCGACCAGGCTCTGTCCGCCACCCTTCTCTCAGCCTGCACCAGGCTGACGACCGCCAGCTCCGCCCCGCTACCTGACGCTGCAATGTCGCCGGTGACCAGCTCCTCGCTGCCGTCCTCCTTGCTGCCCCTCCGCGCAGCAGTCCGCCCCTCAGCCTTCGTGCACGTGCACCAGCAGCCCCAGCTCCGAGAATCGTCCCCTCCCTTGCGACAGTGAGCACCAAAATTTGGGGAAGACTCCATTTTAGTCAATTAGACTTTGCATGAACTTAAACAAAAATCCATGATTGTGAGTGGGAGGAAATTAGGGGAGAAATGGGGCTATGAATGCTCTAAAATTTTATTCTATGTTATGAATGTGTTAATTATGTTAATTATGAGAGAATGGTTGTATATTTTCGGGACCCTCCAAATAGAGGGGGTGTTGCTGAATTTTCGTAGAAAACTTAGGTAAATTGGAGTCGATTAAAGCTTCATGATCTTGCCCAACTGTTAAACATATTTAAGTGAGCATGTTAGAAGTTGTTTGATGGTCTCCGATAAATTGAGTTTGATTCTTTCGATTAAGGACAAATTCGTATTTTAATTCTAAAGAAACACGAAGATCATGCTTAACACTTAATCACCCTTTAAGAGCATATTAGAATCCTTAAATTGGGATTAAGTAGAAGAAGAGTTAAATTCTTTAATTTGATAAAGTTTGTATTTTTAGGTTAATGGAGATGTGAGACTTCATGTTAAGAGACTACCAAACTCCACTTAGCCTAATGAACTCATCGTACTCTAACACATCTAATTAAAGTGTAAGATAAGAATACGGTTCCCGTATTCTTATGAATGTTTGAGCATGCAATAGAACTTAACTAAGAATTTTGCTAGATAGCTTATTGAGTATATTGTATTTTATCGACTTCAAGTAGAATACGAGTTAAGAATACGGTTCTCGTATTCATCAATTTCGTATTCCTGAACTTTCATATTTATGTTATCGTATTCTTAGCAATAGAACTAAAGCTATGAAAAGCGATCATAGTATTTAGGAGCTTTAGAAACATGTATTAGATGCTAAATAAAAATCATGATTAGAGAAATTAATGAGTTTATAGTATCTAATCGAGTTTAAGTTAGAGTTTAGAAAGAACACGATTTTATGTATTTTTACATCTCCGTACTATAAAGCAATAGAACTTATGGAAAATACGAACCTCGTATTTACTTAGTTACTATTATTAATTCTAGGATAAAGGAACAAGGCAAAGGTTCCGCGGGAGCTTCAGTAGGACCGGGCCAGATCTAGGAATTTGCTAAGGACATCAGGTGAGTGATTACACTTTACTTAGAACGGTGTGAGTTAACACAACTGTAAATCTCCGCATTTAATTGTATTTTGATCATGTCGATCTGTGGGATTTCAGTTTATGAAAGCGTTACGATTTTCATGAAATGCTTTTCAGTTTTCAAGCATGATTTGCCGATTTATTCGGAGTTTGAATTCTATGTTCATGAAAAGCATGTGGAAACATTGCATATATTTGATATTGCTACGATAGACATATTAGTGCGTTGCATCTTACTCGAATACATGCTTGTGCCAGACGTGGCTCTACGATAGAGCCAGAGAGTACGGTACTAGGTAGGGAAGGGGTGGTTTACATAACTCTGGTTTTTCTTTAACTGTCCCACTATCTGTTTTCAAACTCTTCTGATTTCAAGAAAACAAAACCCCCTTTCCGTACTCTTCGAGTGCTTAGTATACGTATATACTCGTATAGCTCACGTACCGATGAGTTGATCCGACCGGAGAGATACTGATTGATTGGTTTATTCCACTCTGGTGCCGCTGTATGGAAGTAGAGATGTAGATGACACTAATATGATAGATAATGAGAAATCGATTCCATAGCTTGTCACCCCATGGTTGATGAGATGGTCCAACCTGGGAGGACCTTGACTCGTGTGGAATCGGTCTATGTCCAGGACGAGGAGTTGTTTCCATAGCTTGTCACCCCATGGTTGTTGATACGGTCCAACCTGGGAGGACCTTGACCTGTGTGGAATTCATCTCCCGTTCTGATGATGATAAAAGATTAAAGAAATGCATAAATGCATATCATATGATTTCAGTGAATATTACCATGACTTGGATCATGATCAGCATGCTGTTTTCATGTTTTGAATTCATTCAAATATTTTTATCAATATTATAGTTATACATTGTATAGTGATTCTCACTCAAGTGAAATGTGCAGGTAGACGAGATTGAGTCCTCCTGTAGATGGCTCTGACTTAGCAGAAGAGGATAGTTTGTCTTTATTTAATGTAGTAAATTTTAGAACGCTTCCGCAAGATTGTATTCTATGTATAAGATTTTAAATAGTATATTTAATAATCATCTTTAGTAGTTTGATTATCATGATTTACAAGTTCAAATTACACAGCTTATGGGCTGGGTACACCCCCGGGCCAGCTGGTGTGACATTCTGTCCCGGTGTCGGGATAGGGTGTTACACCATAGGTCCTCAATCGATTGAGGCTTCATACCAAGATTAAGTAATGGACAATAATGATTCCAAATTTGTCTTGTAACGGGGCAAGAGGTAAGCAGGTGGTGTACGGATTCATCCTGCTCATTACATAGGTAATAGATGGTATGGCTCCCCCTCCACCCTCGTTTTGCTAGGTTGTCGAGAGTGAGTATTTTGTTGTCTGTTGCCAACTATGCGAACAGCTTAATCTTCTTTAGACATGGTAGTCCCCAGAGGTTATTGGGGTACGGGCTCCACACTCCTCTATCTGTAATGAAATTATAGAGGAACTTGACCGAGAATGATCCATGAGTTTCCATGATCCAACTCCTGGTGTCCTCCCTTCCTTTGTTTAAACTAGCAAGGGCCCCCATCAAATCTCCTAGCTCGCGGTGTCCGACTCTGGTGAGCGGGCCCTAGTTAAGGATTGGTCGACCCCGAGCTACGCTGCCCCTTGCCATATCGAGATATCTGATGGTTCCTTACTGAGTCTAGCAGCGAGGGGAATAAGTTACACCGTGCATGGCCTTGAATCCACCTATCATGCTACAGGTTCACTGTATCTTCCCTCCCTGCAATAGTTGTCATCCCCATTTCTACCATACTCCATTGCTCCATTACTCCCTTCCAGAAATGGGATGCCCTTGATACTATCTTCTTGTGTGGGTTGATGTAGGAGCTCCGATAATATTTGTTTTGAATTATACTTATGCATATACTAGCCTGCCCGTTACGGAGCCTCCACCACCATTTTCCAATCATTGCCCTATTAAAACATCGGTGGTCCACTATCCCCCAAACCCCATATTCCTTGGGATGACATAGCCGTTGCCAGTTGACAATTCTATATACCTTCCCCTTTATCTCCGGCCCATACCATAGGAAGTCCCTCCTACATATGTCAATCCTCTTGATCACCCACTCCTGTAGCTTGTATATGGCGAGCCAGTAATTAGGGATGGCAAAGATGACTGAGTTGATTAGGGTAGTCCTACCTGCCATAGAGAGTAATCGACCCTTCCAAGTTCTGATTCCCCTACAGTGTTCGACCTGAGATTGGGATGCCTAGATAGTTTATTCGCAGATCCTTACTTGGGCAGTTGATTGTGTTCGCCAATGGCTCTACTCTTGTCACGTCCATCTTGAAGGTTGTTAGGTGGCTTTTTGCATAGTTGATTCTGAGTCTTGAGAGACCCTAAAAAAGGTAAAAAATGAGTTTCAGGGTTCTCATGTAACTAATATCTCCTGAGCCTAAAACTAGTAGATCGTTTGCATACTGTAGTGAGGTGATCTCATCTTCTGCTTGCTCACCGTATCAAATGCCCCTGTAAATATTTCCCCTGGCTGCTCTCTTTATCATAGTGGTAAGGGTATTCGTGGCAATAACAAAAAGGAGGGGGATAAGGGATCCCCTTGCTTTAGCCCCATCTTATGTCTGATATAACCCCCAACCTATCCATTGATCACAATCTTGGACTTCAATGATTTCAAGATATCTTGTATCCACGATGTCCATCTGCTACTAAATCCTCTTACCCGTAGGATGTCGAGTAGGAAGTCCCAGTCCACCATATCAAAGGCCTTCTCGAAATCAATCTTAAGTAGCACCTCTCCTTCATTCCTGTTTCGTGAATAATTTCCTCAGCCGCAATGATATTGTCTTGGATAGATCTTCCTTTAATGAACGTCGTCTAGTATTCATCAACCACTCCAACTATGACCACTTGAAGTCGATTGGCAATGACCTTGGTGATGATTTTCATGGAATGAAAATGATGTGCGCCCAGTTCGGTCTTTTCAGTTGTGCCTGCCAGTTGTATAGGTCCCTAAATAGGTAAACGAGGTCCTCTTCTATGAATCCCCAACCTTTCTGATATATGAAAACCATCCTATCCGGGAACCTAGTCCGGATTCAGTTCTTGAAAGGCCCTTCGGATCTCTTCAATCGTGAAGGGAGCATCAAGATGATGGTGTGTCTCAACTGCTGGTCTATGATCAAACAGCCTGTTCAAGTTTGTGATAAATCGTCTATGATTGCGAGCGATACCAATCAGATTAGTAAAGTGTTCTGTGAAGGCTTTGTTGATGTCTGGATCATCAACCAGGAGCTCTCCTTGATATTTGATGTTGTGAATCCAGTTCCGCGATTTACGTTTGTTGGCCATAGCATGAAAGAATTTCGTATTATTATCACCTTCCTTTAGCCATGTAATCCTCGAGCTTTGTCTCCAATGTGCCTCCTCTGCTCTGATGATATCTTCATATTCTTTTTGCTTGGTCATATATTCTGTGACTTCCAGTCCCTGCAGGTCCCTGTTCTCCTGAATAATATCCAGCTCCTGAATTCTAGTCAATAGTTCCTCCTTCTGTATCCTGGAGTTTTGGAAGTCTTTCTGGTTCCATCTTCTTAATCTTTTTCTGATCAAAGTGAGTTTTTTTGCAAGGATGAAGGCCCCATTACCCTGGTGATCAAAGCCCGTACACCAGTCCTTTATCATCTCCCAAAAGCCCTCCTTGTTTCCCCATTCCTTGTTGAATTTGAAAGGGGGGTAATCTTCTCCTGGTTCCCATATTGTAGGCATATCGGAGCGTGATCTGACCTGATACATGGGAGCGCGAATTATCATATTCTTGGAAAGTCCATAAGCCAATCTATTAAAAGTAGAAATCTATCCAATCTCACAAGAATGGATGTGGTTCTCTGATTCAACCAAGTGTATTGACGTCCCTACAGAGGTGGGTCAAATAGTTGCAAAGACTAGATCATTTGATCAAAACCCTACCCCTCTGTATCTGAGTGTCGTCGCCTACTTCGTTCATTCCTTGTTCTTGTAGCATTGAAACCCCCCCCCCCCCCGACAATCCACGATCCGTCCCATCTACACCTTATTTGATTCAACTCCTCCCCCCACAATCCACGATCCATCCCATCTACACCTTATTTGATTCAACTCCTCCCAGAATATATCCTTCTGGTGTAACGGCTCGAATTTTCTAAGTAAATAAATTAGAAAATTCTCGATAATTAATGAGATTAATTAGCACAAAAAATAAATTAATTATTTTAAAGCCTAATTAAGGCAAAATCGAGGATTAATAAATTTAAATTCAGCCTCGCAACTAATGGGCCTAAGGAAGGCCTTATTGGGCCAGATCGCTTACACTTGGAATAGTTGGAGATGGATGGTGGCCAGATAACCTCGGTTAATTAATTAAAAAATTTTGTAAATGTTAATTAATCAAGATTAATTATGTGATAGAACCATACAAATGTTCGAGTTACGGTAAAGTAGATCGAGCGAGTCAAAAGCCGGTATTCGCGGATCTAGTCTGATGAGAGACAGACCCCGTGATACTACAGTACGCTGGTGGTGATTGGAATCAAGATTGACCCGGGATTCTCAGATATGGGTCGATGAATTATTAAAAAGATAATATTAATTAAAAGGGTGATGTGACATAAAGTGGGGAAAGATAAAATAAAATAATTCAAGTTGTTTGAAGATAAATTAAATTAATTTAAAGTGATAAGATAAGTTAATGTATTAAGTTAAATGATAAAATAAAATATTATAAGTTATCTATATAACTAAGCTTCAGACTTAAGTATGAAGAAATAAAACGAGATTCAATTGAAGTCTTGAGACTCGTGCCTTTTCCCTCTCCCTTCCTCTTCTCTCTCGCGATCTCCTCGACCCACGCCCGTCGCCAATCGGAGCTGCCGCCGCCGGTGTTGACCCCGCGCCGCCGTCATCCGCCATCCCCCGCCTCTGCCGGTGCGCCCCGCCGCCCGGAGGAGCTGCTGCAGCCGACAAGCTCGACAGCGCCTGTCCGCGCCACCCCGCACAGCCTCACTCCGCCGGCTGACGACAGAGCTCCGCCCTCCGCGGTCAGCCGCCAATCGCAGCTCAGACACCTTACTCCGGCAGGACAGCCGCTTGCCTGCTCTTACGCGCGCCGGCGAGTCGCCAGCTAGCTCTTTCTGCCCCTTTACACGCCTGGTTGCCCTTGGCCATTCCTCCCCTTTGATCCGGCGAGGAATCCTTCAAATCGCAAGCTCGAACCCTCAATGAGCCCTAATTGGGATTAATTTTACTTTAATTATCTAATTGAAGTTTAGGGTTGGAGAAAACCCTAAAAGAAGCATGATTAGGGTTCTTACTTGCAGAAATTATATACATGTATATGGGTTGTGAGAGCATTCTTGGAATGGTTTAATTAATGATGCTAATGTGTGAATGATTGTATAATTTTCGGGGCCCTATAAATAGGGGAGGTGCTGATGAAAACTCTATGTTTAAATGCCCTATTAGTTTCCATGATTAACATGTTTAATGGTTTCATGCTTTAGATTAATTAATCTTGCTAATTAATCATGATTAAGGGCATTCTAGGAGTCTTGATGGCATGTAATGCTCGTTAAGTAGGAAGGCATGCTTTCATGAGTTTAATGTCCTTGATATACTCCTTAGAGTCTAAATAAGAGTTTAAGTTAAGAATACAACTTCCGTATTCTTAAATCTTCGTATTCTAAAGCAATACAACAAGTTATGGAAAATATGAACTTCATATTTACTTAGTTACTATTCTTGATTCTAGGAAAGGGTAAAGGTCCCACGGGAGCTTCAGCAGGACCGAGCCAGACCTAGGAAAATGCGAAAGACTTCAGGTGAGGGGACTTCGCTATAAATATAGATTTTTTTCATGTATTTATTGTGATTTTGGTTTCTTGTATTCTTATAAGTTTTATATCAGTTTGTCAATGCTGATGGATTTCATCGCTATAGTTGTATAGTGATTTCATGCTTGTTTAATTGATTAAATGTTAAAGAGCATGAGGAATGATAAAGTGAAACCCTAAGGGGTAGATAAAGATTATTTCATGTATCATAGGTTGCACCTTAGTTGGTTATGTATAGGGCACCCAGCAGAGCTCAGGATAGAGCCCAGATATTAACGTAGACGAGACCGGGTTAAGGAAAGGGTTTTGTTTTCAATCGTTTTTCTTAAAACCAAAAATGTTTGCGAAAGTCGTGTTTTTATAAAAATCCCCTTCCTGTCTCTTGTGAGAGCACGTATCGGATACAAGATTGTTACTCTACATACACATGTAGATGTATACCATTGTTTCCGGTTATCAGGATCATGTAGCTGTATACAGTTGTTCCTTGATGGGAGTTGGAGTCCTTTCAGAGACATTTGAACTAGGAGTGTATGCTTGTATGATACGAGGCCATTGCATATACATGTTTACTATATGTTTGATATGATATGCGATTTCTTGGGTGCTTTCTTAGGATTTCTGATCGTATTAGCATGTTTATCCTGATTTAAGATAATCGTTCTGACCTTCATGATTTATACTTGCATTGTTTATGTATTAGTATTTTAGTACAATTTTGTCGAAAGACAGGTATGTATAATACCTGGCGGAGTTGTTTTTACTTATTGAGCTTGTATAGCTCAGTCCTTTTCGATTATTGTTTTTCTATTGCAGGATCTAGACAAGGATCTGGATAGTAGCCCGTGTCTCGAGCAAAGATCGACGTCTAGCTGGCTTTGGCGTACCTATCTTTATGTTTAGTCTTGTCAGGTTGTATTTGACAATATATTAATTTTCTTCTATTGTATTTGGGGTCGTAGTTGCTCAGACTTTATATGTTGTACTCTATTATGACTTTATTTTGAATATGACTACCGGTGTGTAACCAGTTAGGTTTATGTCATATGGATTTTATTTAGAGTTCTTCATTGATATCAGGTTTAGATTTACAACCTTTGGCACAAGATACCCTCCTGACCTGGCTGGTGTGACATCTGTCTCAGTAAAGAGATGGGTGTTACATTTGGCCCCGTTCGCAGGGTCCGTTTACTGTGGTGAGCATCGATTTGTAAAGTGATGTTTCCTCCAGGATGATGCAAACGGAATACACGTTCGTGAACCGAGTAATTTCTCTGAATATGGTGGGATTTCATCCAATACAACATCCATCTCTGGTGTTGTCCGCCATCAGTACTAGTCTTTCACTGTATATATTTACCCTTATTGGCCTCCAAGTCTGATTGTCGATAGTGGACAGTTTTGTCTCCTGTAGGCAAAATATGTCCACTTTTTGAGCCTGGAGGTAGTCCCTGACGAGGAATCTTTTTTCCCCTTCCCAGTCCCCGTATATTCCATTCGATAAGCTTCATATAATAACTAATGGTAGCCCCTCATATGAATGGTCCCTTTTGGCCAACTATTTGCTGCTACTTGGTTCCCCTTGGACCCACTCAGCCTCCCAGTCACGCATTAGGGACAAGTAGGTGTTTATATCGCTCCCGGGCTGATCCGGGTCCATTCCCACGGCGATTGTCGAATCAATGCACTCCCTGTTTGGCTACTCTATTAGAGTTAGCAGGATTGTAATTAAAGTTGGATCCGTACCTGATGTGGGAACCCGATCTTTTTTTCTCTTGCCTCTTGTGATAATTGTGGTTGTCTCCCCAGTTTGTTGTGGCTTGTCCGGATTGTGCCAACCAGTGTTACCTTCTTCGGTCTCCCTCTGGGTGATAGGATTTTGTTAGGCGGCTCCCCTATATTGGTGGGTTCCCAGGCTCCCAATGTACACCCTTCCTCATCTAGGGTCCTCTCTCCTTTAGTGTCTCCCATGCCTCATCCGTTCCCAAGAACCATATCCCCTTCAAGAACCTTGGTTTCAGTTTTGTAATATCTATGGAAATTCCATCTCCTATTTGTATGCATTTCGTTGTCTTTGCTGCATTAATGTTGTTGTTTGTTGGGTTATCTATTACTTCCTTTGCTACTTACTTGTATTGATTAAGCAGCTGGTATTTGTTCCAGATATAATATAGTTGGAATTAGCATGTGGGTAATTTGATTTCTTAATTGGTTAATCAATTACAACAGTTGGGATTGGCTTCTGGACCAGGTCCGTTAGATTATCTTGAGTCATGTGGACTATGTTTACATGTGTCAAGTTCTCTTGGTATGGGTTGTGAGCCAAAGATGCCATTTGTTGGGTTTGATGGTCAGAGGTTTGGACTAAGTTAACAATATCATTTTGATCTTTATCCCTTTTTTCTTCATATTTCTCATGACTGCCACGTGCTTGCCTCAGGTTGTTGTTTTCCCCTTGCTCCCATGCAATGTTATTTCTCCCCATTCCAGTCAGCAAGTTAACCTCTCCATCCCGCGGTCGACCCTTTTGAATTTTTCCCACCCGGGTCTCAGGATCCAAGCCACTAGCACAGTCTCCCAGGCCTGCACCTTCTGTTTCCTCGTACCTCAACACCTCTTCGTACATTGTCCTCCTACTCTCTGACGTGATAGTTAGTGGCTCCCCGTACCCTGCGCCTGTTTCATCAAACGGACCGGACACTTCCCCGGGTTTGAGACCGCAGACCGTTCCTTGTTGCGCACTACCTTCTCCCCGCTCTTTTGTTTCCCTGGATTGATTCCGGCGAGCACTCCAGCTCAGATTTCGTCCATCTCCTCTTCTCGTGGTTGGTGCATCATCCTCTCGTCCACTTTCTCTTTCCTTTTTCCAGCTTGTATGAATATTTGATCCTACCCGAGTTCTCTCTGTTTCGGCCAAGGGGCTCTTACCGGAGCTTAGATCACCACCTGAGTGGGGATAGGGATGTGCGGGCGGTGTTTCGGTTCTTCCACCATGGCAGCGGTGGCTGTCCATGCTCCAAATCCATTGTGAAGGTGTGCTTCCGGTGATCGATGCTGACTTTGATCATTGCTGGCATGAGCTGACACCGTCGGATCCTCAGCGCCGCTCAGACAAGCTCCATCACTTCTGCTCTCCTTGCGTTAACATAAATCAACTCTTTGATGGTCTTCAAAAGCATTGCCACTAATTCCCGATCCCACCAGTGGAGTGGTAGATGACGAATAGTAACCCACCGCCGCTCGCTGTAGGCCTTCTCCATCACCCATAGATCTGGCGTCCACGGTTCGAATCTCAGACTGAACTTGGGGAGATGAATGATGCACCTTGCTCCAGCTCTCTCGCCGCCTCTATGGACCGAGAGACCATCAAGGAATTGCTTGACTGCCCACCCCCAGTTATCCTTGTTAGTGAGTCTTTTCAGTGCTACTAATAAGGCGCCGGAGATTGTCTTTGCACTAACCATTCCCGCTCTCACCTCCGTCACCAAGGCGACAGAGAAACTCCTTAGAGTTTCCTTTCCCTTGATCATGGCACTGGTCAACGGAACCGAGAGATGGTGGACATTATATTTCACTTCCTTCTGCTCAGGTGGTATATGCTCTTCTTCTGGTGTTGCTCGCGATCTCTTCTTCATGTTAGTCAATGTTTTCTTTAACTTGCTCCGACCATCTCCGCCTTCAGCCCCTTGCTTCTCTCTGTTCCCTTTCTTTTCTATTTGTTCCTCCTTGCCTTGTCTTCAAGGTGATCCAAGGGCTAGTAATTGTTGTTCCGAAGCCCTGGGGTTCCTGCATTGGTGAGCACGGTGACCTGTGTCGGCGCAATGCCGGCATACGATGGCTCTTCGGCAGCCATCAACCCAATGTCCGAGCCTGAGGCATTGGCCACATACGTGCACTGGTCCTTCCATTGTGTATATTGTAGGTGGTGATCTTCTCAGTAACTCGGTTCATTATGTGGTCTTCTCGACGAGCTTCTTTGTTTCCGGCGTCGTTTTGATTGTTTTGATAGTACCTTCTTCCACCCCCCTTCGCTGGGGCCTTCATCTTTCGATTGGGATTGGGCAATGATGGCCTCCATAATGAAGCTTCCCCCTTCTCCACCCTCCTTGTTTGTCCGGCCTCCGATCACGTTCGCGAACGTTACCCCTTCTCGGCGTGGACTTCCAGTCGCTAGGTGCTTGCTCGTCTCCACCGTAGCTCCTTTTATCGGCGGAGCCTGCTTCTTCCACACCCATGCCATCCTTCTCTTTGTTGTTTTGCTAATCGCTGCCGCCATGCTCCTCCGTATGTCGGGATTCGCTCCACTCGACTCTACTCATGTAGTTAAACTTACTAGACTTGTTGAAAGAATTAGGAACATAATGGAAGAGATTTAAAGTAAAAAATAAATAAATAAATAAAGATCTTATTTTTTAGAATTGAGATTAGAAACACCCAAAACAAAAAAGATTTACGTCCTCTCAATACATAGGGCTTTAATGTTGCTTTCCTCATAAATGTTTTTCTATTTCTCCAACTCATTTTGTGTTGTGAGGAGGGCTATAAACGGACCGAGCTTGATCGGGTTTGGCCCAACTCGAAATTGGCTCAAAATAGAGTAGCTAGAGCCTGAAATTAACTCGAATAAGTTTGCTCGAGCTCAACTCGATTTTAATTTCGAAAGCTCGAGTTTGACTCAATTTAGCTCAAAATTAAAAATTTATTTATAAATTAATTTTTTCATATTATATATTATATGTTTATTCATATATTATATTATATTATATATTAATATTTATAATATATATTAATATACTAATATTGAATTTCGAGCTGAACTCGATCGAGCTCGACTCAGCTCGAGTCGATCTCAACTCAAAATTAATTTCGAGCTCAAAATTGAAGCTCGAGCTCGCTCGAAAGCTCGAAATTCCGAGCGGAGATCGAGCTTTTATCGAGCCTATCTTGAGCTGCTCATGAATAATTTGATTGTTTGACAGCCCTGGGTGTAAGTAGATCTTGTATTTGCTCCCTTATCTTTGGTATCACTAAAAAACATGAAAAATTCAAATATATATATATATATATATATATATATATATATATATATATATATATATATTGGTCTGATAGTATGCGGCCGGCCTTATCACTGTGCAAGTGCGGTCGCCTCGTTTTGGCCTACTTGCACAGTATTTTGAGGAAATCCAACCGTATGGATGGAAAGAACATCATAAAATAAGCTAGCATATCAATTTTCATACAATTTGGAAACTTGTAGGGTCTTCATCTTAAATGGTGAAATTTTGAACCGGTAAGATTTTTATAAATTTTCACCCATTAAGATGAAGACCCTACAAGTTTTCAAATTGTATGAAAATTAACATGCTAGCTTATTTTTCGATGTTCTTCCATCCATACGGTTGGAAATCCTTAAAAGATTGTGCAAGTGGCCAAATGGGAGGCGACCTTATTTACACAGTAATCCGGCCGGCCTTATATATGTTTTATGTAGACTTTTTGTGTATTTATGTGTATATGCGTACTGTTGATCATATGTGACATGAATTAAAAAATTTGGCTCATTCTAAGGTCCAAAACTCTAGGGCATGAAGGCCAATGATGTATAATTATGTTGGGTGTTCTTTTAAAAAAATAAAATTACCATATTAAAAAATATTGAAAAGGAATCCAAAAGGAAGTGATGGGATTAGTTGTCAAGAAGGGATTAAGGTCCTACATAGGGCTTGGAACTTATTCTCAAAGCGAGAATATTCACCTCTCCATAGGGTAGCTTTGTTGTCGAACCATGTATTTTTGTGTTTTTTTTTCTTCTCTTTTCTTTTTTATGTACTTCTTACTTTGCATATACTCTATCAATACAATGGCATATGCTTTTGTGCTTTTTTGAGTTAGTTTGACAATGTTATGGTTGAAGAGCCAACCTAGATAACTACTGCACTATAAGTATAGAGACAAAGCGAGTCCATCATCTACTGTGAGCACTCCTTTATTCCTTCCTATTGTGGTTGCATTCCACCAATTTCGTCTTCCTTTGATAGTCTATTTGCCATAACATTCCCCACCCTACCACCCTAGGTATCAACATCACGTCCCATGTGTTAAGGGATTCCAGCAACTTCTTTCTACAAAAAAAAAAAATGAATGGGCACGTCAAGATTTAACATAGAGAAGACAGGATTATACATTTGAAGCTAGTGTTGGGAAAAGAAATAATTAACTAAGTGAGTGTGTATGCCCCTCAAGTAGGCTTAGGAGAAGAAGATAAGGTCAAGTTTTGGGAAGATTTGGATAGGTAGTTCTAGGGATTTCAAGTGAACAAGAGCTTTTTATTGTGGGTGATCTTAATGGACATATAGGTAGACTAAGTGATGGCTACAAGAAAGTGCATGGAGGTTATGGATATAGCAAGAGGAATGAGGAAGGAAAATCTATATTAGATTTTGCTTCAGCTTATGATTTGGTGTTGACCAATACTTGCTTTAAGAAAAGAGAATAACACTTGATTACCTTTAAGAATGGGGGTAATTGTAGCCAAATTGACTTTCTTGTTACAAGAAGAAGGGATAAATCTATTTGTAAAGATTGTAAGGTTATACCTGGAGAAGTATTAACCACACAACATAGGTTGGTGGTGTTGGATGTGAAGAAAAAGGGCATAGTAAAAACAGAAATGAGGGTTAAGCAAAGTAGGATTAGATGGTGGGCGTTAAAAGGAACCAACCAATTAGCATTTAAGGATAAAATATGGGAAGAAGGAGGCACAAATGTGAAAGATGATGCAAACACCTTATGGAAGGAGATGTCGAATCGTATTGAGAAAATAAGAAGTGAGCTCCTAGGCGTCTCTAAGGGACTGGGATCTTGACCACAGGAATCATGGTGGTGGAATGAAGAGGTTCAAAAGGCTATTAAAGAGAAAAGATATTGGTATAAGAAATTACCCACAACTGAAGATGGAGAAGTCTTTGAAAAGTATAAAAAGGCAAAAAAGGAGGCCAAGAAAGCAGTTAGCGAGGCCCGAGGTAAATCCCTAGCTGATTTATACCAAAAGCTAGGGACACGAGAAGGGGAAAAGGAAGTATACAAGATAGCAAGGCTAAGAGATAAAAAAGGGAAAGACTTGAACCAAATCAAGTGCATTAAGGATGAGTCTCAACAGGTCTTGACAGGAGATAAGGAAATCAAGGAGAGATGGAGAAACTACTTTGATCACTTGTTCAATGCAAGTCATGAGGATAACTTTACGGATTTTATGCATCAACGATAGAAAGGAACTTTAGCTATACACGTAAGATCAGGCCTAGCGAAGTCAAGGAGGCACTGGGAAAAATGAAGGCTGGAAAAGCTTGTGGCTCAGATGGTATCCCGATTGAAGTTTGGAAGTGCCTTGGAGAAGTAGGGGTAGAGTGGTTAACCAAACTCTTCAACTCTATCCTAAATGAGGGGAAAATGCCAGACGACTGGAGAAAGAGCATTTTGGTTCCTATTTATAAGAATAAGGGAGATATTCAAAATTGCACCAACTACCATGGTATTAAATTAATGAGACATATAATGAAACTCTTGGAGAGGGTAATAGAGCATCGACTCAGGTATATCACGAAGGTGTCAGAGAATCAATTTGGTTTTATGCCAGGTAAATCCACAACATAAGCCATTTTCCTATTAAGAAACTTGATGGAGATCTACAGAGAAAAGAAGAAGGATCTCCATATGGTTTTTATTGACTTAGAGAAAGCATATGATAGGGTACCAAGACAAGTCCTTTGGTCGGTATTGGAGAGGAAAAACATTCATATAAAATATATAAATATTATTAAGGATATGTATGAGGGAGCAGTTACAAGTGTGAGAACAGTAGGAGGTGATATGGAGGAGTTTCCTATAACAGTGGGTCTACATCAGGGATCGGCCTTGAGCCCATACTTGTTTACCCTAGTAATGAATGAATTAACTAGTTATATCCAAGATGATATCCCATGGTGTATGTTGTTTGCGAATGATGTTGTCCTAGTAGATGAGACTAGAGATGGAGTAAATCAAAAGCTAGAATTATGGAGAAACACTTTAGAAAGTAAAGGCTTTAGGTTAAGTAGAAGTAAGACATAATATATGCACTTTAAGTTTAGTCTAAGTAGGAGAGATGAAGGATAAGTGAAACTTGGGGGGGTGGTAGTGCCTAAGGTTAACCATTTTAGGTATTTAGGTTCCATTTTCCAGGATGATGGGATGATAGATGAAGATGTAACCCATAGAATCAAAGCTGGATGGTTGAAATGGAGAAGTGCCACGGGGGTGTTATGTGATAAAAAGATGCCTAACAAAATAAAGGGAAAATTTTATAGGGGCCAGATTAGGCAGACCGGCCATGCTATACGGGAACGAGTGTTGGGCAACCAAAGTTCAACATATGCATAAGATGAATGTGGCCGAAATGAGGATGTTAAGATGGATGAGTGGTCATATAAGATTGGACAAGATTAGAAATGAACACATCCGACAGAAGGTGCATGTTGCACCAATTGAAGATAAAATACGAGAAGGGCGTCTAAGATAGTTTGGACACGTACGCCGGAGATCCCCAGGTGCTCCAGTTCGAAAATGTGATAGTTTAGTTGTAGAAGGTAAGAAGAGGGGTAAAGGTAGGCCTAGGATTACGTGGAGAGAGGTGGTGTCTAAGGACCTACATATATTAGATATTGAATCGGATCTTGCTTTTGACAAAGCGACATGGAGACAAAGAATTCATATAGCCGACCCCGCCTAGTATAAGATTACCGATAAGTCAGCTAAAAAGTTTTCCTTCATTAGCTTAGCTTTGTTTGTAGGGATACTGTTCTACTTCTAACATCACAATCTCTCATAGAAATTATCTGTTGTTATTATTATTTATTTATGTATTTTTATTTTTCATTTTATTTTAGTTTATTTTATTTTCTTTTATTTTATTTTTATTTCATATTTGAGAGCGATATACAAACAGAGAATCCAGATAGCCGACCCCATCTAGTATGGGATTAAGGCTTAGTTGTTGTTGTTGTTGTTGTTGTTGTAGCGATAGAGAGCTACAAGAACATACAAACTAAAAGTTTCTCAAATAATCCTTAACTTTTCAACTTTGCTTTCATCCAAAAAAAAAAAAAAAAACACATTCAATCCACCATTGTACTTCTTAAGATGTTTCCTTGTAAACAATAGAAATACAAGAGAATGAAGCCTTTTCTGCTCATGGAGGCACTTCATAATTTGCAGTCGACCCATAAACACAATCTGCAGTTGACCCATAAACATGTATCTTAGTTTGGGCAGGGATATGTAGCATCTGTAGGAGTGATCTCATTCTCTCTGAGCTGCAACAAAGACAAAGAAAATGGTGAAGCATTAGCAAGAATACAATAACCTAAGGTCATTAGAAGTGTCAACCAACTCTTGAAGAGTTGTAGAGACTTTTCTATAAGTGAGATATCAAGTGTTCAATGTGTTGCGCCAAAGAAAAGACGAAGATAAAACCAAAAAATACAAAGGTGGTGTGTCCATATTTCTTGAGAAAATAAGAAAAATGAGACATGATAAGTTTCAGGGGAGACTTTGTGCAGTCGGTGGAATAAGACTAGCCCAGAAAACGGGGTCAGGTACTGGATCAACTGGATTCCAATTAGTCCTCAATGGAGCAGAGAGGAGCGGGGCTAATGAGTACGGAGCCCTTTGAACTGGAAATTCACTCAAGTCTAAGGATGCTCCTGATCTATCAATTCCACCATCAGTGAACAGTAAGGTTGTGGACTTTTGAAGTTCCATTTGTTTGCTGCAACTACCATCCTGGCTTCCTTTTAACTTGTTCTCGAAATTCTTGAAAGCAACGGATCGTGACAGGATATCACATGCAGAAATGCTATGTGTATGAGACTTTCCCTTTTGAGAAAGGCCGAGAATAGGAAACTGATATGGTTTGGTTGGATGAATTGGCTCTTCCATAGCTTCGGAGCTCTCTGCTGATATCTTCTGCCTTGTTGATTGAATCACATTGCCGTGTCCTCTTAGGTACCCACCACCTTATATAACCTGTTAGGTCTATCTTTCTCTCCATGCAAAAGGGGCCAGTGTATTTTCCTGCAATAGATGGATCCCTACTTGTACCTTGAAAAGGAAACATCTGGTTATCCATCAGCAAGATTATTTAATTTGCAGTTTGCATGTTAAGTCTTAATGAAGGGTTCCTTAAATAGTTAAATGCTTACTACAATTTAAGTTGTTGACATATGCATTACCAAGCATTTGATTGAATGACCCATCCCAGCAATTATTTTGGAGCTGCCTGAGATGAAGACAAAGCAGCATAAGTTAATTACGAGGAAAATATTACAATTAGTGTAAGGTTTAAAATGTTAAAGATCTCAACATTCAAAGATAAGCAGCTAATGTAGTTTAATTTGTTGGGAAGGTATGGGTATGGATAGCGGGCTTTAAGTTCAGCGAAATTAGAAGTGACAAAGCTCAAATTAACCATCGAGAATTTTAAAAATAAATTATCACCTTTGAATAATGTTTTGTACTCCTTTATTGAAATTACTCAGAAACAATAACACCATCCTAGATGCAAGCATAGACTGGCATCACACAGTATTTTAAGGTTTATATGACCACAATACAGCTTCAAACAACGCAACGAGCTTCAACTTTCATAGTAGTACATATCTTTTAATTACATAGGCATATTCCATACCAGTAACATATGTTACCATAAATGGAGAATCTAAAAATAAGTTTATTTGTTTATTCTTCATGATTTCTACTCCCTTAATCAATAAAAGGTCTAGGCCTTCCTCATCGTTCCATAAATGCATCCGTGTGTTCAAGTATGTGACTACAAATGGTTCTAGTAGGTTATTTATTACTAATTAGGCTGTGCATAACCCACACAATATACTTGTTGAGCAAATCAAAAGGGACCCTTCCCCGGACCCCGCTCATGCAGGAGCTTTGTAGCACGTGGCTGCCCTTTAATAGCCGACCACATCTAATATGGAATTAAGGCTTAGTTGTTATAGTTGTTGTTACAAAAAATCCTTCTACTTACTATTCCTTCCATTATCTGACTATCTAATCAACAATGCCAACATCTAAATAGTTGCATAAAAAGTAATAAATTGGGAAAAGGTATATCATTTCATGACTTGAATATCCAGATTCCATAATCAAAAATGTATTTACTGAAGTCTATTTTGACAGTATAGTTGATGTAGTACATCAACAAACAATTTGAAGTCTCTAAGCAAGACTCAAATCACCAGGTAAACTGAAATTTGTTAGACAAACAATAGAGGGAGCATATTTTGTGGCCAATTTTGAATAGTTGAAAAAATTTGAACCGGTTCATACCTGGAAACTCCCCGATTTTTAGGAAATCCTCTGGAGAAAGCACTACTCTTTCTGAAATAAACAAACATTTTATGTAATATTTAAAAGTAGATATCAAATCAAATACACATAGTGCAAGCAAAGAAGAAACCTCCTCAGGGAAACAAGATAGTCCTCTTTTGAGACCATCTGCATCTCTTCAAGATCCCGGGAATAATCACTAACCTGTGTATGAGAAAAAAATAATTTATCCATGTGTAGATGCAAGTTGGAAAGAGGAGCAAATTAATTTATACAGCACAATAATGGGAGATATCTACAATTTCACAGACAAGTCATCTTCCCCCATTTACATCGAGCATTAAAAGTTGAAACCATACAATTAGGGTTGTAATCAGGCCATGCTTGATCGGGTTGGGCACAACTCAAGCTTGTCTTGAAATTGGTTAGCTTGAGTTTGAGCTTGAAATTAGCTTGAATAAGTTTGTTTGATTTCAACTCGATTTTAATTTTGAAATCTCAAGCTCAAATTGATTTAGTTCAAAATGAAAATTGAGTCAATTTAATTTCAAACTCGTATCCAACTTGATTTAGCTCAAAATAAAAAAATTATATATAGTTATTTGTTATACTTCTATATAATAAAAAAAAAAATTTATAAGATTTCAATAAATAAAATTTATATTTCATAAGTTTTCAACTAACTATATAAAACAAAATAAATTTCTAAAGGTGCTACTCGTGAACATAAATATTGTAAATAAATATTCTTAATTATATCAAATAATATAATAAAATTAATATTTCTAATGCAAATATGATTATGACATATACTATATACAATATATAATATATTTTTTATTAATATATATAATAATATATCAATATAAATTTCGAGCTTCTGAGCTTATCTCGATCATGAATTGAAATATAAATGGGTTTTCACTAAATCACAAATCAAACCAGCAAGATCAATTAAATGGGTGGTCAACTGTATTTTAATTTTAAAGGAAAAAATATAAATCATTAATGGTTCAAGCATTGAAAAGACAAATGCCATCAAAGAAGTCACCTAGTACCTAGCTAAGAAAAGAAAATCTTAAATGTATCTCACAGGGAAATTAATTAGTGTTCCTGCACCCCAATATTTCAGAGCAGCAAGATCATAAGCTCTTGCAGCAGCTTCTTCGTCATCATATGCACCTACATGTTATCAAATTGAAAGAATAAAAGTTAGATGGAATTCCAAAAGCAAAAAAGTGCAAGTAATTGTATTCTATGAAACAGTCATACCTAAATATACTGGACAAGATTAATCAAACACCAACGAGTTTCCATGCAAATGAAGAAAATGAAGTCAGTGTAAAAAGTCAATAGATAAAAATATTCTTAAACAGTAGCTGCATTCAAAAGATTGTGGCAAGGGTATGACTATGAATATAGAATGGATTACTTTCAACTGCTTCTATGGAATTCAATGTGCAAACATTGCAATAAAGGGTATTCAAAGGAAACTATCAAATGTTTCTCCAAGGCTCAAGGTTACAGTATAAAGGGAAGAAATCAAAATTTTTGTGTATCTTTATTTTTTGTGTAATATATTCAATGGGATGCTAGCCTGAGTGAAGCATGAACCACAACTGGAAGTGTCTCTTTAGCAAACGCCATCAAAATTATACCTTGTTTTCCTTTCTTATTCTGGTTTTGGTTCCACGTGCTTTTGTCCCAAAGATGTGCCTCATACCGACCTGTCCATCTGTGCCTATCACTCAAAAGACAAGATCTGATTAGCATATAAAATGTTACATCATTAAATCACTAAAGAACCTCCAAAGGCCTGTTGCGAGTCCATTATGAAGTAATGTTTGATATACTTAGGGTAATTAACTGTCAGATTTCAGACTCATTTTCAGGTCCTTTAAACATCACATCTGGTTTACTAGAGATTTTTCTCCACTAGAACTCAAGGCTTAAGCTTACTTCTACTTATAGCTGAAATGTCATTTTTTCTTTTTTTTTGATAAATGTGGACCAGTCACTCACATAATTTGAACCCTCAACGAATGGGCTGGCCAGCTTTCTTGGTGAATTGAAATGTCACTTTAATACTCTCTTCTCAAAGTTTCTCATCAATTATGGTAGCTCCTTTGTTAGGTACCTAAGTCCATGCTGATGCATATGAAGTAAGATTTTGAAAACAGGTCCCTCTATAGTTTTAACTCCTTGATTGAGTAGAGTTGCTAGGGTCCAAAAGCTGGAGGTGCTTTATGTGGCCGTCGTTTTTTTTTTTTTTTGTTAAATTGTTCTGATTTCTTATTTCTCTGCTATTTATGTTTCTGTTTCATTTGGACATGCACTACAAACATCTTTCTCTCAAGGCTTAAAATTGAAGCAACTCTTGTGATTATTTTCTTTAATTCATAGAATATGATAAAATCATTCAGGGAAGCATTACATTATTAGCAGCATCAAACATCACACCAATTATTCACAGTTTTTCTGAGTCAATTTTCTACAATCTATACCAAAACAGTGACATGTGAGTAAAGTTAGCTCTTTGAAATTCTTCCTCACTAATTGCATCCATATATCATGCTAGGCCTCACACCCCTCTTCCCAATTCCTTCAACACAGAGAGGTTTGCCTTCAATCAGCCTATAACTGATCTAAGTTCAATTTTTCATTAATTCAATGCAATGCTAACAACATAGAGGATTAAGGTCATTTCTCCAAACAACTAACCATTAATTCTTTCTTCTCTCTTTAAGGGAAGCATCTCTCAAATGGTTTGGTTTAAGTTGGTAATTACAAATCCAAGAGTAGCAGAAACCGAGATAGGATCCACAGACTTGCTCAGAATTTCAAATAACAAATGCGAAGCAGACGATAGAAAACAAATGACATTCTGTAAACGGTGGAGTGAAGAGAAGATACCTGGTAACTCCTCTGTAGATTGAACTCCTCTTACCGGCAGCACAGGGTGGCATACGGCTGATCCGATCTTTGGCAGTGCAGACGCGCTCCCTCCTGGCCTTCTTCAGCCCCCCGACAGAGAGCTGGTCAACGGCCGGGGTCTTCAGGCCACCGGAGACCTCAACGGCGGCCGTCTCCCCTTTGAGAGAGGACGATGCCATAGTGATCGGTAGGAGATGAAGGGGAATGCCTGCGAGGTATTCGACGAAAAGCTCGGGACTTGGATTTCAAACAGACAGCCCAGCAACAGAGCACGCTTTTCTTGCTTGTCTTGCTGCGTGCGTTCACAGTTCAAAATGGGCGAAGCTGCCCGCCGTATGGGACGGCATGGGTGGGACCCATTCCGGCAAATTTCAAAATTATCAAGTAAACAGAATCCTAGGGTTTTGGTTGGGTCCACTCTTTAGTCTTAGGAGGTGGGTTTCGTTGCCCTAGGATTCCCGGCACTAAGTTTTAAATTATTATTAAAAAAAATTAAATTTTAAATATTGGAAAATTAAAATTTTTATTAATTTTAATTACGATATATTATATATGAAAATTTTAAAATTCATTTCATATAAAATGGTTAAAATTAATAATTATATATAATTGGTAAAAAAAATATATTACAAAATTTTACAAAAAAAAACATAAATTGCATCAATAATTAGATGAGATTTATTGTAATCCATGAGATGAGTTGTCACTCCCTTTTGGATTTTCAATTACATAACTAATTCAATTATTCAATTTTTTTTTTACCTAAATGCCCTCACAAGGATTCTGTCGTAAATGGGTTGTGTACAGGGGCTTTATTTTCACTGGGTTTCACACAATGTAATTTATGATTGTCTTCAAATGAGTCGTGATATCTTTCCATGTCTTGAATTTCATCTTTAGCTTCTCCTCTCTTTGAGTCATATGGGCATTTATAGTGTTTGAAAAGGGTAAAATAGAATTTCTAATAAATAATAATTATATCATCAAATTAACTTGTTCTTTTATAAATTTTATAAAACATAATATTGTCTTTTGATATAAAAAAAATATTATTAAGATCTTAAAAGAAGATAGCCCAATAGGTCTTTGGGCTTAGGCTACACGGTAGCGTAGCCCAACATACAACAACACTAACATTAGGGTCATTAAAGAAAGAGTAGCCAAAGGTGTCACAGCCGAGCTGCAAGGTCCTCCGCACACGAGATAAGAACCACGGTTCGAATCTCCTCTGTGATGGAGTGAGTGCGCATGGCGTGGGTCACCCAGTGGGTGTGGCCCACGCACACATGGATAAATCTGTGTGGGATTGGTAGTCACGAGCAGTAAAGACAAGGCCCTGCTTGACACCTTCAGGCGGTCTGCACTCAGTGTATTCCGCAGACAGTAAAGTCGCGCCCCCGAGTGAAACCCGTGATAGTCCGATCCGTGCGTACGTCCTATCTTGAACATAATGGGGTTTATTCTCTTGTTTCAAAAAAAAAAAGAGTATTTTAGTAATTTCAATTAGATTGTTTTGAGGTGGATTTTTGAGAGTAAGTAAAGACGTTAGTATTGTCTTTTCCTAGTTAGAGGATATTTTAAAAATGAAAAATATGGAATATTTATGGACTAATGAAATCTAGCCACATATTGAGAATAGAATTTTGGTGCCAGAATTTGTAAATGGGATAAACTGAATAGTACATAGAATAAAAGGGTAAAGTAATTTGGTATATGCACACCTAACTTAATTTAAAATATAATTAATACCTTAATATATCTCTCAAATTGGAAGGAAAATCAACTACCAATTTTATGGAATTCTAGAATTTTTTTTTTTTTTGATTAAAGTGGATAAACCACATTCTATTATTCATTGCTTAAAAAGAGTTGATACAACGGTGCTCATATTTGAGCTCCCCCAGTTGCTCCCCCTTATCAAGGGTTTTCCCTGACTTGTTAGCTACATTGTAGTGTTGGTGGTCCCCTCCCATGAGGTTAGCCGTGTAGCCTCCTCTTCAGAGTCGTCCCCGTTGGTTGGTGGTTGGGGCCGGGCAGGTGGAGGTCGAGGCCATTGCGAAAGTAACGGATGACAACGAACCCAATTCGCATTGGTATCGCATTAGCTCCTTCGATCCAGGATAGTAGGAGGAAGGCGATGCACCGGATAGTTCCAGAGCAAACGCGTTGTTTGGACTGGAAGCATCTTTGGTTTCTTTCTAACCAAATGCACCATGTTGCGGCCATGACTAGAAGGTTCCACCCCATGCGTTCTTCCTTGGGCAGCTTTGTACTCAGGCTGTGGTATCCCCAGAGATCCTGTGTCGCCCGAGGGGAGGTGGGTAGATTGAAGAACGGGCAGAAGTGCTCCCATATTTGCTTTGAATACGGGCAGCACGTAAGGAGGTGTTGCGTCGTCTCAGCTTGATCGTTGCATAAGTAGCACAGGGTCTGATTCCCCTTCCAGTTCTTTTTTAGGAGGTTGTCCAAGGTAAGAATCTTGTTATCTGTAGCCAACCAAGCAAATAGTTGGAACTTTTTGGGGCATGGGAGGCGCCACAGGTTGTTGGGGAATTGGCCCCGTGCGCCACCATCCACCGCAAAGGTGTAAAGGGACTTGACCGAGTACATCCTGTTTTCCCCCAGGTGCCAGACTCTAGTGTCCTCACGGTCCTCCTGGGCCGTGGCGATAGCCTCCAGGAGCTGCCGAGCTCCGGCTGCATTACCCTCCACAGTGGTGGGCCTTGCTTCAAGAGTGGTTGGGCATTTGTGAGGTTGTCCCTTGCCTTCTCTAGCGAGAGATGCTTGTCCGTTGCGAGGTCAGCGAGTGTTGGAAATATGCTGATCGGCGCTTGCCCTTGGACCCATTTATCATGCCATAAGTTGACTGTATCTCCCCTTCCTACTTTTACTGCCAGTCCAATCTCCATCAATCGCCATTGTTCTGCTACCCCTCTCCAGAAGTGGGAAGCTCTCGATGTCGCTCCCTTATGCGGGTTGATGAAGGAGTTCCTAAAGTATTTGTTTAGGATGATGCGTCGACATAAGTTGGCCTGCCCATTGAGGAGTCGCCACCACCACTTGCCGATCATTGTTGCGTTGAAACATCTGCGTTGAAACTTCTAGAAATTTTAAAATACAAATACTTTCTCTCTCCTTAACTTTGTAATTTGTATATCTAAGTAGGTTGACCATTGCTTTTTCTATTGGTACAAGCTAACCAGCATTTTATATTGAATTGTAGTATATAATCATTTTTTGAAAGATACGATGACTTACCAAATCATGAAAGCCAGGACGACAAATTGTTTACCAAAAACACAAATTTGATATCCAACTGACCTTTCCCTCTTCACACGGAGACCCTAGTGTAATTGACTTATTTAGGAAACTCTAGTTTTTGTCCTTATCTTCCTTTGAACAAATCCTTGTCTAGTTGTCTGAAAGGTGAGACCCTCTGTAATGCCTTCTTATTATCGAAGGAGCAGTCCAAGTTACATGTTGTTGGATTCAAAAAGGCAGCGATTGGCGATGGAATTAAAAATGTGGAATTGGGCTTGGGTGGAAATCGAGGTAATATTTTTCCGCCCAAAATGATAACAGGCATCATTTAAAGTAAAACATTTTTAAAAGACTAATATAATGGATTCATTGAAAAGCCATCATTTCCACAAAAAACCAAAATAATCCTGATTTGATGTGTTGTAACTTTTTGAATGGGGGGCCACTTTATCTCTTTACCTAATTTTATAATTTAATATAATTCAACTAATGTGAGGGATAATGGTTAAATATAACTAATTACATTGATTAACTCTAATTAAATATAACTAGTCAAATATACCTAATTACACTAATTAATTAATTTAATTAATATAATTAAATATTTAATTAATTAAATATAACTACTCAAATATAATTTGTCTAATATAACTAATTACACTGATTAATTAATTAAATAATTAACTTATTCAATATAATTAAATATAACTAATTACATTAATTAAATTCAATTAATTAAATATAACTAATTACACTGATTAATTAATTTAATATAATTAATTAATTATAATTTATAACTAATTGAATATAATTATATCATTAACTTATTAAATATAATTAAATAATTAATTTATTAAATATAACTAATTACATTAATTAAATGTAATTAATCAAATATAACTAATTACACTGATTAATTAATTTAAAATAATTAATTATAACTAATTAAATATAATTAAATAATTAGCTTATTAAATAAATTAAATATAACTAATTACATTAATTAAATATAACTAATCAAATAGAATTCATTAAATATATTTAGTTTTATTTTAATTAAATATAACTAATCAAATATAACGAATTACACTGAATCATTAATTTAATATAATGAATTAAATATACTTAATTAATTAATTCCTTAAAACTAATTAAATATATATAAATATAACTAATTACATTAATTAAATATAACTAATTAAATATTACATTAATTAAATAAAATTAAATAAATAAAACTAATCGAATATAATTAATTAAATATAACTAACTAAATATATCTAATTAAATATAACTAATCAAATATAATTAATCAAATATAACTATTGTCACTAATTAAAGCTAATAAATATAACTAATTAAATATAATTAATTAATTAAATATAATTAATTAATTAAATATAACTAATAACATGTCAAGCATACAAAGTAAAAAATCTTGGGGGTATTGTAGTAATTGTGCCATCCTAGTTTTCAACCAAAAAAAAGTAAACCCATTATGCTTCATTAGAAGGATGGGTTAAGTTTTTCCCTCCAAATTAATTTAAAAAATTTCAAAACCAATTCCACTGAAGCCCAATTCCACCTTTTTTATTCTGTTGCTAAACTTTGCCAAGGGAATTAAGACTCTTAAGTCTCTCATTGTTGGTTACAAAGCTGAGATTGAATGACTTACTGAAAAGATTTATATGATCAAGGGCTCGTTGTTAGGTCACTCTAACAAGGCCAAAGTACTCAATATAAAAGTTCTCAAACTAAAGCCTCTCAATGGGGCTCAAAATATGAAGGATCTTGAGAACTTTATTTGGGATATGGATAGCTAAGATGCTTGAGTTAGAACAAGTTTCTCCTAAATATGCATGCATCTCTTTGGAGATGCAAAACTTTAGTGGCATACTTGCTAGTAGGATGACAATCGTGATTCGTGACAGACAAACATCGATGATGAATTTAAAGATAAACACAAGCTTATAATTATGGTTCTTTTTATAGTTATTTTATATTCTTATATTATCATTATCAATAGTTATCTTTGAAGGTTTAGTAATAAAAGTTTTAGAATTTACGGTTATCATGTAACCTTCAAAGGCCTATAGATATGACTATCTTATTCAGTTCGTAATCAATAAACGATTATAGTTTTCCCTATCAATTCCTTGTCCTCATCTTTCTTGTTTCTAACATCTGGCATTAGAGTGAGTAAAGAAAAAACTTCAAATTAGTCAATTCCTAGTTTTTATGTATAGCCTTTGACCACTAGATGAGCTTTGAGCCTATTAATTTGCCCATTAGTCTTGTACTTGGTACTAATGTACTTCCTCATGTTTGGAGGAGTTAGTTCCCACCTATCATTTCTTTCAATGGCACATATCTTGTTATCCATAGCACAGATTCACCCATCATTATTAGAGGATTCTACATATGTTTTTGGATATATAATAATCTGCAAAAAAACCAAAATTCATAATCTCCTCATCAGAGATTCAGATGCAACAAATAGATTGGCTAAGACATAATGATGTAGGCAACCCTTTAATTTGTGGTTGAAGATGTAAACCACTCCCCTAACGTTACCACCTTCGTTACGAAGACCATAAGAATGAGTTGTTCATTGTCCTGCATCATATACTCATTGGTAAGTACCCATCAATAGTGTCGATCACGGGCATCATCTCCTTAATATATTTGGCCAATTAGGGTTTTTAGGATCGGAACAATGGATTCTATGAAGAATGTGATGAATAAGAGAAAGTCTTTTACCCTAGCTGCTTATTTTTTTTGTGCTCTTAACTAACTCCCTAGCTATTTATTTTGTTGACACTTCTATGTTCTTAACTAAAGTCATAGTTGTGTATCCGTAACCTTGTATGCAAAGCTATGTGGCTTGGCCCCTTAGCCATTTACTTTTCTTCACCAAGTATTCTTTTTCCTAACATCCTATTTGTTTGTGCAAGCTTTGTGTTAGGTTCGTAGTTGTTTACATTTCTTGCACTTATTGCGTTCTTTACTAATCCTATAGCTATGTATGCAAAACTGTGCACTTGGTTCCTAGTAACCAGTTATTATTTTGGTCATTTTGTGCTCTTAACTAACGGTGTATCGTATCGATACTCAAACTTGCCAACTATGGGCTTGGTCCCTGGTTGTTTATTTTTCTCTCTCTTTTGTGCTCTTAAATAACTAGGTTCAAGCCGTGTAAATGTGTATACACGACTACGAAGTTAGTACGACACAGAATGTGAAGAAAAAGAAATAGTTAGGTACGAAGAGCATACAAGACAATAGATACACAACTAAAGGGTAGAAAAGAGTGGAGAGAAATACTAGAAAAAAAAAAAAAATAAACAACTAGATTCAAGATATGCGTGGCGTGCATATACTATGATATTAGTAAGAAAGTTGCACAAAATATGAAGAAAAATAAACATCTAGGTACAAAAGAACATGCACAACAACAAATACGCCACTACAAAATTAGAAAAGAGCAAATAAAAGCCATATACTTGATAAGAAAATAGAGTTATCAATTTGATGACCTACTTAATTAAAAGTTGATCTATTACTTAGTTTTGACCAATTTAAAATGAACCAAATCCTCTCAACCAAAGCAAACCGGAAGAAAGATTTCCATTCAATTCACCGGATTTTAATCACATCCCCTTGTGATTGACAATCCAAGCATTATATGATATGTATCACTTCGTGATATTATAACATGTATTTTCTTACATTATATGTTAAATTTAACTATAATTAACATGTTATGGTTAATAATAGTTAATATTTAATAGATCCTCAAAGCAGAGGTATTAGATATATACTATATACACAATATAACGAGATATCTAGGCATGCATATTATATATGAAAATTGGTATAGTTTTGAGGGGTATATATGTAATTTCCTATTATTATATTATATGATATGTATCACCTCGTGATCGACATTCGAGATCTGGATCAGTTGGTTCTTTCAAGGGTTTTTTTGATCGGAGCTTGGGGAACTTCCAGAGTCCAGTCGGAGATGTCCTTCTTCTATGCCTGACGAGGAGTGCTTTCGGGAGCTCGAAACTCTGGTTTCTTGGAGTCTTGAGCGTCGGGGTTTCGTCTTTCCCCCGGGATCTCGCCTCATCATCTCCCAAGGTCAGTGTTTTTGTTAATTTCTGGGAGGAATTTAGGAGTTGATGCTGGATTTTTTGGGGTTTAAAAGGCTGATTCGTTTTGGAAGCTTGAAGCGAGCAATCCAAGAGTTTGATCTTGTTTATTTGCGTTGATAATCAAGGAACTAGGGTTTCCTCGATTTCAATAGAATTCGGGTTCGCTAGGGTTTTCGGTTTCCTCTGATTGAATTTTTCTATTCATGTCGTCGAACAACACCAATCAACCCCGTCCAATGGCCGGCGGCATGATGCCCGGCCCAGTTAACCCTCAATCCCAGTCCCCGATGGGCTCGGCCTCTCCATTCCAAGCACTATTCCAAACCCCACCCCAAATGCACGCCCAACAGCAGCATCATTCCCCGTTTCAGCTTCACATCCCTAATCAATCCCCAAATCCTTCTCTCTCCACGCCGGGGATGTCTGGAATTCCCAAACGACCCCCTCAGAAGCCCCCGGTACGCCCCCAGGCTCCTGCCCCAACCCCTGCCCACATTCAATCCTTCAAGACTGGGGAGCTCACCCCAGCTGCAAGGCGCAAGAAGCGCAAGCTCCCAGAGAAGCAGCTACCTGACCGTGTGGCAGCCCTTCTCCCTGAGTCTGCACTTTATACCCAGTTGCTTGAGTTTGAGGCTCGTGTGGATGCAGCCCTCACCCGCAAGAAGTTTGACATCCAGGAATCCCTCAAAAGTCCTCCTTCATTGCAGAGAACCCTCCGAATTTATGTTTTCAATACATTTGCAAACCAGACCCCGAGAACAGCAGAGAGCAAGAATTTAGAACCCCCAACTTGGTCACTGAAAATTGTGGGAAGGATCTTGGAGGACGGAGTTGACCCTGATCCTGCGAGTGGGCTGCCGAAGCCGAACCCAATGTACCCCAAGTTCTCTTCTTTCTTCAAAAGAATCACCATTGCATTGGACCCAACACTGTATCCAGATAACCCAACCATCATTTGGGAACATGCGAGATCTCCTGCGCCTCATGAGGGATTTGAGGTTAAAAGAAAAGGGGATAAGGAGTTTACTGTCAGTATTCGGTTCGATATGAATTATAACCCTGAGAAGTTTAGGCTTTCACCACCGTTAATGGAGGTTCTTGGTATTGAAGTTGACACTCGTGCAAGGGTTATAGCTGGGATATGGCAGTATGTCAAAGCAAGGAAGTTGCAGAATCCAAGTGACCCTTCTTTCTTCGTATGTGATCCGCCACTGAAGAAGGTTTTTGGAGAGGATAAGATGAAGTTCTCTTTGGTGTTACAGAAAATTTCGCAACATTTGTTTCCGCCACAACCAATACAGTTTGACCATAAAATCAGACTTTCAGGAAATGGCCCAGTGGGCAATGCATGCTATGATGTCTTGGTAGATGTGCCTTTTCCATTGCAGAAAGAGATGTCAGCATTTCTTACAAACACTGAAAAACATAAGGAGATTGAGGCATGTGATGAAGTTATTTGTGCGTCAATTAAGAAGATCCATGAACACCGTAGGAGAAGAGCATTCTTTCTAGGGTTCAGCCAGTCTCCGGTTGAGTTTATAAATGCTCTGATTGCTTCACAAAGCCGGGACTTGAAGCTTGTTGCTGGGGATTCTGGCCGAAATGCTGAAAAAGAGCGTCGTTCAGACTTCTACAACCAACCATGGTTAGGCTTAAGTTCTTTTTCTTGGTAAAAATTAATTATCAGTCATAATCATCTAAATGTATCATTCTCATGAAGCATTATTCTCTTTGTATGTTCCAGGGTGGAAGATGCTGTTATCCGGTATCTAAATCGTAAACCAGCTGGTGGAAATGACGGTCCAGGTAGCACATGAACCCTAGGCTTTTCGTTAATATGTTGGAGAAAGCAGCTTTCTCATATTACATTGAACTAACTTTGGGAGTCTAAAACTTATAATACTTCTGTTTTAGAGATTTCTAATTTCTTGGACTTCATAGGTAAGGTTTAGAATTTCTCTTTGTAGACTTCCATCACAAAGATTTGATAGTCCACAATTGAAACTATTTTGTAAGGTTTATGTCAATAGTTGTAGTTTTCTGTAATTTTCTATACCTTTTATGTCCCAAACTAACTAATTGAAGTTTTTTTTTTGGGGGGGGGGGGGGGGGGGGCACATTTACAAGTCCTTGGAGTTCTAAAGAAAATTTTGGCTATAATTTATTGCTCAACATATTTTTCTAAGTTCAGTGAAAGTGTTAAAGTTGCTAAAAAAGAAAACACTTTTGGCATCCAATTTGATGATGTGTGAAATACATTGCTGCTTGTCTGAAAAGAGAAGGTTTCTTCAATAGTGTAAATTTTCATATTTTATTAATTTCTTTCTGAGTACCATTTTATGTTTCTTTCTTTAATTTTGCATACTAATTTTTAGATTGTCCAAAGTACTTAAACTGACTGACTATCATCACCATAACAATTTATGCAAAACTTTGTTGAGTGAAAACTTCATTTGTTATGTTCTTGATGAATTATTTAATTTATTCATTTTAAAGTACCCAAGATTTTCATTGACTCTGAGATTGGGGCTTAAATTTTTTATTTTTATTTTGATAAATGTGTGGTATGATATGATAGTCCCAGATATAACAAGGCCTTAGCTATCCATTACTTGTTATGTAATGTAGGTTTGATAATCAGGTGGTGCTTAGTCATTGTCTATTGATGGAAATTTTTTCTCATTATTATAATTCCTGCTGGCAAACTTGATCAAAGATATTTCCTGATGATTTTATTGAAGGGATATTACTTCAGCTGTACAATTACATTTTGCATCAGCTTCCTTTGAGTGGGTTCTTTCCATGCCTCTGCTCTCAGCACTTGCTTCCTGACATCGCTGCATAACTGTTTTTGATCTTTTGAAATGAGTCTTTGTTTGTGTTGTAATGGGTGGTGTCAATATCTCAGTCTCTAATCTGGATTACTGCCACTTGTCATCCAGAAAACTATTAGGTCCCTTGGGTGTTCTCTTTCAGGATTTCCAAAGGACGTGTCTTCTCTTGATAGTTTTCTCCTTTTTGTATTATTATCTTGCTTTCTGCAGCCTTCGCATAACTTGTTCTGATTTGCTTTATTTCTATTGGTTTACTTTGGAATTCATTTATTTAGCTTTCTTTATCTGTTTAGAATTATTCTTAGAAACTATCCTATTTGCAGCTGTGTCCATAAAGGCCAAACAAAATGTAAATGAAATATTCACTTTAATTGTTGATATTCTACTTGTATATGCTGATCAACTTATATTAGTTCACAGGTTTAATTTTATCTGCAAATTGGTTTATAGAGAATCATAGATCAAATTTCAACCAGAATATATTCTGTGGCAGTTGATATAGAATGTCCCATTGTTTGAAATAAATTGACCCTGGAAAGTAGTAAAAAAGATTCAATCTAGGCTGATTATCCCAAAATTCAGGAATGAGACTATAGTATCCATGGCACTGAGCACCAATCCAGAGAACCCGTTTATTGAGTATTATAAACATCAATGGCCACACCATTTGTTTTTTTTAATTATTATTATTTTTTGGTTGCCAACAATTGACTGAAATATTGTTTGACTAAAATCTGCTCTCACCATGCCTTCTTGCAGGAGGCCTTTAATGTATTGTTTGCTGGTGGGTTGGTTATCTAGGATGTATTGGTTAGTAGTGCCTGATACCAGAGCAAGGAGACCCTTGGGCAGCATCTTTGTAACATGTAGTCTACTTTGGACATCTCCTTGGCAGTGTCGGTTAGTAGTGCCTGCAATGCAATGCATGGTAAGCATCACTTTCGTGAATCTGGGAGAAGTGGCAAAACAACATTGTCTAATGTTTCCTGTGATGAAAAGGAGCTGATCTCTCACTATATGCTAAGGTTCTCCAGCCTTTTGTAACTTCACCACAGACAGTTTGTGCTTGACTTGAACTGTAAATTTCATGTTGTCCGGATGTGATACTTAAATTTAAGTTCTCATGGCTTCAAAATGCCAGGTCTTTGTTGCTGAAGGCATATGATCTTTTTATGGGCAATGTTTTGCAAAATCTGATACTGAATTTGAAATTTCATTTTATTCATTAGTGGTTCTTAAATTCCAGATATTTTTTATGTTATACATGCATGCATGCAGGCATAAATACTTGAGTATAATTACTTTTGAGTTGTGATGTATTTTTTTATTGATTAATTTGTAGCAAATGGCCCCCAGTTGCTTTGGAGTTTTATGAAAGTATATAAACATGTCTACAAGCATGGTGTTCTTTATATACTCTCATCATATATATTTTATTTTTACATAATTATAATTTTTCATATTTTTACCTACATCGGTATCATGAATCTTGAACATCTCCTCCTCCTAGGACCGCAACTCCAAGGGAGGGTCCTTTCGACTTCTTAGACGCTGTTGTGTCTGGTGGTGTTGTCATTGACCTGGTCAGGAATCTAACTTCATTTGCCTCTGGCCATCTTTGAGCGTTGTACAACTTCTTGATCAAGAATGTTTAAGATCAATCATCCCAAAGTTAGTGACCATTGTTGATGCAAAGATCCCCTCCTCTTGGGGATTAGAGCAAATGTTGATCAACAGGTGAAAGTGGTCGATGAAGGTTGGAGTACTTCAAGTGATTTTGAGGAAGAGATCGGCTTACATCGACGATTTCTCTACTTCGTTCCTCGGGGGAACCTCTGACGCTCAAGTTAAGGATTTGAAAAAGAGAGGAGAGAGATAGAAGGGAGAAAGAATTCATAGAGGATACAGAGAGAGATGCTTAGACTGGTGCCCAATCTCAGTAGAATCCCAGAATAAATTTAAATTTTTAGTTACATTCTTCGTGAGTCGATAACCTTCTTTTATAGCATGGAGACCATTATCTGTCAACACTGACTACTAGGAAGTTGTGTGGATCTTACAAGATCAGAGGAGCAGAGCACAACATGAGGGAGAGGACTTGACAAATCAATGTAAGAGGGAGATAAGCAGATTGGACAAATGTACATTGGAAAAGATTGATAGAGGACTAACTGGAGGGCCAAACCAGATGGCCTGGCATTGTGGGCAAGGATGTGTTCTAAGAGATGAGCAACAACTTCCTCAGTGGTTTAAGAGCTAATCAGCTAGTATTAGAAGTTCTTAACACAAAAAAAAAACTTTTACCAAATTCTAAATTTATCCTCCACCACCATTGGATGAGGATGTGGTTATTTTGATAGTTGTACTTTCATCTCCACGTCTATGATCATCTCACATATGTTCATATATTTTTAGGGAAATTATCTATAGGTCCCTGGAAACAGTAACCAGGGATCCCCCTCTCACTATACACTACACCGCCCCCCCCCCCACACACACACACACACACACAACACACCTACCCCATAGTCCACAACACACCTACCCCAAGGACTATGTGGCCATTTGGACACTAGATACTATTTCAGGGACCTATAGTTAATTTCTCTTATATTTTTCTGATAACATATTCATTAATGAAAATTAAATGCAGTGTTATGAAATCTATTATTGGCGGCACAGGGACCATTCAACTGAGTTTTTTTTTTTTTTTTGCCTTCTTTGTTCACTATTCATAAAATCCAGCTTGAAAACCAACACTCTCTATTTCCAAATGTGTTTCTTGTGAATCACACGTTTATTAGTCGTGCTTTTACCTTAATATCATATCAGGGATGCCAATGTTTCAATTGTTTCTCTTATTTGAGATTAATAATTAAATAATATATTTTTTTTAAAAAATTCAGAGAATTCCGAGATAAACTGCAAAGTGAAGTTACATACCTAACCTTATCTATTTTAAATAATTAAAGCAATTAATGAAATTTGGTACATATTATTCAATGGACAGAAAAATGGGGACAGTCCTAAGGTTGGGAGTTAATGCGAACCCGCGCCTCCATTTAATTATCGTGCATCTCCATAACACCAGACAACAACCATGTGTAACCCACATTTCTTGCCTTCTTCACCGTCGATGCTGATCCAACGGTGAAAAAATATCCAATAGAATTCGAGTCAAATCACAGTAGCTAAATACAGCGAAGTGAAGGTTCCCGCTGATGTCCGGCTGACGTCCTCCCAGGAAGCACCATAAATACAAAGTCACGCACTTCCGAGTTAGACTGATGAAATATTATTATCCTGGTCCAGCAGCTCTCCTCCCCGCAGCCCGTTTATCTTGTCTTGATTTAAGGGAAGCGGTTTACTTATCCGGTGCGGCAGGGACAACAGAACGAAAATTCCGGTATAAAACCAGATTCCTCGATCGGCTACGAGACAGCCCCCCTAAGAACGAAACCCTCACAAATCGAGATCGAGATTGAGATTGGAACCCTGATTGCTCGATTTCGACGGTTCTGGAAGCAATGGCTTCTCCAATGGCGGAGAGTGGGTGGCGATGAAGTGCAATCGCCACCCATTCGAGGGTGGCGTCGGGGTCTGCGCCTCCTGTCTCCGCGAACGCCTCCTTGAACTCGCCGCCGTCCAGAACTCCGTCACTCTCCCTCCGCCCCTGCCGCCTCCGCCTCTGGATTTTCCGCGCTCTGTGTCACCCTACCTCTCTCGCCGCCGATCTCTGGGCTCCGATGACCACCGTCACCACCAACGATTCTTCAGCACCCCTCAGGTTGGCGGCGTCGCCCCGAAGAGGTTCTCCATCCTCTCCGCCCTCTTCGGGAGCCATAGATCTGGAGCGATCGAGCCTGAGCTCGAGTATCCCAAGGGGTCGAGGCCGGGGTCCTGGTTATCGGTCTTCATCCGTGGGCGCCAACGAAAAGATCACGATCCCCATACGGGAACGCGGAGATCGTGGCGTCCCGTCAATCGTGGAATGTCTCCGGCGAGGTTCGGCTACTACGACGACGAGCCCAACTCTTCAATCAGCGATGATGCGGAGTGGAGGCGGCCGGCCCCGACGCCAGCGAGGAAATTCTCTTCCGGAGGTTGGCACCGTGGGGGATCGATGACGGGGTTTGCAGTGTGCCTGAGCCCGCTCGTCAGGGCGAGCCCCAACCGCCGGAGATGCCCGGTGGCCGAGGGTCGCTCGATCGCCGGGGAAGGACGTGGTCGTGGCCGACACGTGTCCGGAGGATCGCTGGGGCACAACCGCCCAAGGAAGCAGCCGGACTTTGGTAGGTTTGAATGACGCTTTTGCCCCCCAATATTATTACGTCTCTACCTTTTTAACTGATTTTCGGGTAAGAAAAATCATAAAAATGTTTTTTCTTTGCTTCGTTTTGTTTTTCCATTTTCTTTGGCGGGTTGGAATTTGTACAGATGAAATCTAAGTATTATTTTTAAATGATCTAAAATGACGTGGTTGCCCCCTGAGACTGTTTTAGTTATTGCAGCAAAATTTTTTATAGGAAACAATATCGGGTGTGTCATCAATGACACGTGGACTTTAACAAAATTAGTGAAATTTTGCGATTTTAGTGAGTTAAAAAAAAACAGAAATTAATTAGATTCCTTTGTTAGTTGTATTAAAATTAGTGAAATTGTTTGTTTTATTTTTCTAATGTTGGGTTTCATTGCTTGAACAATGACATCTTAATTGTGCAGCAATGCATCATGGAATTAGTTGCTTTGGTTGTAAACAATCCAAAACAATGATTCAATGGCAAGGGAGTAAAAATAAATAAAGAAAGAAAGAAATTAGATAGTATTTGGGTTTTTTTTATTAAGATAGGGGATTTTTTTGTGGATGATCCTGGATCAAATTTTCACTTTTATAACTAATTCAGTACATACGTCCTTGATTTATGTTTAAGGGTGTTTTTGTCTTTATATTAAAAAAAAATCCTGTGATATGAAATTGACACTTTCCACTGACATTGCACATGTGTAGAGTTTAGACAGCATGTTAATAACTTTCTTCTTAGATCATATATCTTATCATATTATGATTAGAAGGCGGCTTCCCCAATAATAAACTAGTTGACTTGTTTGTCTTCAAATGGGAAATGGGCTTTTCTTTTATGGAAAAGTTGGATGGATGGCTTGGTTTCAAAGAAAGACTAATGGAGGATATGACAGTACACAGTGTTTGTGGCACTTGTTATTGGTCACCTTAATTTTAGTGCTCCCAGGGAACAAAATCAAGTGGAGGTTTTTGTGGATAGGGTGAGTTTTTTCTTTTTTTTTCTTTCTTTTGTTTTCCATTGTGTTCTATTCATATATATCCCACTCTAATGCCACCTTCCTACTTTTCTTAGTGGCCAGCTAGTCACCAATTTGATTCAGATTATAATATGGTATCAAGGAATGAATAGTTTATTAGATTATGAAAAACTAATACAATATTATCTAATTAATGAAGCTTACATGGGAAAGAGTTTAGTATAACAAGGACTAAAGTGTAGGGTGTGTAGACTTGTTGGGGGAAAATTCTTATTTGGATCTAATGTATTCGGTCAGGTTAATAAAACTATGACAACTGATAAACAATTTTTGATTCTTTTTTTTCTCAAATGTTGTTAGAGAAGTGGTGGGAGTGGAGGTGGTAATTGTTTTTCACTTGTGGGTATGAATATGATATACTCTTCTTCATAATATTTGTTAAAAAATCACTTAATTTCTTGGATTATTTGTTTATTGTTGCCATCAATTCCAAATTAAATAAAATTGAAACAATGAATAGCTTTGAAGTTTGAAGCATGCGTGCTATTTTCTCATTATTTTCTCTTATTTTAAAGTATATATGATGCATTAATTATCAGTTGTTGTCAAATGCCTCTTCCTAATAGAAAATGAATAAATTAAATAAACTAAATTAGCATTTAAGTTAAGGAGGCAAAGACTGGAAGTAGGTAAGTAGGTCCAAGTAATAAATAAAAACCCACATCCTAAGCATGGCCTACATAACCTAGGAACAATAATATTAAGCAATCAATAATTCAAGCCCTTTTTTAATCTTGTACCATGCCAATGCCTAATTCATTAGCCTACTTTCTGGTATCTCTCTGTTCTTCAACCTAACCCTCCATAAATTAAGAGATAAAATCTATGATGCTTTAGCCAGATTAAAAATATAACATATGAACCAAATTAATATTATAAAAAAGTATATGTTATATATGTATAAAAGAATGCAAGAGAGAGTAGTACTCAACTTGTGTTATGATGCAATTATATAAACTAATGATCTAATATGGGAAAGTAACTTTATATAATAGAAATATATGAGATGGGGATGATATTGATATCTATATATCTCAATTGGTCTTCATTTGCTTTTGAAAATATGAGAAATTTAAATATTATATATTGTTAAATCAATTTAGCTTTAAAAATTAGATTGTTGACAACTCCTATGTGTGTTTTTTTTTATGTAATTAAAAGACATGTTTCTACCTTAATTTAACCATTTATGTTTGTAAACTTCTTTGGTTATTAATTAGTAACCTACCTCTTGTCATATAGTTGTTTAAACTGATCTCCAAACTCTCAAATTTCAATCCACATGTCTAATTTCTAGCCTATAACTAAACTTGAGGGATGACAATTATATATAATTCCAAGAATAATTAACTAAAATTCCATATTACCAACTCCAAATCATAGTTAAACAATCAAATATCTATATAAACACAAAGATTACTTATAATTAATAATGGGCAAGCAAGCTTGAAATGGATAAAGACATAGAAGAGAGTGCAAAGAAGATCTTGTTTTCCTTCATCATTGGAGAAATAATGCCACCTTCACTAAACCCATCTTCACAAGTCCCAGGAGTATCCACAACAGCGCTAAGATAAGTAAGAGCATCATCAAACCTCTTGGCTTTGATTGCTTTAACACTGTCTCTAAGAGCAGCGATGGCATCAGAGTACAACTCCTCACAAGTCTCCAAGCATGATTTCATGTACTTATCTCTTGTTTTGGCCTCCTTCAAGAGCTCCTTCACTTGTGACTTGATCTGAGTGGCATTCTTCATGGAGAGTTTTACAGAGATGAGTGCAAGTCCTTTGAGGTCTGATTTGTGGCTTTTGGGGATTGAACTCAGTGTGTCCATGCAAAAGTTGAAGCTCACGGTTGGATCTCCATCGGTACATCTCTTGCATGTCTCCGACACTATATCCGGCTTCGCGGCAATGGCCGGAGAATAATAGAAGCTAAGGAGATCAAGAAACAAGAAGAAAAAGAAGAAGAAGAAGATGATAGATGGCTTCATGTTTGATTGTTTAAATGGAGATGATAAAGAGATGGAGAGTTGTGGACATATATAGATATAGTGTTGGTTTATTTATCTTGAAGGAAAACAAGAATGATGTGGGGGCCAGGGATGGAGTGGGAGAGGAGATGAAAATGGTGTGAGTTTTGGAAGAGAAGCAAATGGCATGAGATTTCCAAAGTTGGAAGGCCGGTTTGTGTCTCTAGTTACTCAAAGGAACTTCTTATTGTGTGCATGATCACGCATGCTTTGGTGCACGTCGGCTATCTGTTTCAACTGCCTGTGTGCATGGCCTGTTGCAGCCTAACCTTCAAACAATGGTCTTTAATAATTGGTTTGTGGGCTTCTGAGGTTGCTTTAAATACATGGCTTATATAGTTCAATAAAAATAACTTTTACATTAAGTTTTGTCACCTGGTTTTTGAGTGAGTTTGAATTAAAGCTGTTTTTAAAACTAAAAAAAAAAAGTTTAGAAAAAAGCACTTGACTAAATAAGCAAGGATCGTTTATAATTTCTTCGCACTTGCTGGCTAGAGTAATAAAATAAGCAATTTTTAGGGTTTTTAGTTTGAAACTATTTTGAATGTTTTTAATATAATATTCTTAAGGCTGTATAGTAGCATATGTGTACCGGCCAGTGAGTCTTTTTCAATAGGTTTTGAGTTATTCTCAAGCATTTAATGGAGGGTTTTGGAGGTTTAAGTGAGAGTGCACCCAAGGAAAGTATGATTGATGGAAGGCTTTAGAAGTAGTAATGTTTCCAAAGTATGATTGGATTAAAAAATCTGTTATATATCTTATTAAGAATACTTTGTATGGAGTGGACATTTCAACCGATAGCTATGATTTTTTAAAAATAAAAAATAAAATTTTGATAAATTTCTGTTGATGCAACAATCAGACTCCTCCTGGGGATCTGCGCCAGTTAGGATCAATGGATAAAAAGATCTGCTCCGATGCTGGAATTTAAGCTAGAACAAATTAGCCGCTATGATTAGCTAGCGCGAGAGGTGAGATTTTAGTAACTCCATAGAGGTTGAAGGTGTCTCAAGAGGTCTCCAATACGCAAGAATGGACACAGAAGAAGGGGGCGGGCCATGCTCAAGTTAGTAATGAGATCGCCGGAGATAGACTTGATCGCGGTTCGGTTTCCTTCCGAACCGGAGGTTCTGATTTTGTCACTACAAGTACAGGTTGGCAGCTGACCATGACAAATCTTGAAGACTATTATCAACTAAGCATGATTTTTTTTTTGTGTGTTTACAAAAAAGTTTTATTTCTTTTAAAAAAAATTGTTACATCTTATCATGTGTGATTGACCATGTGACCATGACAAATCTTGAAGACTATCAGCAACTAAGCATGATTTTTTTTTTTTTTTTGTGTTTACAAAAAAGGTTTTTTTTTTTAAAAAAAAATTGTTATATCTTATCATGTGTGATTGACCATGACAAATCTTGAAGACTATTAGCAACTAAGCATGATTTTTTTTTTTGTGTTTACAAAAAAGGTTTTTTTTTTTTTTAAAAAAAAAAAAATTGTTATATCTTATCATGTGTGATTGACCATGACAAATCTTGAAGACTATTAGCAACTAAGCATGATTTTTTTTTTGTGTGTTTACAAAAAAAGTTTTTTTTTTAAAAAAAAAAATTGTTATATCTTATCATGTGTGATTGACCATGACAAATCTTGAAGACTATTAGCAACTAAGCATGATTTTTTTTTTTGTGTTTACAAAAAAGGTTTTTTTTTTAAAAAAAAATTGTTATATCTTATCATGTGTGATTGACCATGACAAATCTTGAAGACTATTAGCAACTAAGCATGATTTTTTTTTGTGTGTTTACAAAAAAAGGTTTATTTTTTTAAAAAAAAATTGTTATATCTTATCATGTGTGATTGATTGAATGATTGAAGTGATTTTTATAAATATTTTGAATAATTTTTTAAAAATAAATAATTTTGCATTTCAATGTTTATTTGGATGAATTTTTTATTTATTATAGTTAAGATAAATCATATAATATATTTTTTTATTTAAAAATTAAAAGTGGAACCGGAATTGCCGGTTCTCTTCCGTTTCAGTTTCCAATTCGTAAGAATCTAAACCGAAACCTTAATATTCTGGTTTAAGGTTTTGATTTTGAATCAGAACCGTTTTTTCGGTTCTGGTCTGGTTCAAATAGTGACGGTTATGGTTCGGTTCATCGGTTCGAGCCAAACTACGATCAAGTTTAGCCGGAGTAGAAGGTGAAGTTCCCCTGTGGAGAAGGTAGAATGGTTTTTTTTTTCTTAAGAGAGGGTCGCTTACCTCCTTTTTCCGAGGTCTCTCCCTATTTGTCTCCTTGGCGGGCCTCGAGCTTTGGTCCCTGTCACATCAGTTACCTATCATCATGCTTCCTTGCCGGGCAAGTACACCCCTTTTGTACAAAGTGATGGCCATGGTGTCAGGGTGGTGGCCCTTGGGATCCGGGTTGTCTTTTCATGGGGAACCGGGGCAGTGACACGTGTTTGCTTGGATCTACCCATATTATTAGCACCCCCCTCTCCTAACCAACCCCCAAAGTTCTCAAGGCCTTGAGATCCTCGGTCTGGGTTGGCTTGGGTGGTTAACGGGGGTAGCGATGCTGAGGTGTGTGGGCAAGGAAGAGAGGCTGTGTTGGGAGTTGTCTGGAGTAGAGTCTGTGGCAGATTCCTAGTTTGTCTTTTGAGGTGCCGGGGACAAGGTATAGAGTCAACTGGAGTTGGGAGAGCGAGCCTAGACGTCTGGGCTGAATCTATGTATCTGTTTCGAGACCTTGCATTTATGAGCGGGAGTGCCTCCCACTTTCCAAAGCGCATTGTATGAAAAATCTAGATACGCGTCTGTTAGGGTGATGATAGGGGCAGCCTTAGTGGGCCACATGTCGTTTCCCTGTTAAGGCGTTGTTCCAGGGGTGTCGATCTGAACAATTGGTGTCAATCTTAGAGGAAAGATCTAGGCTGTTGGGATCGACTTTGAACGTTCAAATGGGGTCATGCATGGTGTTAGGGCTTCATCTTCATTGTACCCATCTGCCTCAGAAGGGTCTTCCAATTTTGGTTTCAGCTTTCCGACGATTACCTATTTTGTTCTCATAGTAATGGAGATCCTCCTCAAGAGTCTAAGGCGGTAGAGAATAGGGCTAGGCTTTCTGGATTTAGGTCAGCGGACACTAGGGTAGCTTTGTTAACTATTCCTTTGCCTTATCCCTTATAGAAAAAGGAAATAACCTCAATTAGACTACATCCTTAAAGACTCCATTGCACTTATAAGTACCACTAATTTTCAGAAGTTACGAAGACGCATGTTTGCATCTTCTATTTTTTAGTAATTTTTTGTTTTTTCCTTAATTTTTTAATTTTTTTTATGAATTGATAATATCTTTTTTATAGTTATTATTTTTTTTTTAAAAAAAAATATTGGCCTAGCCACCAGCCGAGTTCGCAGGTCGTGTTGTGCTGCCATGGCTTGTAGATGGGCTTTGCCAACACGGTCACATACAGTGTCCGATATGAGTCGGGGCCGGCCCAACATCTATACATGTGATGCACACACAAGTGATACACATTGGTCTTCGGTCTTCGTCACAACCAATAAAATTTACTCGGAATCTTTCTTTTAAGATATGAGAAAGATGTTTTGGAATGATAGAAAGTGCAATTCAATTTGTCCTATTAACCATCCTTCTCCTTCATGATTTGCAAGAAGTTCTATTTATTCTCCAAGAGAAGCTGAGGATCAAACTCAAGCTCACTGACGATCAACCATGTTGCCATTGTTGCTCCTCTTCATCCTTGTTACCATCTCTCTTGCATTGATCCTCAATCACAGAGAAAGAGAAAGAAGAAGAAGATTACCACCAAGCCCTCCCACCATCCCCATTCTTGGGAACCTTTTATGGCTCACCAAGCCTTTCTCCCATCTGGAACCCACGCTTCACCATCTACGTGCCAAGTATGGACCTATCTTCACTCTCTACGCCGGCTCTCGGCCCCGTGGTCTTCATCATGGACGGTGATCTTGCACACCGATCACTTATGCAGAGAAGTGAAATCTTTGCCGACCGGCCCCGGCCATTGGCCACCAGCGACCTCAACACCAACCTTCACTCCATCAACAACACGTCATACGGCTCTGTCTGGCGCCTCCTCCGACGGAACCTCGTCTCGGGGGTCGTCAACCCATGCAAAGCCAGTAAGTCGAGCACGCAGGTCCAGCGCATGGCCCTGGATATACTACTCAAGAGTCTCAAGAAGGAGGCCGAGGCCAACGGTGGTGTCGTCGTCCCCGTTCACAGCATCCAACATTCCGTTTCCTTCTTGATGACTTCCTTGTGCTTCGGTGTGGCCCTGGATGAGGATGTGGTGGACAAGATCAAGAACGTGCAAGTGGGACTGTTATCGCTTGTAGATAACCGTTATGCTCTGAATCTCTTGCCCAAGGTGGCTCTTCCGCTGTTCTTGAGAAGGCTGCCCAAATTGAAACAGCTCCGGCGAGCTCACGAGGAGCTTCTCATTCCCATAATCAGGGCGCGTAAGAAACTAGCAGCTCAACGAAGCGAGCAGATAGGTCTCATGATCTCCTACGTAGACTCCCTTCTCAAACTTAGAGTCCTGCGAGATGGAGTTGCTGTGGACTACTACTCTGATCTTGAGAGAGCTAAGCGAGGAGGATATTGTGAGCTTCTGCTCTGAATTCCTAGACGCCAGCATTTGGCCGGCGTGTGCCGCCTTAGAATGGATAATGGCGAGGCTGGTGAAGCACCAAGACATACAACAGAAGCTAAAGAAGGAGATCAGAGGAGTGATGGGAGACAAGAAGAGACTAGTTGATATGGATGAACTACAAAGGATGCCATACCTGAAAGCAGTCATATTTGAAGCTTTGAGGCGGCACTCACCAGCGCACTTCTTAATTCCCCACAGAGTGAAAGAAGACGTGATGATTATGGCTGATCATCATGAGTACTTGATACCCAAGGGAGCTGTGGTGAACTATTTGGTGACTAGCGTTGGGTTGGATGCGAGTGTGTGGGAGGAACCATTAGAGTTCAGGCCGGAGAGGTTCATGCCCGGAGGTGAAGGAGAAGAAGTGGACCTGAACTGTGGGAAGAGAGAGATCAAGATGATGCCGTTCGGGGTCGCGGAGGGATCCGCCTCCCGGTTCCGGACATGGCCGGTTTCAACAGTTACTTGGTGGCCAACTTTGTGAATGAGATCATAGAGTTGAAGGCAGTGGAGGGGATGGAGGTGGATCTCTCTGACAAGGCAGAGCTCTTCGTAGCAATGAAGAACCCACTCCATGCACGTATTATCTTAAGTTAATTCAATATATCTGTAAGTGTATTATTATTATTATCATATTCTGATCTTTATTTTGTTTAATTTATCTGTTGTATGGTGCTTACAACTTTAGCCTATTGTGGTCTAGTACCTTTAACTTATCAACTTACCACAAAGTCCCTTCTTTTCAGTTTCATTCTTTACCAGTCCAAAACGCTTGCCCAACCAAACCAACCCTTTCCCGTGCCAGTTTTATCCCTGAGTTAATTAGAAAAATGGGGAGCTTGCCTTTTATGCGACTGAGTTTCATGACCCTCACCAACTGTAAAGATGACCCTTGGGTCATATTGGTATGTAGGTCCCCAATAAGAGCTTTACCTTGTGGGTGAGGGTATTTTTTTGAGATTATAAACAGTGATTGTGAGTGAGAATTTATTGCCAATTGTGCACGGATCCCACTCGACCAACACTGTTTCATAGTGAGGATTGTGCACGCCCTTTGACTTAGTACTAGCCGTTCCACTTGGTTAGGGACTCTTCATGTCAAAAAAAAAGAAGAAAAAACTGTAAAGACCACCCCTGACGGAACATTGAAAATTTAAATTTTTTAAATAAATAATTAGTATGATTGTCTGTTGTTTAATTATGAGGTGGAAATATGATAGTATGGAGGGACCGATGTGCAAAATACCAACATAGGGACTGCACGTGTAATGGTTGCAATATTATGAATTTCTTTAATTATATTTAGTTAATTATGGGGGATAAAAATATTAAGAAAAAAATGATTGTTGGCTAAACTTGGACTTGCATGTAATGGTTTTTTGGAGGATAAGGACTTAAAGTTAATTTGTTTATATTACATCATCTACTTACTAAGTTTAAGTCCACATTTTTATTTATGGTGTAATGATGGCCATTTCTTTTAAATTTCTAGGGTTTAAAGTTAAGTTTTTGGGCTTAGTGGGGTTGGAGGTAATGTGAGCCATCACATCGGATGATGAAGTCAAGGCCCATGGAATGATGAAAATAATTATGATAATATGGATTTAAAGAGGATTCTCTTTTCATTAACTCATAATAGTAATAATAGTAAGGGTTTACATATTCATATCCTAGTAGGGGCCGTGAAGCTAGTCAAAGATGACAAAATGGTCACCAATGTTGGCTATTCCCCTTGGTACTAAATAATTTAAAATCCAATAATTGCCAAACTTTGTAGAAGCTTTATTATAGGAGGTTAAATCCATGACTCAATGATGTAACATTGTTAAGTGATTCAATGGTATAATATTATTAAATATTCCATAAGGTGGTTATGGTGCTACACAACTAATAATTAAGTTAGTCTATTGTGATTTAGTTATCAAAGAAGCTTGTCCATGAGTCTAGAGCATCTCTTGTCTTCACATGGAGGTAGTTAATTTAAGGCTTTGTGGCAGATTAAGAAGTTGTGCAAGCTCCACCTCCTGCTAACTTATACATCACAATATGTGTCGACATGAGGTTATCTCTAGGTGTTTAGTAAATTCTAGAAAGAGAAGAGGGAGGGGTGTTGAACTGGAGATGGGGCTCTCATTATCATTGGGTTAAGTATGATGTTGAGGGATATTACTCAATGATTAGAGGAAACTTGATAACTAATGTGGTGTAAAAGGAAGAGAGCTGCAGCTGGGTGGCAGTAGAAGAAGGATGGAAGACATACGTGGCTGTAAGGGAAGTAAAGAGTTCTACACCTCATGCTTGGCTTCTCTCAAAGATTGATTAATGGGTCTCTGTATGACTGGTTTAACATTCATGAAAATAGAGAGAGAAGAGTATGGAGCTCTAGTGGTGAAGTTAAAGAAAGATAGTTGTATGTTGTTCAGCAATGGTTGGGGCTTTTTGAAGGAATTTGTTGAGGAATTACAGCTAAACTGAGGAGTTTGACAGGGCTGCTGCCGTTGATGTGGGGAGCTATCTGTTTTCATTTAGGTGGTTAGGAGAGGTTTTCCACTTGAGAAGCTTCAAACTACAGCTGGCTCATAGAACTCTACAGTAAGCCACCAGTAGCTGAAGATAATATATATTCAGTCATAAGTATCTTTTTGCTGCTCATGTATTAGATATGAAAAGATAAGTATATGCATGAAAGTTATGAATTAGTGGTGTTGAATTACTAAGTTAGTGTGGGTCAGTACATGGCCACTGAGCTACGAAATACACTGTTAGTTGGCTTGGCTAATGAAACAATAGAGAGAGTGAAAGAGTGATTTTGAATTGAGGTAAGATCTCAATTGTATTATAGGAAAGAGTTAATTAGTGATATTACTTGTGTGCATTACCTACCTATTTAATAGAGAAAGGGTGAAGTTCAGCTGTGTAAGAAGGGTTGAGTGAATATAGATAATATATCTTAATGTAAATTGAGTTAAAGAAGAACCTCTAATTAGGAGGTTGTAATATAAGGTATAAGAACTGTTTGGAACGGTAGGTGGACTTATTATTGAATCATTATGTTTAGGGCGTGTAAAAGTGTCATTGATTCGGTGGGAGAGCCAGAGTCCGGACCTCAGATCTCGACGTAGAGCAGGGAGTCACGCTAGGAGGGGCACGTACGGATCAAATAGATTCTACATCAGGTAAGTTACTTCTACCTAGTACCCACTCTACGGAGTGTTTATTAGATTTATTGTTGCCATGTTTTTGTAAGTACTTCTGCCTCTCTCCCTTCTAGTGGATGATCCTTGATTTCACGCTCTTGCATGTTTACTTGACTCGTTGGAGTACTACTGCATTCCATGCTAGTGCATGTGTTTTTATTTGATGGATATTATTTGCTTCCATCCGATGTGTGATTGTGTTCGCTGGATATGCCTACCTGTTGGACACTTTGGCCGGTGGAACCGCGTTGTGCTCGATGCGATAGCCCCGGTAGGTGTCGCGTCGGTTAATAGATGTCACACGTGGATTCTTCCGCTAGTGCGATTGGAGCGTGTAACTTACATTTGGCGGTCGAGGCGGTGGACACTCTGTTCATGCTTTCTGTCCGGGGGGACAATACTACGCCATCACGTCACTTGTCGGCTGGGACGATACGCTAGCCGTGTACATACATGTATGAGTTATAGCGCTACTGGACTTTCGGGTTCGTGAGGACCGAGTAGGTCGACATCGACGGAGGCTGATGACTGCCCGGGGGATGGTTTACAAGCTTTGTGTGAGTTGCTTTCTTGAGATGACATGATTGTGGTTATGGAGTCCCTACAGTTGAATAGTGTTCATTGGGGTAGGTCTGAGACTCCAGGTTGTTTGGCTGGTAGGGTTTGTGCTTTCCATGCCGGGTATGATTGTCATGTTTTTCTTTGATTTGGTTTTGCTTAGCTTATTATATTATATCGTGACATGACTTGTTTTATTCCTTGCGGGGTACTTACTGGGTTTTCCTTTCGAAAGCTCATGCACTTATTGATTCTTTTTCAGATCCGGAGGTGTAGGACGCGGGTCGCTGAGCACCGTAGTGTGTGACTATTGGGATTTGTTGTTGAGGTTGGTCAACTTCAGCTTTTTGTGTGTGTGTGTGTGTGAGAACATTTATTATAGGACCTTGTAGGGCCTTTATGATGTTGAGTTTGAATTCCTATGTACCCTTAGACTTTTGTTTTAGATGTATAGACATATTTATATTATGTCTTTCGATTTGATATATTATAGCTTTGTGCATGTTTACGCTATGATTGATGATCAGTGAGGGCTTCAGATCCGGGTAGGCCCATCCTTTCACAGGTATGACAAATCACGCGCGTGCCCGTGACACGGGATTTTAGGCGAGGGCGTGATAGCACGTATGATATCTTGGATAATTTATGAATTTATGTTTAATATATATATTTTTGTTTATATGGGATTTTCGGGTTTTCAGATTTTTTTTTCTCCAAAATATTGGTTGTGCCATGTGCTAGACCGACCTAGCCAAGTTCACAAGTCGTGCTTTGCTGCCATGGCTCGCAGATGGGCTTCATCCTACCATGTCCGATATGAGCCGGGTCGGCCCAACAACTATACATATGGTACACACATGATACACATTGGTCTTTATCACAACCTATAAAATTTACTCCAAATCTTTCTTTTAAGATATGAGAAAGATGTTTTGGAATGATAGAAAGTGCAATTCAATTTGTCCTATTAACCATCCTTCTCCTTCATGTATGATTTTTTTTTTTTGGTAATTTATGAATTTACGTTTAATATTTTTTTTTAATATATGGGATTTTTCGGGGTTTCAGAATTTTTTTTTTATTTTTCTATTTTTAGTATTTTTTCCTTAATTTTTTAAATTTTTTATGAATTTATTATATTTTTATGGTTTTTAAATTTCTTTTTTTCAAAATATTGGTTTTGCCATGTGCTAGACCGACAGTTCGCAGGTGTACTACCATGTCTCGTAGATGGGCTTTGTCGTACAATGTCCCACATGAGTCGGGCCGACCCAACAACCATACATATGGTGCACAGATGTGATACATATTGGTCTTTATCACAACCCATGAGCTTGCCTTTTATGCGCCTGATTTCATGACCCTCACCAACGGTAAAGACCACCCTTGTGAGAACAACGAAAATTTAAATTTTTTGAATTAGTAATTAGTATGACTGTCTATTATTTAATTATGAGGTGCATGCAAATATAGGTGTGGAAGGACCGATGTGCAAAATACCAACAAAGGGACTGCATGTGTGATATCTTAGATAAGGGGCTAAAATGTAAAAAGGGCAATATGCATGTGAAAAATTTTATATTTTATGGATTAAAACACAATACTTAAAGACTTTATAGTAAGAAATTTTCAAGTAGAGACTAAGAGTTATTAGTGTTGAATTGCATGAACATCCACTGAGTCCTCGATTCTTGAACCTTTTCAGTTCTTTAACCTTTTTTTTTTTTTTGAAATTAGATGACTAGCGACCCCATGAAATTTATTCAAAGGGCATTACTGCATTTATCTGAGCAAATTCTCAATGCAGCGTATTGATTGCAACATGTGCCTCAATCCTACATAGAGGGAGGATTACAATGGCAAATGTTCTTATGTGCGAACAACCTACAAGTAGGGAACTTTCACTTGTTGGATTTTAATCAATCTATAATTGATGGATCTTGCTCTACAAATTGCATGAATCAACTATAATACTTTATAATGAAACGGAAGCCAGAGCGTACTGAGACATGGTGAAGTCTATGATCTCTTCTTGCAAATGGCTATAATCCACGAGATGAACGAAGAAATTTAGGTCTTACTCTCCTTTACTCTTTTCTTTAATGGTGTCGATGGGGAGCGACCCCACTCTTTTATGCGTGTGTGTTGGTATATGTGTGAGGTGTAGGGAGAGAGGGACCTTAACTCATATTTATAGCAAGTGATAACACTTTGAGCAAACCCCATTGATTATGAGTTCTATTAGGATTAACATGTCCTGATTTGAATTCAAATAGGATATTTACTTTGATTGGGTCTTACTATCAGCGATTGGTCCAAGTTTTAAAGATAAGGGCTATCCATTATTAAGTCTAATTAGGCCACATGAAAGGAAATAAATCCAACATTCTCCACTTGGCCAAGTATTAGACTCCAAATCCCTCTTTTAACAAAGTTTTAAAAAATAAAAATAAAAAAAATTAAATTAAAAAGACTCCATAGAACCAAATCAACTCCTTTAAAAATTTAACTTGAAAAGTGCACTCTTTGAAAAATAATCCCAATCAAACTATTTGAAGTTCACTTTTATACTTGATTAACTGAAAGCAAATAATGTGGATCATGGCGGTTATACATCCTTAATTGACATACTTCCTTCCATCTATCACTCCATCATTAACTCCCACTTAACCGGGTCATATATGATGTGAATAATAGGCTAGAGCAACCGTCATGCCTCTTTAATGGTCCCAACTTTAATGTCAAATAATGACGCTTCTGTATAGCATAAATATTAACAATAATGTGTACACCAATAATAACAGAAGAAAGAAATATATATTCATATATATAATCATCAAGTTATAAGGAGATCTCAAACTAAATGTCTATCATTAAAACTTAACTATCCCAATGACCAAGACCCATATGCATTACATGTTCCTTAAAGGTCTTCGGCGCCAATCCTTTAGTCAAGGGATCTGCTCAATCATCGAAATACTTGATACTGATGTGGTCATTGATAGACACAAGATGATTTTTCACTCTTTCATTAACAACAAGAAATTTGACATCTATATGTCGATTTCTTGCGTTATTACTCTTGTTGTTCTTTGCAAAAACACAGCAATGCGAAATTATCACAATAGATTTGTAGTGTGGCTTAGAAATAGAGAGTCCATGACACGGAGTTACGAAATAAATTTCTTTATCCACAAAGCTTGTGAAGTAGCTTCATGGCAACTAATAAACTCGACCTCCATAGTGGAAGAGGCTGATTATACTCGCTTAACACTTCTCCATGAAACCGCTTCCACCACTTAGCATAAAATATATACCACGATGTGGATTTTCTACTACTCGGAACAACCCAAAAAATCAGCATTCACGAATAACCAATCACTTCCAAGTGATCAGGTTCTCTTGTATGTGAGCACATAATCTTTGGTCCCCTGGAGATATCGTGCATCACCTTTTTAGCTTGACTTTCCGGTGACTCAATCACGGGTCACTCATAAATCTCCCAAGTACCCCAACAACAAAGCTTAATGTCGGGACGAGTACATGTTTTGCGAGATAGTTCAAACTGCCAATTACAGAGGCATAAGGAATCCTCTTCATATATTCTCTCTCTGACTCAATTTTGGGACATTGTAATTTGCTGAATTTCTCACTTTTTACGATTGGCACTTCATTTGATGAGCAACTCTGCATTTCATACTTTTCTAGGATCTTTGAGATATAGCCCTTTTGGGATAGCCCTAATAATCGTTGTGATCTATCACGAATAATTTCTATTACTATAACATTCAAAATTATTTGAAAGAAAGCTTTTCGTTTCATGCAAAAGTCCTAAGTCACTACTAGCAAGTAAAATGTCATCCACGTATAGAATTAGAAATATGAATTTGCTCCCACTAACCTTGAGATATATACATTGATCGGCCAATAATGTTTTACGTAGAATCCAAAGGGAGAAGACACTGTGAAGTAGTATTAAACTTTAAGTACCCATTTGGCGTGAAGCTTGTTTAAGTCCATAGATGGATTTCTTTAATTTGCATACTAAATTTTCTTTTCACGGCATCTCAAACCCAATAGGTTGATTCATTGTATACTTCCTCATCTAAGTGTCCATTTAGGAAAGCGGTTTTCACATCCATTTGATGCGACTCCAAATCAAAATGAGCTACTAAGGCCATAATAATCCTAAATGGAATCTTTTTCGAGACACGGGTGAAAAAAAAGTTTCACCTATAATCAATGCCTTCCTTTTGAGTGAACCCTTTTGCAACGAGCCTTGCCTTATATCTAGATTATATTACCATTGGAGTCCCGTTTGGTTTTATATACCCATTTACAACCAACGAGGCTTATATCCAGTACGGCAATTTGACAAGCTCCCAAACTTCATTATTGCTCATGGATTCTAACTCATCTTTTCAGCATCTAACCATAAGTCCAGAATCTACACTATCCATAGCTTTGTTTTAAATGAAATGGGATCATCTTTAATTCCCAAATCATTCTCTTGCAAATATATTATATAGTCATGCAGGATAAGCGGATTTTCTAATCCTACTAGAGTCTCCCCTTTTAGCCCCAGGGATTCAACTACATTTTTGGTTGGAAGTGGTTTTGGTGGACTAGGTGGAAGTTAAATTGATAGTAAGTTTGTGAGGAGATGGTTTTCTCATTTTCAGGAGTTGATATACTATAATTTGATTGATTGGAATCAATAGGAACAATATTTTCGACAATTATATGAAGAGTTTAAATCATTTTATCTCTTCAAACACTATATTTCTTGGTTCACCACTCTCACTAACTTGACTATTTTCAATGAATTTAGCAACATAAGTTTCCACAATTCTTGTTACATGGTTAGGACAATAAAATCCTAAAGCCTTTGGACTTTTACGGATACCCAATAAAAGTACTTGACTTATTGTCTTGGGATCCAATTTCTTTTCTTAATGGATTATATATTCTAGCTTACCGGGACATCCCCAAACATGTAGATGTAATAAGCTTCGGTTTCCTTCACATCCATAACTCAAAGGAGTTTTCGAGACTTTACTAGGAACTTCGGTTCAAAATATAGATAGATGTCCTCGATTAGCTTCACCCCAGGATGATAAAGGCAAGGTAGAATTACTCATCATACTCCTAACCATGTCCATTAGTGTTCTATTACGCCTTTCGGCCACACCATTTTGTTTGTGGTTCTCCAACATTGAATATTGTGCCTTAATTCCATTTATCCTCTAAAAATTTAGCAAAAGGTCCGGTAGCTTGACCTAAGTCATGATGCACTGCCATAATATTCACCACTTGCATGATCGACCTCACAACTTTAATCTTCCTATCCAATTGATTTTCTACTTGACTTTGAAAATTTGAAAATAATGCAAAGCTTGATTTCTCATATAATAGGGAAGACAAAACCATAACGTGAGAAATCATCAATAAATGTGATGAAATACTTTTGCCCACTTAAACATGGAGGAAAAGGGCCACAAATATCGGTGTGGGATTAACTCTAAAACTTGAACTCCTAGTTGATGTTTTCTTATGATTTTTGGGTTTGTTTTCCTTTAATGTACAGTCTTATACGCACATGCCATTAATATGGAAAAATCAAAAGAGTCGGCAATACTCTATCTTTTACTAATTGCATAATTCTTTCCTTTGATATGTGTGCTAAAGCGATGCCACAACATATAGGAATTTTCATTCAATATGCAACGCTTTTGGCCCGACATTTACATGCAAAGATAACAAAGATTGGGCAAATGATTTTTCAAGATTCAGGTTTATATAAGCCGTTAACCAAGATTCCGGAACCCACTAAAACAGAATTCTTAAATAACTTAAACAAAGAATCCCCAAAACTAGAAGAAAAACCATCTAAATCTAGTTTAGGTAATGAAATCAAGTTTCTAGACACTGAAGGCACACAAAAGGTATTAGGCAGATCTAATTGAAAACCAGTATCGAGAATAAGTCGATAAGTCCCAACAACGGTGACTCTAGACGTCATACGGTTCCCCATTACGATTGTGCGCTCACTTTGATTTGGTTTCCGGCTTGAAAGGAATCCCTGCATGGTATTAGCAATATGTACAACAGCACCAGAATCAATCCACCAAGTATTAGATGGAACATCAATAAAATTGGTTTCAAAACAAGCAAGGGATAAAGAATCACCTCTCTTTTCAAACCAATTTTTGCGCTTCTGACAGTCTTTCTTTACGTGTCCCTTTTTGTTGCAATAGAAACACCTACTGTCTTCAGGCTTCCCAGTTTTTCCTTTCGGTGGAATTTTCTTTTCGCCTTTTCTTTTCTTTCCTTTATGCTTGTTTTGTGAAACAAAGTTAACAACAAGCGTGCCTTCCTGCTTTAATCTCTCCTCCTCTTGCACACACTTTGATGTCAGTTCATTAATGGACCACTTATCTTTTTGAGTATTATAATGAATTTTGAACTGACTAAATTGTGAAGGAAGGGAGTTAAGCACAAACTGTACTAGAAAAGAATCGGATATGTTCATTTCCATGGCATTTAATTTTCCTGCTATATCCCTCATTTCCATAATGTGCTTTCGCATTAATCACTGTAAGCAGCTTATATTTCATTGAGGTGAGCGAGGACATAAGCATGCCAGCAACCGACTTATCACTTTCAATGTATTGTTGTTCAATGGACTCTATGTAATCTTTTGCATTTTTAGTATTTGGAATTGACCCCCTAATGTTTTTCATTATAGAACTTTTCACTATCATGAGAGACAATCTATTAGATCGCTCCCACTTTTCAAAGTATTCTATTTCTTCATGGGTACTATCCGCAGTAAGTTCAGGGGGTTTTTTCTTTACGAAGGGCTAAGTCTAAATCCAAGCATCCTAATGTTATCAGAAGTTGCTCGTGCCAATCGGAGAAATTTGTACCATCCAATTTAGGAACGTTTGTTAGAAGAGATGGTATGGAGGCAGGGGTCAAAACTGTAAGAAATTAAGGCTCACAATCAGTAATCAATGCAAACTAGCCACTAATATAATTCTGCTCAACTATAAATTTGTATATCATAATCTACCTTTGGGCAAAGACTATAATATACACTATTATATCTATAGCATAATCATGGCAATAATAATAATAATAATAATAATAATAATAAAATCCACTTATCGTGCTAAAAAAAAAAATTTAATTGTAGCACCTGAAGCATATATTATTTTGCATGATCACATACATATATATTAAAAGCTATAGATAATAATGAATTCTGTTATTGTCTATTGACAATGCGAATGACAAAGAGCCGAGAATATTCACACCTTTGGGCAAGAGAATTCCTCTTTTCAGTGTCTATCTCATGTAATAAACATATTTATGGTTTTGATGTTAATTAGAAGCCTCCTTTGGGCGACAACCAATTAACACCCTTTACTACAATTTCAACTCAGGAGAGAAAACCATTAATCCCATAATTCGCTATCTCATCATCCTAACATGCTTAGTGATCCTTTGGGACAACACATCACATGCCGAATTTTGTAAACAACGGTTGAAATTGTTGAACTTTTAAAATTATACCAATAATTTTCTTTTATTCACAAGATCAAAATTTTATTCAAAAAATTTTCAAAATTAACTCTAAATAAATAAATAGATAATTTTAGAAAAAAAATAAAAATAAATACTGTAATTAATTTGAAGTTTCCATTGTTAATTTCTGAAAATTAAATAATTAATTTTGAAACTCCTATAATTAAATTTCAGAAAAATATAATAATTGATTTCTGAAATTTCTCTAATGAATTTCTGAAAATTTTCTTTAATTTCAAAAAATTCAATAATTAATTAAAGAAAAATACAATAATTATTTACTGAAATTTCTGCAATGAATTTCAGAAAATTTTCTTTAATTTCGAAAATTCAATAATTAATTTCAGAAAAATACAATAATTAATTTCTAAAAATTCCTATAATGAATTTCTGAAAATTTTCTTTAATTCCGAAAATTCAATAATTAATTTCAGAAAAATACTATAATTATTTACTGAAATTCATATAATGAATTTCTGAAAATTTCCTTTAATTACGAAAATTAAATAATTAATTTCAGAAAAATACAATAATTAATTTCTGAAATTCATGTTATCAATTTCTGAAAATTTTCTTTAATTTCGAAAATTCAATAATTAATTTCAGAAAAATATAATAATTATTTACTGAAATTCGTATAATGAATTTCTGAAAATTTCCTTTAATTCCGAAAATTCAATAATTAATTTCAGAAAAATACAATAATTAATTTCTGAAATTCCCGTTATCAATTTCTGAAAATTTTCTTTAATTTCGAAATTTAATAATTAATTTCAGAAAAATATAATAATTAATTTCTGAAATTCCTATAATGAATTTTCAAGAATCCTATAATTAATTTCAGAAAAAGAAGAGGGAAAAATATACTATAATGTTCTTTTATCGATCTTGTGATAATTCAATCTAACGGCAGAGGCATACAACATATCTCGATACCAATTTTAATGTATGAGTGGAGCTTCTCACCTGAGCGAGCACTATAGCGTCGGACGCAGCGTAGTAGTGATCTACCTGCGTAAGTCATAACGCTGCATCTCCTTTTATCTCTCATTCTCTCATCTCCATCCACGGCCAATGATGGTGAACTCCAATCCGATCATTGTTTGCTCTATTCATCGCCATTCGGAGAGGCTCCAAGAGGCAGAAGATGGAGGGGGTGGGACAACTCGTAGAGTTGGTGGAGAAGCTTGTGAATCCGATGTTGGAGGACGAGCGGTTACCTTTCTTATCGGTTTGCCGTTGACCTCCACTGGATTATTTCATTCAAGGTACTGTGTTAAAGGTTGGAACTTGGAAGGCTTGTTTATGAAAAATCTATTTATGAGCTTACCAGTTGATTATAACCAAGTTAACATAACAACCAACATGACCACTATTTTTGTTTCATCAATTGTTACAATTGCACAATCATCATCTCACCATCAGTTGTGCCACAAGGTCACGGTGTTATCCACTACAACCATAGTCATCTCCAAAACTGCAGGCTTGCTAACGCTATTGCAACCCCAGTTCCACCACCAATTTAACATCTCCAAAATTGTGAGGAAGATTAAGGGAAATTTCGGAGATTAGAAAAATTTACCTTATTCTTAATATGTTTAGCTGGTGTTGTGCCCTTAGGGTATTTGAAAACTGCTTGAATTACCAAAAGGCTCATAACCTAGCGGTATAATTTTGGGTCCCGTGCGTTGAGTAATTCTCCTTGGGCAAGTCCCAGGATCGAGTCCCCACCCTCCTAAATGGGGGGAGCAAGCTCGAGTCGAGTTTACACCTTGAGGACTGTACGCGCACGGTGAGGTATCAGTGGCAATCGAGTAAGTTTACTCCTTGGAGCCCATGGCAATGTTCCTGACTGACCCGTATGGGGGCCTTTATGGTCTTTGTAAAAAAAAGAAAACTGCTTGAATTTTCACGATGCTTCCTTGACTTTTACAGCATTCACACAACCACTGTAGTTTTGCAGCAGGGTCTTGCGATTGTAAAGTCCACAATATCACAATCTTCAAGTTCAGATTTTTATCTGTTCCTATTCCATAACCACTACTAACTCTATTCTATTCAAGGTGTCCAACTTCAACAATTTTCCTCTAATCGTTGAAGTGTTGATCAAAACCAACATGATTGTAGTGGATTAGTTGGCTATGTTCTTATTAATTTCCTTTAGTTGGGACAATGATGGTTAGATAAGGTCATTCATAAAATCATCTACACCTACATTTAGATGTCTAGGATTATGGGATTTAATTGCTAATTCTGAGTGATCATGAAGGCCATGACATTGGCTTATCTGTTGTTTATGTTGTTTCAAATTTATGGGCAGTAACCAATGGTCTCTTGGCCAATTGCTACAGGGTCCTTTATGTAGGGCTTCGTTGGTTGGGACAAACCTAGGTTCTAATCTCCATGACCACAAGGTGAGGGCAAGTGCCAAGGGAGCTGCGTTGTCTGTCCCTAATTTTCGGGAGGTGCTTTTCTCCTTTATTAAAAAAAAAAAAAATTTTATGGGCAATATATATATATATATATATATATATATATATATATATATATATGTATGTATGTGCATTCTCACTACTTATGACTTTTGGTTGTTTTTTTTTGGGACATAAGAGCCAGGCGGTCAGCCCCGCCTAGCTAAGATTACCCACGGGCGTCACCTCGGCGCGGGATCGAGCCTCAGCGCACGGGAGTAAGTGGCTTATTTGCCTTCCACGTGCCTGGGGAAACTCGCCTCACACCGTGTGCCTCAGCGCATCCTCGAACCTGGGTGGGTGTCGAGGAGCGCGACCGGTTTGACCACTCGGCTAAGGTGCCGTTGTCTATGACTTTTGGTTGTTGACTCTATATCTTAGTCGGAAGAAGTTATCATTTAGGCATGCATATCTTCCTTCACTTATTAAGACCAAAAACTAATTATTTAATGCATCAGGTTTTTATATTTATTGCTCTCAATAGTGTTTGCACGAAATTGTATCAAGATATTTTCAATGTGATAGCAGATCTGATTGGTGAACCTCATGTTAAATTGATAAAATCATAAATTTTAAAAAGATATTAGTTGGTGATATAAGGAAACTATTTTACATATGTTTTTATGTAACAAATTATTCTGGCTTATACCATTAGAAGGAAAACTAGCACTTCAAGTTAGAAAGGTTGTTGCCTTAAAACCACATAGATGTTGGTTAGATGAGAATTACTTTCGGGTTCACATTAAGACCGAGGGAATCATCGGGGTAATAACTGTTAAATCTCTTGAGGGTTGTATGAAAGCTAGTTACTGATGATCAACATCCATGGATGTGAATAACCAACATGGTGTTAACATGGTGTTAACTATGTTAAGTTGAGTCGGGACAAATTTGTGAGATAGGGGACACCCATTGGGATGGGCGATAGAGATCTCATTGCATGACACAGCATGTCATTGCACTTGTAAATTTGCCAATGAAACCACTATGAGTATTTAGTTGGTATGAATATGAATAGGAATGCTGAAACTGTAGTTCATCTGCTAGATCCTATTAGAGAATACTGAGGCGCGATAGAGGGAGTCAGATTTTGATTATTAGCACTCTTGTAAAAAGGTAGGCTCTCGTATCAATGCTTTTGTGAGTATTTCTTACTCAACCCCTGGAGTTCTTCTAACTCATTCGGGTATTCTGTTATCTGCCTTGCTTTTTTGAGAGCTTTTGCATCTCTATTGTTGTTCGAAAATGTTTTGTTACTTGAACTATTAGATCTGTTCTATATTTTGTTTCTGTTACATCTCCTCTGTCTGAATGATACTTATTTTTGGGCCCAGTCAGTGGGGATTATATACTGGCCATGTGCACATGTTTTCTACTCTGTTATTAGCACTATCCAGCTTTACCCGATGACGATATACTCTGTCTTGACCGGCGACAACCGCGTCTTGTTATACCGTAGTATCATATATGCCTGTGAGATATAGTACTTTATGATTTTGTTTCACTTGCTGATATTCTATTATGTATTATTTCTGAGATTCTGCTCTGTATTATACATCTCTTTCAGTGGAGGATGTCTGTAAATAACAAGGGGTTTACACAACCCCAAACAAGGATCCATATAGTTTTACCCCTAGAGTCAATAACGAATATATAATACAAGTCCAAATCTCATACACTCAGAATAAATAAGATGTTCACAAACCTCAGAAACAAAAATGACTTAAGACAGCAGCTATGCAGGTAACCCTTCCTGCGCCCCGATCCTAGGTCTCTTCATCACTTGGGAAAACAAAGTCAACCAAGTGCATCAGCCAAAAGAAAAGGCTTCAAGAGGACTCAATAAGAATAATGTGGCGAAAGGCCATAAGCAGAGGAATAGAGTATAATGAATATCAATGTCAGAATCAAATAAGAATATAATTATACACACATTGAAGGATGAATGCCCATTATTTATTGTTATTCCGTTATTACTCTGATCTATACCAGGAATCCGAGGCCTTGCATCCAGTGAGGACTTGTCCACCTTGTTTGAATACGGTACGAGTGTGTCGGCGATGCGGGACTTGGGTTCGGGATATGACACCAACCTTCGGAAGCTACAAGATATTATGGCTCTTGAATTCCGTCGTAATGATATACAAGTAGATTGTAGTTGTTTAGCTAAGGTTTTCATCTTCTTTGATCTTTCTCTCCCCATACCCATTACATTAGTGCATACAATGAGAGTGTTGTGACATAGAATAAGGTCAGGAAAATGTTAACATAATATGATAAAGAATAGGTGATGATGTATGACCTAATCGAGAGTGTTACGCGAAGGAAGTCGTCTTGACGCTAGAAAAGACAACGAGCTGAGAAGACACTTTTGGAGAAGAGGTTGGCTACTAATAGATAAATTAGTTGAAAATGATGGCTTGCTTTCCAGTGAATAATAGTGAGATATATATACACATATAAGATGACATTGGAATGTGTTCTTCATGCAGGAGGCTTGGGTTAGTTGGTGACGAGTTGGCGGATCAACATAAAGATTGGAAGTGATAAAGCCAATTTCGTGATTAGAGCAATTTTGGGGGTATTTCTGTATTTTGGCCATAATTTCGCTACAGATGTCGGAATCACGTGTTTGAACCCAATCCGGAAAGCTCGTTTCAGCGCGCACCACATGGTTCCCAAATCGAATTGGTGGGCGTCATTTTCGAATTCAAATTCTGCTGTTATCCCGCCATATCACTGTTTAGATATTTTTGCTATTTCTAGTATTAAATTATTTATCAAATTAGGATAGGATTCGAATCCGATTTGATCTCGGATTTTTATGAGTTATCTGATTTGTTTAGAGTTTAAAATTTAGATAAATTTTAGTTTTAAATAATAATTTGCCAATTTTGGCAATTTAGATAAGATGATAGGGTTTCTAGGTTATTCTTTTGAGACTATTTAACCCGGTTTTTGGGTTTCGCTTAGATTATTGAGTTTTGAATAAAAGTATTTTTTCAGAATTTCAGAGTATTTTCTTTGGTTCTTTTGGTTTTTTGTTTGTTCTTCCTTGTAGTCCTTGGATCTGGCTAGCCCACGGGATAATCGCTACCTCACCTCAAGGCCAATTCGAGATTATCTAAATCTAACAATCAAAAATTTTAAATCTAGCTAATTATCTAATTTATGGGGTTTTCTGCCAATTCAAAACCAATTCAAAATAGGAAACTAATAAAATAATAAGATAAATACATAATTGAATAATGGATAAATGAATTCCTCTAATACTTATAACTTGTCTGAAGCTATTCTCATTCCTCCCAATCCTATAGGAATAAAATTGATAGTTTTAAGAGGGATTAATGTTAGATGATATGTCAAATGAAAAGTGTCATAGGGTTATGGAGGAATTCATTCTTGATAGTTTTACTTGATAGTTTTAAGAGCTTGATAGTTTTAACAGTGCGTTTGGTTGGCAGGTAAGGGAATGGGTTTCATTCCTTACACAGAGGATGCCCATGTTTGGTTGGCAGGTAATGGAATGAACAGGGATTTGGTAAGGAATGACATATCCTGAAAACCCAGAGTGGCATTCCCACCAAATTGGGCGGCATGCCCCATTCCCGCATGGGTAAATGTCCGAAATACCCTTCATCAAAACAAACGCCTTTACCGCTCCTTCTCTCGATGCCTAATCCACTACCGCACTCACAACGTAAGGCTCACAGTCAGCCCCAAATCATCAACGTCAAGTCTCTACCGCCAAATCTCGATCCGATTGTCCCTCCTCCTTCTTCGCCCTTCGCTAATTTTTCGATATTATGTTGTGGTTTGGATTTAGGTTCCCAATGGAATGATAACTCATTGCAATCTATTTCTGCTTGTTCTTTATGCTTGCTGAGAAGAATATACACTTTCAAGCAGTTTTAATTATCTTCTTTTTTCAATATATTTTGCAATTTGTTCAGCTGCAATTCTTCAATCTCTCTCGTTAAGTTAACCTTTGATTTTTTTTTTTAAGAAAATAAGATTTTAGATCTTTGGCTGGGAGAGATGTACTTGGCCTTGTCATACTTTTTATTTCAACTCTCAATTGTACTTTTGATTTGTTTTTCTTTTGTTGAATTAGAAAGTTAAGTCAAAACAGTGAGATGAAATCTAATTGTTGGTATACTTTTGTCCATGAATTTTAAAAAAATTCTATAGTCTTTACAATTATAAACATGTGAAAAATTATATGAGTTTTGACTAATGGAATGAGATTTTCCAAGGTTCAACAACATTTGACACTAACAATGAAATCCATCTCAGTTTCATTATTACTAACTTTATCAAACCATTACCTGATAAAACAATACAGGAAACATGTCACTTTACAATACTTAGATTCTTGGCAAGCATGTGGTACTTTCTATCCTTCTACCTACCATATTTTAATGCAATTGATTATTAAAGATGTCACGCCCCGACCCGGATCCCGGGACCTCGAGCACGTGAATAGATCGGCCGTACTCAAGTGGAGACAAGCCCCACTCGAATACAAGGCCTAAGTAATAGAAGCAGATAACAAATATCTCAAATTTAATAATCGGATAAAATCAGAGTCACAACGAAAGTAAAATCATTAAGGGTCTACATGCCCTACATATGGTCAAGGCCCTATCAGGGTCCATAAACATCTTTCTCCCAAAAAAAGGATGAGGTCCTCGAACCTCTGCAAAATTAGCCCAGCCCTTAGCTCAACTCCCGAGTCCGAGTCACCTACCTCTTGGGTCCTGAAACAGAAAGAAAGGAAGCAAGTGCATGAGCTTTCGAAAGGAAAGCCCAGTAAGTACCCCGCTGGAATCTCAATGAAAATCCAAAGCAACACAGATGATACAAGAAAAGTCAAAATAAACAAATCAATATCATCAATCCACACAACCGGGCCAAATCCCATACAAGTCAAACTCTTGGAGTCTACCACAACAACTAGGCTCCTAACAAATGTAATCTCAACAAAGAATTCCTAAGAGTTCACGAAGTCATCTCCCCTTGGGATTGCTATCGGCCTTCAACCAATATGCGACCCTCGGTCCATGGTCTAGTAGTGCTACTAAACATAGACGTATTTTGTCGTGACCGTATCATCCCAATCGATGGGAAAACAAAGATTACGTACCGCTTTTACCCCAATCGGCAGAAACAAAGATTTTACCAGCGTTTACCCTTAATCGGCGGGAAACAAAGAATACGCAGGATGGGCTTAATCCTTTAAACAAAGATAGTTGATGTATACCTACCCTACCAACGCACAAGCTCACGCGGATTTCACCTACCACGTGTCGGTCAACAGGTAGGCACACTCAACACTCACAAGCATACCCTACAGGATGCTATCATCTCAACATGCACACACTAACATCGAAGTAGGTGTCCAAGAGAACAAAATACGAGTGTATGCAATCATATCAAATTATGATATCAATGAAGCAATAAGCAATTCAAGGCGTAAGCAAGTCCAAAGAAAACCCGAAAACCGGGTAGGAACGCGGCAAGTGTACTTACCTCCTTCTCGAGCCAGAAGCCTCTCCTAGACTCCTCTTGGAATGCCTCTAAGTATCTTCGAGAAAATCTGATAATAGAGCTTCTATTAGAGTTAAAGTTCTAATGAAACCCTATGTCTCTAATTGCACATGCATGACTCTCGTTCTTGTTGGGCTTAGGCCCACTAACGGGTCCTAAGGACCATCTCCCGGGTCACTAATCCTTATTCCCCAGTTTACACATCCTTTGGTTGACTCTAGACCCAGCCTGGTCAAACTTAGTCGACGCTAGTCAACTTGTCGAGTCCAAACCTTATTTAGTCATCCCTAGTCACTTTAGTTGAATTGGGCCCATTTCGAGCCCATTACACATTCTAGCTTGGTCTTGGCCCCAATTCATTTGAACCACTAAGCTCTACTTAGTTAACCAACTAGATCCTTAGCCCAAATAAAATGAATCCAAAATAATTAAATAATTTAATTTATGGATCAAGCTCAACTTTTTTTTTAACTTAACCACTATTAAATTAGACTCAAGTCTAATTTGGCAAATCAAACTAACTCCGGTTCTTAGGCATCTCGATTAACCCACTTAACCAAATTAGTCGACTTGGATACCTTGGATTGAATCCAAATCCATTTACTTTACTGGACTAACCTTTGTTAATTTATTTTATCAAGTTATTAGTACTACAAAGATCAAATTTGATTGATCATCAAAACAAGATATTTGATTTACCAAATTAATCAAAACTAAAATATTAATCCTAATACCGTGAGTGACTACTCTTAATTAAAACCCATGTAGCCGATACTAATAACTTATTTAATCATTTGGTTGACAAACCTTATTTTGTCACACCTAGTTAGTAACATATTTCTCTCAATTATACTAGCTAGGTAATTAATTGATTTTTGTCACATCTATATAGTTCAAATCACCATACTAGATGTTGAATCAATCTATTAATTAATCACATAGATTAATTTCCATTGATTTGTCACACTAACAAAGTCCTACAATTATTTTTAATTATAAAAAATAATTTAATCAAATAATTGTTACACCAATAAGGTTTTAAAATCTTATTAAAACCCATAGTTCACTATAATTAACCTAGCTAAGTAATTAAACTAATTATTTTGTCACTCAAAATCAAATATTCAATTAATCAATCATTAACCTAATTAAAACAATTAATTAATTAACTAAATTAATTAATTAATCTTCTTCTTCAACCTCCTGCCGTGGCCGTAGACTCATCAAGCTGCCACCGGGCGAGGAGACGCCCGGCCGGCCCCAAACGCACTCTGGCCACCGTTTCCCCGGCAGCTTGGGCGAAGCGACCTCCATCGCCTCGAGCTCCACCTGCAAGCCTTTCCAGAGCTCCTCCTGCCCGCCGAGAACCTCTCCAGCTCCGCGAGCCCCTAGCTCGCTCGCTCGTCGAGGTCCTTTCCATCTGGGAAACAACACCCCGAGAATCCCCTTCAGATAAGGAAACTTTTGGCAAACGATTCTCCCCACCCCTCTCCCCTGATCCTTTCACTCACCTGGGCCAGTTATCCCTACTCCCATGAGCCCAAAGCCTCAATCAATGCATGCACCTAGGCCATTTTGAGAGAAGAAGTTCATACTGGCCCACGCAAGCTCCCAAAGCAGAAGTTTTGAAGGCAATTGAGCTCCAATGCTTCTCCCGCCTTCTCCTGGGCCAAGCACTCCGTGCCAGCATTGCCAACTTCCTCTCTTACATTGCGGCCTCCGATGGAGCTAGGTTGGGGCCTTTATAGAGCGAGGAAGGACGAAGGTGATGGTGGCGCTTATGAGCCGAATCCGGCCGCCTTACTACCGAAGTTCTTTTCGCGAGTAACGCCATGGGCGCGGCGGCCAGTGGCGGCGGTTTCATTTCTCAAAGTACCGAGAAGAGGAGAAGGTGGCGCCTCGGGATAGGCTTTCTCCGATAAGTGGTGGAGATCACTTGATCTCTTTCAAGCGGCTCCGATTAGATCAATGAAGTCTCTGGATCAAGCACAACTTAAATCCAACGGCTCAAATCGTATTGCATTCAACGGCACGATTAAAAAACTTATGCCTCGAGATCGCATTATCTCATCTCTAGACTAGCCGGTTACGATGAGCCCTCACCGTAGGGTTACATTTATCAATCTTTCTCTTTGCCTCAGATCCGATCCGCTGATCGATAGATTTATTCCAGTGTCCACGCGTGGCCTTTTGTGAACCATTATAACCCTCCGCTGATTTACATGCATCCGAGATCCTTTGATCTCACCATTCGATTCTTCTTCTATAAGGGTTTTCTCTGGAAAATTATCCAGCGTCCCCTGCTTTTTCTTTTAAGTTACACTTGAGTCCAACCTCGTAAGAGGGGACAATTATGGTCCAGTCCTTGGAACTTTCAATAATTACCAAAAGGTCCTTTCCGATCCCCCAACAACCCTAATTAGGATATTTTTCTCCTGGAAAAATTATTCATGGAGTCCCCTGGAATGCTTTTAGGTCACATTCTAGTCCATTCTCTGAGAGAGGGGACTATTTCCTTTTAGTCCTTAATACTTTACAAAATTATTTAGAGGTCCTTGAACTCCCAATTATCCCTAATTGGTCTTAAAACCTAATTTAATTCCCTTTTAAAGCTTTCTAATTCTCCATCCTTCAAGCTTAAGGAATTAGATAATTTATGAATTTCATCTTATGGAATATAAGAAAAATTTTATTCCTAAAATTCGTGGGTTTTACAAAAGACCAACAAAAAGCCTCTAGAAAATTTTCTGAAAACTCTTTGATGATATCCTTCTTTTAGTCTCAAGTTGCCATATGTAGTTATATTTAGATCTTAATCATGCTTTTTAAGCAAGGTGCTGGACCTTTTTATCCACCAACCCTTGCGGAAGGAAAATTGGAGTATTTTCTAATTCTATATCAAGGATTTAGGATTGACTGTAGGTTATCTTGCAACATGCAGAGATTGTTTGTCTCCCTGCATCATTGAGTTACATTTTATTTAGATTTTTGTGGATTGCATTCTTGAGGTTATCTTGCAACATGCTGAGATTGATTTTTGTCTCCCTTCCATACCTTTGTTTGTGTGTGGTTGATGATTTAAGCTTGATTATGTTTCTATTTAGGTTTTGCATTTGGATTAGTGGCTAGAAATTGAAGCCTAAAAAGTTTTGTTGTTCAAGTACTTGATGTTAGCCTAGATTATCTACTATATTTTCTCCTATATGTATGAAACATAGACAGAAGTTCTTCATTGCGATGGGTCTTATGTTGTTTCTTATTGTAATGAGAATAGATGGAGCAATCAAAGGCTGATATGCTTGTATTTTTCATGTAATCCTTAAATTATCATAAATAAATGAGGTTTATCCACATTTTCAAATTGATATGTTCAAATTGATATAATTGTTTTTTTTTCCACCGAATTAAATTTTGATTATTTTATATCAAATTGATATATGTGTCATATTCTCATCCTCAAATTGATCTATATTTTACATTTTGTTAATATAGATTTTGATAATATGGGCAAGATTTCACGACTTCGGGGATATCTCGTAATGATGTTATGCTACTTTTACGTCGTAAGTGTGATAATCACTTGTGCAATTAAGCAATGTAATGATAGAAAAAGAGTGAAGCAATATGAGATCGTGCCCACATCTTTTAGACGCCGTAAACAACATGAGTATCTCCACCGCCTAGTTTATGAAAGTGATGTCAAATGCATAGATAAACTACGCATGGACCGACGCGTTACTTTCATAACACGTGTGGATTGTTAACTACAAGCTGGCCGGGTTACGAGGCACGGTAAATGTTGGTGTGCGTGAGATGATCGCGAATGTTTCTAAACATTTTGGCACACCATGTCAAGAATAGAGTAATCGATTTGACTTTCTTCTATCGGGGAGGCAAATACCGACATTTCCATCTTTGTGCTAAAATCGGTTATTCTCTGTCACTCTGTTCTTTTGAAGAAAATCCGTGAGCTCTGTGACTAAAATTCAAATGACTTCCGGTGGAAGTGGTTTAAGGTAATAACCTAAGTACAAATGCTATGTTAGTCCTAGATATATTAATACTACAATTCTCATTTGTTCTTTCAATGTAGAATTGTCTTGGAGCATTAGATGGAACACATATCCGTGTGAATGTGCCCAACGTTGATCGCCCAAGATACAGATCAAGAAAAGCTGAAATAACCACTAATGTTCTCGCGGTCTGCAGTCAAGACATGCAATTTACTTATGTCTTAGCTGGCTGGGAAGGGTCAGCTCATGACGGGCGAGTTCTTAGAGATGCCGTGACAAAGCCTAATGGATTGAAGGTCCCAGATGGTATGAAGAACCGTTTTCCAATGAAATATTTTTGCTACCAATAAATAACTAATAAATCATAACTAATAAGAAATGTTTTGATTATCTATCAGGTTTCTATTACTTAGTGGATGCTGGGTATGCAAATTGTCCCGGTTTTCTTGCGCCTTTTAGAGGTTAACGGTATCACTTAAGTTCTTGGGCCGATGGACATCAACCACTTACACATCAAGAATTTTTCAACATGAAACATGCTAGCGCAAGAAACGTGATCGAGAGGACATTTGGGCTTCTCAAAAGTCGTTGGAAAATTTTATCTAGCCCAAGTTTTTATAACATAGTAACTCAACGACGAATCATTAATGCATGTTGCCTACTCCATAATTTTATCAGGAGAGAGATGATAGAAGACCCTGCAGAAGATGATATTGCCAATCTAATCCCCGAGGAGATCATGCAAGAACCACTTGAAAACATCACAACTGTTGAACCAACAGATGAATGGACACAATTTAGGGTTACCATGGCCGAAAACAACTTTGAAATTTGGCGGTCAAGTTGATGTTGTTATTTCAATATGGTTGGGAAACATTTGTCTTAATTGTCGCTTTTTGAAACCTTATTGTCTTTTTTTTTTGTTGCTTTTCTTTGACACTATCTTTCGTTATTATGTAATGAAGCTACTTGACAATTTTATGGTGTAATCAAGCCACTTGACATGTCATTTTTATATAGTATGAAGCTATCTTTCGTTATTATGGTTTAATGAAGCTACTTGACAATTTTATGATTTTTAGTCTTGTATGCTTGTATATAATATATTTAAGTTGATTGGAATGTCTTTTTTATATAGGATGGAAGCAGAATCACAATCAAGGGGTAGGGGCCAAAACAAACATTATTGGACCGTACAAGAAGACCCGGCCCTTATTGACGCCTTGGTTGAGTTATCCGCAAATCCAGTTTGGCGGGCAGAAAATGGGTTCAAAAATGGGCGCCTACTCCAGTTGGAGAGAATGGTGAAGGAAAAGATTCCGACGACCACATTGAAGGCCGTACCAAACATCGAGTCTCGGGTCAAATTATTCAGAAGCAAGATGAGTGCAATCGTCGATCTACTACAGATAAGTGGTTTTGTTTTGGAACTACGAGAAGTGCACTATCATCGAATGTGAAAAAGTGCGTTTGATGACTACGCCAAGGTATACATTTATTTCTTTAGTAAATTTGTTAATTATGTAATGACCTATATATGATTTTTGTATTACTAACTTTAATTTTAATGCAATGCTGAGACCTATAAGGAAGCAAACGGTCTTTATGGAAAATCTTTTCCTTTCTTCAATGACCTTGCCCCGGTCTTAGAAGAGATAGAGCACATGGCAGTGCAAGAGGGGATATTGGAGATGATGCCGAGCAATATCTAAATGAGAACATCAATTTGGATGAAGATGGGGGTTTCGACCCAATGTCAACTAATGAGTTTTCTATGCCTACTCCTGAACCTAATCAGTTTCCATCGCCTATGGCCTCAGATGCAAGTACCTCAAGAGCACGTCGAAAAAGGAAAAATCCCGTGGATCCATCTGTGGAGAAAATATCCCAACATTTTGGTAATTTTGTGGAAATGGTTGGTCCAGGATTAAAGTCCATGGCTGAAGCTACTCTTCGTGAAGAGGCCCGTGTGACGGCCATTGAAGAGAGGAAAAATATATTGTTTGAGAAAATATTTGAGGTTGAAGGTCTTTCAGAGGATGAGGCATTGTTCATCTTAAATCATTTGAGCAAAGATGACGATGAGTTGAAAATTTTTCTGAAGTTGCTCGACAACAAGAGGTTGCGCTTCTGTCATATGCTTTTAAGAAGGTTGTCATTTACCCCACATGATATGTGATGATATTAGTTTATGTCATTTCAGTTTGTGATGTTGGACATTTCTTATGAACTTTGTTGTATGTCGAAGTCTTTTGTTGAGGGTTGAATTATGTTGTTGTGTACCTTTAAAGACTGCCTTTTGATTGAACTGTGTTGTATTGTCTTGAACATGGAGTGTATGTTGTTTTCAAGTGGGAATGAATTTCACGCTGTGTTTTGGTAATTTTTGTATGTGTTGGGTCATGTTGTAATTGAATGTATGTGTTGTATATGATAGTATTTGTGTAGATATCATCAACTGTGATGACTTTTGGGGATAAGAATGAAATACAAATTGTCTGATTTGTGAGATTGGAGTTTCAAGTATTGAAAGGTAATTTGAAAATGATGGAAAGATGACTTTGTATATGAACAATTATATGTTTACAAGAATTATATAAAAAAAAAGAAAAATTAAAATTACTTATTTATTTGGTCCCAAGGCAAAGCATTTGCAAGTTTATATTTTGTTGAAGAACCTTTTTATTAAAACAATTAACGTGGTTTATTCAGTTTATAAAAGAAAAAAAATATATAAAAATTCAATTTAAAAATGTTAAAATAAATAAATAAATATTTTTTTAAAATAAATAAATAAATAAAAAGGGGCAGTATTATAATAAATTAATAATAAGTATTAATTTATTATAATACTTAAATATTTATTCATAAAATTATTAAAAATTAATAGACTATAAGAGTTTTAATAAATAATAATTAAATTATTAAACTAATTATTCTAAATAATTAATTTAATATAATACTTAAATATTTAAAATTAATTATCATTAAACAAACATATTATCCTCACATAAAATATATTTATTTACATAAGGGGCACAATAGTCATTTCATCACAAATCTCCACTTTTACTTTTCTCATTCCCAGTAAACTATCATTCCAATCCCTACCAACCAAACACAGTTTTCATGTTCCCATACTTTTCATTCCCCCTCATCTCATTCCCATACCCATTCCCATACCCATTCCATACCTGACAACCAAACGCCCCCTAAAAGCTATTCTCATTCCTCCCAATCCTATTGGAATAAACTTGATAGTTTTAAGAGCTATTCTCATTCCTCCCAATCCTATAGGAATAAACTTGATATTTTTAAGAGGGATTAATGTTAGATGATATGTCAAATGAAAAGTGTCATAGGATTATGGAGTTTTAAGTTTGGCGTTTTGACCACAATACCACCCTAGTGTGGATCTGCTTTTATGAGCTATTCTCAGTATTACTTGATAGTTTTAAGAGCTATTCTCATTCCTCCCAATCCTATAGGAATAAACTTGATAGTTTTAAGAGGGATTAATGTTAGATGATATGTCAAATGAAAAGTGTCATAGGGTTATGGAGTTTTAAGTTTGGCGTTTCGACCACAATACCACCCTAGTGTGGATCTGCTTTTAGGAGCTATTCTCAGTATTACTTGATAGTTTTAAGAGGGATTAATGTTAGATGATATGTCAAATGAAAAGTGTCATAGGGTTATGGAGTTTTAAGTTTGGCGTTTCGACCACAATACCACCCTAGTGTGGATCTGCTTTTACCAGTTCTCAGTATTACTTGATAGTTTTAAGAGCTATTCTCAGTATTACTTGATAGTTTAAGAGCTATTCTCAGTATTACCAGTTCTCAGTATTACTTGATAGTTTTAAGAGCTATTCTCATTCCTCCCAATCCTATAGGAATAAACTTGATAGTTTTAAGTGGGATTAATGTTAGATGATATGTCAAATGAAAAGTGTCATAGGGTTATGGAGTTTTAAGTTTGGCGTTTCGACCACAATACCACCCTAGTGTGGATCTGCTTTTAGGAGCCCCCATCTGTATTGATCTTGGACTTTGTCCATCACAGTGCCGCTTGAAGAATATCCTGATTTAAGATTTAAACATTTGGTAGATATTTGTGTCTTGATGTCACGCCCTGAACCCGGCCGGGGTGTCCGCAGACCTGCCTCATCCAAGAGGGGACGGGCTCTACTTGTATGCAAGGCCTCAGAACCTGATTACATTTATCCAACACAAGTACAAATATGACATTTCACAAGTAAATATCCATAAGTATAACAGATCAAATATAAGGGTTCTTAAGTTCAACAAAGTCCATTCGTCACAAGTTGTAAAGCCTATAGGGTACATCGACTCCTGAATACGTACTACAAAATCTCACTTAACAAAACATAAATAAGCCCCTAATTGACGCTACCAATCAAATTTGGGACACCAAGACACATCTCCCAATTAAGCAAGAGATCCCCTACTACATGCACAGTCCTACCTACACGTCACAATCTAAAAGGGGGAAACTACATAATGAACTCGAAAGCCCAATAAACATCCACTGAAAGAATATTGGAGTCATGCGTGTTAATCAAAATTAGTGTAGTGAAACCATCATAAATCTATAATTTCAGTAATAGCATTCAACAAAAAAGATAACACGTGAAATATACATAACACGAAAATAAGCTCGATGAGTCAAAAGTAGAGTGCAAGATAACCCTCAAGGTAAAAAAAAAAAAATGCTATATATAGTATTGTATACAAGAAAACAGATAATTGATTAAACTCATCATGCAAGAAAAACCAGTCTCCCCATTGTTATAATCAAAACAGAAACAAAACATATATCTCTCGGTCCTTCCCGAGTTAGAATATCATATATGCACCAAGAGATCTACGAGTACCAGGGTTAGAATAATGGACGACGCAAGAATATCATATATCAAATATGAATTGACAGGGCTAATGCCTAGCTCACATGTCAACACTGCCAGCACCTAGCTCACATGTCAACACGGCCAATGGCTAGCTCATGTGTTGACCTGATCAGTACTTACCCTTAATTACTAGGGATAACGCAGAACAAAACCATATTGGGAGACTTTTACAGAATTCATACAAATCCAAATTTTTAAACATTTGTATCAGAATAATCACATAAATTCACGGAATCATTCAAAATAGAATCACAAGTACATGAATTCAGAAACAAACGTCATACAGTAGGAATATGAATATGAAAATCCGTACCTCGCATGAGTCCATTTGCAATATCAAAATAAAACAGTTTGATTTTAGAAAACTAGCAGAAAATAAGCTTTAATATAATTCTTTAGCCGAATGAGATAGCGGAATCAACAAAACACTTCTAAGGCTTATATACAGAATCCGAATAGGATTTAACAGGTGGAATACTTACCTTCATCTCTCCTAAGGCCTACTTAGGTCCGAGCCATTCAAATTGGTCCTAGACCACTTTATCACGTCCTAAACATGATAAATATTTATTAAACAATAATTTATAAAAATAAGAATACATTACATGCATTAAAACACCCTAATCATGAATTCACCGAAATATCTACTTTTTTAATTCATAATAGATCACTTTGACATTTAAAAAATACCGGCCTGTATTATTTTTAACACTTCACCCCAAACCTCCAAGCCAAAAATTCTTCACTAATTCTATTTTGAAGTCCAACAAATGAGAAATTTTCAAGTAAATTTAAAAAAAAAACCCTGAAGTCCTATAAACTCCAAAGGTAATACTTTAATAACATCATTTGGAAGTCCATTTCTACTAATGAATCCAAGAATCTGATAATATTCCATTTGCTTTCGTTGAAGGTTCACATATCTTCCTAGCAATTAATACTCAAAGAATGTCAAACATGGATTTAAAGGCTGAAAACTAATTCAATATTGTTAAGAAAATATTAGAGTTAATGGATCCGGATTAGCGATAACGGATCCAGGTTATATGAAAGTATGTATATAAAGGGTTAGGGTTTGTAAAGTGTTAATTAAGTGAGATTAAATGAATTCCAAAGTGAGAGGCAGCCGCCACTATTGAGGGTCACGCAGATTCATCTTCTCAATCTCCGGCTTCATCTTCTACATGGTATCGTGACTGGGTTCCTACATCTCTAGGCGAAGCAGATCTGTCTCTACTGGTGGTGTGTTCCTACGAAAGTACCAAGTAGGCAGGAGGAGGGCCAGATTCAGACGGTGAGCTGATCTCGAAAGCGCAGATCTGTCCCAACGAGGGGATCAGACGCGCGCTTGCTGTGGAGGAGGCCGCCGGCCCGGAGAGGACCGGCCCCGCGCACTGCAGTAGGGAGGAGAGACGCTGAGTCTGTCCGCTGAAGTGGTGTCCGCAAGCAGGGGCTGCGCTACATCGCTTTGGCGCTTCTAGAGAAATCCGCGCAAGCGTGATCTGGAGATATCCGCGTGCAAGTATCCCCGCGATCTGGTGTCCTCTCGCATGGCCGCACAAGAGTTTTCTCCTTTCACCCACAAAGAAAAATTTGCTTCCAGCCGGCGCCCTCGAAAACCCGCAAGAAGGGGCGCTACCCTTTGACCGCTTCAGCGCCTCGGACTCCCGCAAGCGACGTGATCAAAGTCGTCAAGCTGGTGGTTTGGTGTTCTTGGAAGGTGACGACGTGGTGATGGCGACTCCAGTCACCACTCGTGATATGAAGAATCTTCTTGAGGAATTTGCGAGGATGTTCAGAGTCAAGAGTAAGGGAGATACCTCATCCAGTCGAGAGATTGTGCAACGGCCTGAGATGATGCAGAGGCTGGAGCTGATGTCAAATGATGTGAAACTAGAAGGGGCGAAGAATTATCTGAGCTGGTCTCGGAGGGCTAGTCTGATCTTGAGTACAAAAGGGCTTGAGCATTATGTGCAGGAGACCTGAGTCGAGCCTACCGACAAGGAGGGCAAATCGGAGTGGAGGACTGGCGCATCTCACCACCCCCTGGGTGGTGGCATGGATGATGAGTTCGATGTCCCCGACTATTGCTGGGATGGTGGAGGCAATTCGTAATGCGGTTGATATGTGGACAATGTTAGCCAAGATGTATTCTGGAGCAGGGAATGTGATGCTTATGGTTGAGGTTCAGACAAAAATTGAGAATCTGAAGTAGGGGGAGAAGAGTGTCTTGGAGTATGCTGCTGAGTTGCAGCACCTTTGGTCTGACTTGAACCATTATGATCCCTTGGCATTTCCAGATATTACATGCGCAGCTTTGAGCAAGAGATGGATCGAACGCAGAAGGGTAACTCATTTTCTGAAGGGTTTGAATGCAGAGTTTGAACACAGGAGAGCCACAATGTATCATCAATCTTCTCTTTCGACTATGGAGGAGGCTATTGCTGCGATGGCCCAAGAGGAGGTTAGATTGAAGGTAATGACTGGTGATACATCACCCTCGCTCGGGTCTGCATTGGTAGTTCCCCGCCATGTTTATGGCGATAGAGAGTGCTACAATCTACTGCGGAAGTAAGGGCATCTCAGCTACGGTGGCCCACAACAACAGTAATCCACAGTTTGCGGTCGCAGACTTTGCGGTGGAAGCAGAGGGGCCTATAGAGGTGCGCGTGGAGGGAGGCCGTCGAGTGCAGTGCGTCTTTGGTACTAAAGCCAACTTAGCAGTTAATGATGAGGGTCGGGCTTTGTTGAGATGTCCGCCATCGATGTTGCCGAAGTTGGAGGAGTTGCGGCGATTGAAGCCGGCGAATCGAGAGCTCCAAGGACAAGAGGCGAGGCCACAGGATCTTGCTTTCACGATCCGCTGCTTTTGGTAACTTTGCCAACTATGCCCATGCAGTACGTGTATTCGTGCTTAGGCACTTGCATCTACAAAGAAATCGCATGTAGAATGGATTGTAGACTCAGGAGCATCTAGGCATATTACTGGTGCATGTAGTGAGTTTGCATCATATTCACCATATAGGCATACTCATAATGAGATTGTCCAAACTGCTGATGGGACTTCTCAACCCATTAGATGAATTGGCTCAGTCAAATACACTTCATCAATCATACTCTCATCTTTCTTGCATGTTCCCTCATTCCCCGTTAACCTTCTTTCAGTCAGCTCTATTATTGATCAATTAGACTGCCAAGTTCTGTTTGACCGTGAATCATGTCTTTTCCAGGAGAGGCGAACCGGGAGGAGGCTTGGGACTGGCACCAGTCGTGATGGACTTTGGTACTTAGATCAGGGGAGTGTTGATGCTGCTCTTGCTGCTGCTGTGTGTAGAGAAGTAGAGGCTGCAGTGCTACTCCAACATTATCGTCTGGGTCACTTATCTTTTGATAGCTTAAGTCGGTTGCAACCAGAATTAATGGACAAGGTAGATAGGAGTAAACTTGTGTGTGATGCTTGTGAGTTTGGCAAGCATACACGTTCTACTTATTCTAGTATTGGTCTTCGAAATGTGGAACCATTTGCTCTTATTCATTCGGATGTATGGGGACCTTGTCCAGTTCTTTCAGTTAGTGGATTCAAGTGGTTTGTGACTTTCATTGATTATTATTCTCGTATGACTTGGATTTATTTGATGAAATACAAGAGTGAAGTGATTCGGTGTTTTCAAGACTTTTGTGCCTGTGTGAAGACTCAGTTCAATGCAAAGGTTCGGATTGTACAGACTGATAATGGAACTGAGTATGTTAATAAGGAATTTGCATCCTTCTTGTCAGCTCAGGGGATTTTGCATCAGACATCTTGCCAGATACCCCCTCCCAAAATGGGGCGACTGAGCGCAAGAATAGACATATGCTGGAGGTGACACGCTCTATCATGATCAAGATGAATGTGCCAAAGATCCTATGGAGTAAGGCGGTGATGACAGCCGCTTATCTCATCAACCGCATGCCTTCACGAGTGCTTGGAATGAAGACACCATGCGAAATGCTCCTGGGTGAGAACAAGTTTATCATCCCTCCTAAGGTGTTTGGTTGCACCTGCTTTGTCAGAGGTCATAGGCCTTCGGTGGGGAAGTTGGACCCTCAGGCTGTGAAGTGTATATTTGTTGGTACTCTTCTAGCCGTAAGGGTTATAAATCTTTGGAGCCCGACCGATGGCCGTCGGCTATTTGTGAGTATGGATGTGACCTTCAGGGAGTCGGAGCCTTTCTATGGTGAGCAGACGGACTTGACATCCCGCTTTGAGGATTCCTCTCCTAGCACAGGCGGTGCTGGTCGAGAGGGGGAGAATCGTAGAGATGTAGTTGTGGGGCTCATATCGTGTCCTGTGAATGATATAGATCAGGGGGCGTGTCAAGATGAAAATATTGACAATGTTGATAGTAACCTGAAGTGAGGACAAGGAGAATTGAAGGTGTACAAAAGGAGGCAGACAGGTGTCCAGGGGGAGCATGGAGAGCAGCAGGGACAAGGAGAATTAAAGGTGTACAGAAGGAGGCAGACAGGTGTTCAGGGAGAGCATGAAGAGCAGCAGCAGCATACTCCACAATAGCATTCCGCACTCCCTACGATTGAGATTGATAACCAATCCACGCTTGCCACTGCCCCAAGCTTCTCCTCAGTTCCTTCTTCCTCAGGATCTTCCTCGTCTCCCTATGAGTCGGGTGGTAATGTCTCTATCTCTTTTAATTTACCTATTACCCATCGTAGAGAACCTTGAGCCAATGCTGGTAAACCTCCAGCTAGGTTTGGCTTTGAGAATGATATTGCTAACTTTGTCTCTTATTCTTCATTATCTCCTGCATACAAAACTTTCATTGCATTATTACAGTCAGTGCCAATACCTGAAGTTATTTGGCGAAAGTGGCAAAAGCAGGATCCTAAGTGGCAGGGTGCTATGCATGAGGAACTCCAAGCCTTGGAGAAGAATGAGACATGGGAACTTATACCTCTCCCAACTGGGAAAAAGGCAGTTGCTTGTATGTGGGTGTACACTGTGAAGCAAACTCCTGAAGGGAAGATTGACAGGTACAAGGCAAGGCTAGTTGCAAAGGGGTATAGCCAAACTTATGGGATCGACTATGATGAAACCTTTGCTCCAGTAGCAAAGATGAGCACGGTGAGGACTTTAATTTCATGTGCAGCGAACTTTGGTTGGCCGTTACATCAGATGGACGTCAAAAATGCCTTCTTGCATGGAGATCTACAAGAGGAGGTGTATATGGAGATTCCTCCTGGCTTTACTACTCCACAGACAGTTGGGAAGGTGTGTAGGTTGAAGAAGTCCTTATATGGGTTGAAGCAATCACCAAGGACATGGTTTGACAGGTTCAGACGTGCAATGTGTGGTATAGGCTATATGCAGTGTAGTGGGGATCACACTGTCTTTTACAAACACTCCAAATCCCATGTCACAATTCTGGCTGTCTATGTGGATGACATTGTTATTACAGGAGATGATGCTGAGGAGATCTCTCAGCTAAAACGAAGGCTGGGTAAAGAGTTTGAAGTTAAGGATCGGGGCCAACTAAGATATTTTCTTGGTATTGAGATTGCACGATCTTTTGAAGGAATAGTGCTCTCTCAGAGGAAGTATGTTCTGGACTTACTTACTGAAACAGGAATGTTAGGGTGCCGAGTAGCTTCTACTCCGATTGAGCAGAATCGCAAGTTGTGTGCCCAATCTGGTAACTCGGCGAACAAGGAGCGCTATCAAAGACTTGTTGGTCGCCTTATCTACTTATGTCACACGAGACATGATATTGCATATGCTGTGAGCGTGGTGAGCAGGTATATGCATGATCCCAAGGTTGAGCATATGGAGGCAGTATACAGGATTCTGAGATACTTAAAGGGAAGCCCAGGGAAAGGCCTTTGGTTCAGGAGTCATGGACACTTGGATGTGGAGGGATATTGCGATGCTGATTGGGCAAACTGCTTGGATGATAGGAGATCCACCTCAGGTTAGTTGGGGGTAACCTTGTGTTTTGGCATAGCAAGAAACAAGAGGTGGTTGCCCGGTCTACAGCTGAGGCCGAGTACAAGGCTATGACAGCTAGTCTTTGTGAGATGCTTTGGATGCGGAGTTTGTTGTCAGAACTGCGACTATATAGAGGTGATGCATTGAAGCTCTGGTGTTACAATAAATCGGTAATTAACATTGCTAATAATCCTGTACAGTATGATCGCACAAAGCATGTTGAGATTGATCGCTTCTTCATTAAGGAGAGATTGGATGACAGAATTTTGAAGTTGAATCATGTTCATTATGGCGAACAACTAGCTGCTTAACTAAAGGATTAGGACCTCAAGATTGTGTTAAAGCATGTAACAAGATGGGGATGATTGATATCTATCGCCCATTTTGAGGGGGAGTGTTAAGAAAATATTAGAGTTAACGGATCCGGGTTAGCGATTACGGATCCGGGTTATATGAAAGTATGTATATAAAGGGTTAGGGTTTGTAAAGTGTTAATTAAGTGAGATTAAATGAATTCCAAAGTGAGAGGCAGCCGCCATTATTGAGGGCTGCCGGTGTTCATCTTCTCAATCTCCGGCTTCATCTTCTACAAATATAATAAAGTGAAATGAAGTATTGTACTGTCATAAGTGTTGCCTATCTATTTCTTAAAATTTAATTCGTAACATCCATTTATTTTTAATTCAGGAATACGATTACTTCAATTAACAATGAGCTTTCGGTTACCTTCTGCCATTTTAATATATCCATTGGTTGATGCTTCATGCTATTTAGGAGATCTGCTTGGATGTCTCATTGCCTCATTTGAATTAAGAAATGGAGCAACTGCCTTCATCCTTTATAAATTCAGACTCAAATGACAAGCTTTCAAGACTTAATGATTGGTCGTAGCTTTCAAAAAGCTATCAAAATCCAAGCATAAGTTGCAATACGACGTCATTTCAATATCCTTCCATGACCCTTTGCACATTCACTTAAACCCTTGTTAGTAAGCTCCTCACAAACATTTCCAATACTAAAACATTTCAAGAATATGTCTTTACTCCTACTGCATTAAGACCTTAATCTCCAACACTACAACCCTGTAGATCAAAGAAGACAAATGTTTGCAGCTTTCAGCAGTAGATCACAACTTACATATGCTATGCTAGCACATCAAATTAAGTTTAAGCTTTGAAGCTCTTGGCAACCATAGACCTCAACGCTGAATGAGGGGATTCAACGTCGGATCGAAGCTAATCCATGGATGTGAAGACCTCCCAACCAATTCATGCTTCCCAGGCTCTGCTAATCTGAAACTGAGCTCCAAGCATGCAAGGGGAGGGAGATTGAAATGGAGATCTGTATGGCCGATGAGATCTAGGGTTTAGTTTAGCTATGTATTTGAAGTGAGAGAGAGGGAAAGAGCTCTCCTATCTCCATGTTTGAAAAGAGATAAAAAAAAGGAGGGGGTAAATTTTTTGGTGGGTCACCCAACTAAGTTTAATTATCAAAACGGTCACCAAACTTTAATTTGTATAAAAAAGGTCACTCAACTTTAATTTGTTTTACCCGACAGTTCACCCTTATAAATTCCGGCCCCCAATTGAATAATTTTTCTTAGTTGGCCGCTGGAGAAGCTGACTTGGCTAATTATATTCTTCAAAAGCCACATCAGCATCTCTTTTTCTCTTCCCCCTTCTTTTTTTCTCAATCCCAATTGATGCCCTAATTTCCTCCAGGGAGTGATCTCTTCAAACAAAATAAAACTCCTCATCGTCGAGGATGATAAACAAGCAATCAATCATGTCCATATTAAAGAGATGGAAATCCATGAGAGAAGTGAAACAAGTGCACTCCTTGATGATCATCATTCCCTCATCACCCAAACCATTCATCTGAGCAAGCTCATCGACTCCTGTATCCATCCTCACTCCGGCGACCTCCATCACTCCCTCTCCATCTTCGTCCGCCTCCATAGCCCCTCTTTCTACATCTGGAACTCCATGCTTCAAGCCTTCTCCACCTCCCAACAATCGCAAACCACCTTCACTTTCTACATAAACTTGCAGCACTCCGCCCTCTCGTCGGACCCTCCTCGTTGCCTCTCTGGACCAGAACGGGGAAAATTAGGGCATCACTAGGGATTGAGAAAAATAAGAAGGGGAAAGAGAGAAAGAGTTGCTGACGTTGATTTTGGAGAATATAATAAGCCCAGTCAGCTTCTCCGGTGGCCAACTAAGCAAAATTATTCAATTGGGGGCCGGAATTCGTATGGGTGACCTGCCGAGGAAATCAAATTAAAGCTGAGTGACCTATTTTATACAAATTAAAGTTTGGTGACGGTTTTGATAATTAAACTTAGTTGGGTGACCCACCAAAAAATTTACCCAAAAAGGAGGTGATGGGAGGGAGATGTAAGGGATATGCACCCTGCAAGCTAGTCAAACCATGCCTTGCATAAGGGTCTTTAAGAATAGGAGTATGGCCTGGCAGGCGCTACTACGGACAAAGAGACAATCTCTTGAAATCTCATTGAATTCTAGGATACAGTGGGCACTGTTTCCACGGTATTACTACAGTGTGAGACCGTGGTAGGTCCTGGGGTGTTGTTTTGTGGGTTCTAATGTTTGGTTTTTTGGTTCGTGTTGGGTTCAAAGCTACAATACACCGCCATTTTACGAAAAGTAATTAACAGTAACTTTGGGCCTAATCAATAAAACTTGGAACCCAAATAATGGGTTGAAACCCACGATATGAAACAGTGGGTACCAACCCACGGTACTGTAAAACGCACCCTCTCATTGCGGTGGCAATAAATATTAGAATTTTGCAATTCAGCCCCTGTTTTCAGGAATAATTATACAGGAATCCCCACAAGCTAGATTTCAATTTTTATATTGAAGGACTTTTACATGTAGGTCCCTGGAGAATTATATGTTCATCCTTATATTCAAAAACTCCTATATGCAGGTCCCCAAAATTTTATCATATTATAAACTCTTTACACACAAGTCCAAACTTTTCCCCAAATATTTTAAAACATCCCACTCAACTCCCAGAAATTCCAAATAAACCACCAAACGTCAAAACATCGTCAGAGCATAAGTAATAATCCAACAAAAGAAGGACACTAAACAAGACAAAATATACGATATACGAAACTATATAGAATATTACCGAAATTCTGGGAATGGTTATTACACAAGACCTTTTGGTCGCACGTATGCTAGTGCGCGTACACGATGACGCGCACACAGTTATGCACATCAAATATTACATATATTTAGTAGGCAAATATGTGAGATATTGGCAAGTACCAATCGAATTTATGTTGCTATTAATTAGCTTCCATATAATTCATGTTTTCTTAATGTGTGTGTGTCTACACATATATGTATATATTTATGTTATTACTTCATCACCCCAGTGGTTTTCTCAAATTTTGAATGAGAATAAGTCATGGATTCTACTTTTTTTTTTATCTTAATAAATGTGGTTTCTCCACATTTAAAAAAAAGAAGAAATCATTCATTGTTTCATGTACCATTTTTCTCAAATTATGGTTTCCCATATTTTCAACCACAATGCATATTATAATGATCCCTAGACAAGGGAGTTTGGAATCAAGATCAGTGAGAAACTTGCTTCTGTAGAGGTGCACATTTTGCCTCCACATTGGGTAAGTAGTTGTTTCTTAATATCGAGGCCAGTTTATTATTTAACAATGCATCATCCCAACCACTGCTGATTTAATTTGTTGGACACCTTAATATCAGTCCTCACTATAATCAAACCACTTAAACACAAAGTAATTGATTATAACATCACCCACATCTAAGATCCGTGACAATAAAATATGTAAAGAAGAGAAAAAATTGAGGCAGTACCAAACATAACTACAACACAAGAATTATGTGGTTCACCCAAACTCCGGGCTATATCCAATGTGACTCTCCTCCTCTTGCTAACTCCAAGTTTGATCTCCAAGCTTCCTTCTAAATCCAATCTAGTTGAGGAACATTCGGAAGAAGACAATTACACTATCTCCTTGAGTGCATGAGAATATATATACAAGATGTTACGAGAGAAAATAGCCTAGTGACACAGGGCATGATTTCAGGTATTCAAATGGTCCTGATCATTTACGTGATAAATGGTAGGTCGAGGAGTAGCTTGATCGGGGGTCATAGCCTGAAATTCCTGATGGTTCCGTAGGCATGTTAATAAGTGACGGGTAAGTATGTTCTCTCTGAGCTATAGAAGGGGCAGGGAGACAACGACGAAGGAGATCCAAAATCCAACATTTCATATTCGAGACACACCTTCTCTCATGAAACCCTATGTGTTTTCTTTTTCACTTTTCTCCTTCCTCTCTAACTTGAGCATCAAAGGCTACCCAAGGGCATGAGTGCCCGACTCTGATCTCTTTGCATATTTCATTCCCATGGACGAGTGATCCTTAAAGGTCCAGTCCGAAAGGATGCTATGATCTAGCAAGAAGAAGACAACAACAACATATGATCCCTTCCCAAACACCAGTTTAACCATATCATCTCTTATCCATTGTTCGCAATCTATCCTAATTCATAGGAATAACAGATCTTAGTATCAACAATTTGGCGTCGTTTATGGGAAAATATCAATAAGTTGTGTTGAAAATGGCTAGAGTATAGCGAAGCTAGGTTCAAGATCAGGTAGACGATACCACCATTGGAGGCAATGGTGTCTATAAAGTCGAAGGAACTCGGTAGGACCAACCAACAGTCTTTGGCGGAGACGTTCAAGGCTCGGGCTACCGAGTCCCTAAAGAGAATATTAAAGCGCTCACTTGAGCCCTAAAGAGGATGGAGTAGCGGGAAGAGAAGAGGTCATCCTGTCGTTAAGCAGCTCAGGTTCACCTTAGCCTCAACCCCAATCAGAGACCTCCCCAAGACCTTGGCACGAGGTCAACTCCTAGGGGAAAAGGGAGAGATCAAGGTACACACTTCAAACAATCTCTCTCTTAGAGGCTCCTCTCGCTACCTGATTTAGGATGCCCTCTGTAATCTCACCTCTGATCCGATCGATCACTTAAGTTCATCAAGGCCATGATGATGCTCCATAGGACACCAGACAAAATCATGTGTCAAGCCATCCTAGTCACTCTACAAGGCCCGACGCAAACATCATTCACCAACCTCCCACATGAGTTTGTTTCGTCCTTTGAAGAGTTGTTTGACCTCTTTCCTAGTCATTTCATAAGCAATAAGAAACAAAGGAAGACATTGACTATATTGATGAGAATTAAAAATAGGAGAAAGAAAGCTTATGCAGTTGCATCCATCACTTCAATATGGAGATGTTAGGAGTACCTGACCTCAACCAGGATTTTGCCATGGTAACGCTTATGGAAGGGCTATACAGGTCTCCCTTACAATTCTCATTATTCAAGAAATAATAAAGAGACCTAGTTGATCTCCTTACTAGGGTCGTGAAATACATGAATATGAATGCTGAGGAGATCCAGACCACAGGACAGAAGAGGTTATATAAGAGAAGCGCAAGAGGAAGCGAAACCAGAACCGGGAATCTCAGAAGCAACCCAAGAAGCTAAGGTTCTAACCATAAGAGTTCTGTGGAAAGGGGGAGCAAATAAGTTTTACGCAATTCTACCGCTTTTAATGCTAGTAGAATTTGAGATCCTTATGCAAATCCGGGATGAAAGGATCATAAAGTGGCTAAGCGAAACTAAAGAATCTTTGACCCGAAAAGATAGCAAGAAATACTGTAGATTTCATTGGGATCGAGGGCACGATACATACCGAGGAATGCATCCAGTTGAAGGATGAGATCGAGGACTTGATCCGACGGGGTTATCTTTCACAGTACCTAAGATGAGACCTGCAGAAGGAAGTTCCATCTTCCTTAAAAGGGAACTGATCCACTGTTGGGGTCATTCACTACATTATTAGGGGCCTAGCATGTGGAGGTGACAACACTTCATCCCGCAAGAGCTACTCTCGGATCTACGCCTAAGGAAATCTGCCAAAGAAGAGATCTCAGCTTTAGCCGTCGATCACGTTCTCAGACGATGACCTTGAGGGAATCCACCACCCTCATGATGATACCTTTGCGGTAGTGCGGTGATAATCGCCAACTAAGAGGTTAGACGAGTCCTCATAAATAGCGAAAGCTGAGCTTACATCATTTTTTGTGACACTTATGATAAAATGGGCCTTGGACCGAGCGATTGCATCCCGTAAGGTTGCCACTAGTAGATTTCACCAGACGAGTAGTGCAACCGGAGGACATAGTCTCTTTCCCTCTCACTACAGGGAGTCATCCAGAGTATAATCGACAGGGATGATGAACTTCCTCGTTGTCAGATGTCGATCCAAATGAAATGTTATCCTTAGAAGTTTGATATTGAATGCGCTAAGAGCAACCATCTCCACTTGTCACCTACTGCTAAGTTTTCGATTGAGCATGGATATGGAGAACTTATGGGAGATCAGCTGACTGCTCGGTTTCCCTATGGCGATCGAGATATAGGGAGAGTCCGAGGACAAGTCATTGCAAGGGCAACACCAGTAGAAGAACTTGACATAGTGCCCTTGGCTGAAGATCGACCTGATTATACTGTTCAGATTGGTATTGATTAGAGGAAAGAGGTACTGAGGTTCCTTTGGAGAAATGCAAGCGTCTTGTCATGGATACCTGATCATATGCCGATGTTGGTAGATGGGTCATTAAGCATCACCTAAATGTGGACCCTACCTTCAAGCTGATGATCTAAAAGCGACGACACTTCACCCTGAGCTGCAGCAGGCCATAGAAGAAAAGATTAACAAGGTACTCAAAGTGAAGTTCATCCGAGAAGTCCACTATCCAAAATGGAAAGCCAATGTAGTTTTGGTTAAGAAAGCCATGGGTAAATGAAGGATGTGTATAGACTTTATGGACCTCAACAAAGCATGCCCAAAGGTAGCTTCCCTGTCCCCATGGTTGATAAGCTAGTAGAATCTACGACTGGAAAAGAAATGTTGAGTTTCTTGGATGGCTTCTCGTGATACAACTCGATTAAGATGGCCAAGTCTGACGAAGAAAAGACCTCCATCACCGACAAAGGGAGATATTGCTACAAGGTAATGCCCTTTGGATTGAAGAACAATGGTGTAACCTTCCGGAGACTAGTAACTAAAGTCTTTTAGAAATAGATAAGGAGGAATGTTGAGGTATATGTTGATGACATGTTAGTGAAGAGTGAGAAAGCTAGTCCGCATACTGCCGACTTGGAGGAGACCTTCCATGTAATCTGAGGACATAGGGTGCTCCTTAACCTGAGTAAGTGTGCCTTCAGAGTCTAATTTGGGAAATTTCTTAGGTTTGTGGTCTCCCTGAGAGGGATTGAGGTCAATATTGAGAACATTAGAGCCATCTTGGAAATGAGTTCCCTGAAGGCCATCAGGGAGATACAAAAACTGAATAAGAGATTAGCCACCCTTGGGCGATTCATCTCGAGGTCAAGAGAAAAGAACCTCCAAATTTTTCTAGCCCATCAACCTTGGGTCGTCTATGTCGAGGCCCTAAGAGTTTTAGTGATTAGTCTCTGCATGCCCGAAAAAGGGGACATGGATGATATGATTCCTTAGGACCGAATCTTCACTGAAGTCTTGAGGGTTTTAGTGATCAATCACTACGTGCCTTGAAAGGGGTTGGGGAAGATCTGATCCTCCATACCTTGGAAAAGCTCGAATGGTCAAACCCTAAAAAAAGGCAAGGAATCCATGTGGGCACTAATGATTTGTTTGTTCGGCACAATTATTGATAATATTTCCTCAGGTGCTCAGCATGGAATAGTCTTTTAAGCAGTTTGAACCCCAAGGTCATTATCTTATATGTGCTATGTGGGAAATCCCCTGTAATAATATAGGGTTCTTACCAGAATATGACGTTGGCCAAGCTTCTGGTATCGATGAGGACACATCTGATCTTGATGTTGGTGATTCTAATAGTAGCCACCAGAGCGTCATCATGGAGGTGATGGATTCCCTCGAGATCGTTATCAGAGAAAGTAATAGGTTGCAGGGCTCGGAGTTTCTTCCTCAGTTGATCTGCTCAAATAGAAATCCGAGAATAATTTTTTTTTATCGAGCTACTTTTGTCTCTACTAAATAGGTGCCCAAAAATTTAGTAAATAACTCCAACAAGAGGTCGACCTTCTTTTGGAGAAGACTGACCTTCCTTTTGTAGGTCTCGTTAAAGATATTGGGAGATGTGTCCTCGTTCGATCAAATCTTTAATTTAATTATTCAATTGTATGCATTCTTCAGTAACATAACCCTAATCTCGATGGAATCTACAATATTTCCCCATATATTTTCAGTCGATGATGAGTTTCATTTTGTGAGCCACTTAACAATCCTCTGATCCTGAATTTTTTTTAGTATCTCACCTCAACTTGCATTTAATGCGGAATAGTTGCTAAAATGAGCAACTACTTCTCTCTGACTCATTTTTTTGGGTTGGAAGATATTTCTTATTTGAAATGCCTTTGAGGTTCTTAGGTCTTTCCATTTCCTCTTCAGTTTCTCTTGTTTAGTTTTTTTTTCTTGCTTTATCGCTTGAGTCTCCTCGACATTGATATACTTCTCTGGTCTACTTAAGAGTTCAGCCAAATCTTTGGACTATTTCTTGAAAAGAGAGAACTAGAACAGAGATAGGTATAATCCTTCCATCAGTGTGGCTAGAGTGAAGGTCTAATATTGAGACCAAGAACTTTGAGCATTTCCATGTTGAAATGAAAGATATAGCTTCGAAGGCTTTCTCCTTCATATAGCTTTACTTTCATCTATATGGCCGGTGTCCTTTTTTTTTTTTTTTATTTCTTACTGCTTATGAAATGTATGATAAAGAGTTCACTAAACTCTTCGAAAGAAGAGACAAATTCTAATAGTGGACCAAATTACTGCATCTGGGTTGTGCTTCTTTGTGTGATTAGGAAAGCCTTCTATATGATGTCGTTGACAACTTTATGGAGCAGCATAATGGCCTTGAAGGACTCTAAATGAATGATGGTAATCGAGGTGCTATTATATGTCTCAATCGATGGCATTTTGAATCCCTCTACTAGAAGAGCGTCAAGTATTTCTTAGATGGACATGGAAATCGTTCGAGGAGCAACATACCTAGGTCGTTCTTTCATTTCTTGCGAGACAACCTTGAACCGATCGAGCTCTTTGAGGATTTTTGGGTTGTAGCTCGAGTGACCAAGTGCTTCTAGTTGATGCGACGATTTCTGCTTTCCTCCTTGTGTGGATTCTATCTTTGGGTTTTGGGGCTTGAGAATTTGAACGCTGCCCCACCTCCAATGTGTCTGTCACTATGTTTTGTAGCGGACGCTAAGATGCCTGTTGCTCCATAGTCCAAATGCTCAAGTTAGTGCCTTGATCTTTTCTTCAAAAACTTGATATCTTGAAGCTTGAACTTCCTCTACAAAGACAATATGTAACATCCTGACTTTTTGAATTAACATAAATTATAATTTAAATAATTAAGTATGAGATTAATAATGGGATTAGAAAAATTATAAGGCAATATTTAACAATAAAAATAAAATGGGAAAAGTTTTAGGACTTATTTGAAAAGAGGTTAAATAATAATAATAAGACTATACTGTGATTATCTAAAAGGTTGAGGGCTAAATTGAATAATTTGCAAAAAAAACTCATTCCACATCCTTATGGTAAATTCTAACATTTCTTGCCTTACACCCAAGGTCGCCTAACTTGGGTTTTTGTGACCGGCATTGGCCGATCACAAAAAAACCAAGTTCAAAATCTCAAATTAAAAAAAGTAGTGTCTGGGTGTGGCCAAACAAAGATGGGGTGCGGCTCTATTCATATTGGGTGTGAACTTTACTGTTTATTACTGTTCATTACTGATCATAATGAAGAAGTCTTAAGGGACTACTATTCATTACTGTTCATTACTATTCATTAGCAGCACACCTCGTACCGTAGTCTAGGTACGGCCAGACAGAAATTGGGTGCGGCTCTATTCAGATTGGGTGCAAACTTTTATTGTTCACTAGTGAAATGGCGGCGCACCCAATTCGTGAAGGGTCGCACGAAATTTGCACATGCTTGCACCGTAGTAGGTAAGGTCTGGGTGCGGCTAGACAGAGATTGGGTGCGTCTCTTTTCAGATTGGGTGTGAACTTTTATTGTTCATTACTGTTCATTAGTGAAAATTGAGGCGCACCCAATTTCCCAATTTGCACATGTTCGCACAGTAGTAGGTAGGGTCTGGGTGCGGCTAGAGAGAGATTGGGTGGGACTCTATTCATATTGGGTGCGCACTTTTACTGTTCATTAGTGAAAATAGTGGCGCACCTAATTCGTGAAGCGTCGCACCCAATTTGCACATGCTCGCACCGTAGTAGGTAGGGTATAGGTGCGGTTAGACAGAGATTGGGTGCGGCTCTATTCAGATTGGTTGCGAACTTTTACTGTTTATTACTGTTTATTAGTGAAAATGGCGGCACACCAAATTCGTGAAGGGTCACACAAAATTTGCACATATTCGCACTGTAGTAGGTAGGGTATGGGTGCGGCTAGACAGAGATTGGGTGTGTCTTTATTCAGATTGGGTGCGAACTTTTACTGTTCATTACTGTTCATTAGTGAAAATGGCGGCGCACCCAATTCATGAAGGGTCGCACCCAATTTGCACATGCTCGCACCATAGTAGGTAGGGTCAGGGTGCGGCTAGATAGAGATTAGGTGCAGCTCTATTCATACTGTGTGCGAACTTTTACTATTCATTACTATTCATTAGTGAAAATGGCGGCGCACCTATTGGGTGCGGCCAAAAAAAGAAAAGGTGCGGCTCTATTCAAATTGGGTGCGATAAAATGTGACCGGCCAGTGCCGGTCACAAAACCCAAGTTTGGCATACCTTGGTAGATACCCAAGAGATGTTAGAATGCACCCATCCTCATCCACACTTGGCTTCTATAGCCTTCTTGAAACCTCTCCACTATTGTACATGATTTCAAAGCTTTTCACTCGATGAAGCTCTAAAGATTTCTCTCTCATTGTTGAATTCAGAAGCCGATTTCAATTGGAATTATGTTAGGTGATTCAAGGCTGAGGTTTTCTTTTCCTTGGGTGTTTGAATAGGATATTGGAGCAATGGTATTGTGGACGCGGTGAACTATTTCTCCTTTTCATCTTCTTTTTCTTAAGGAGTTTGATTCCTTAATTCCATGAGTAAGTGAACTGATTTACTGATGGAATTGGAATTTGAAGGCATGTTGAAATTGAATTATTTTGGCCATAGCTATGATTAGGTTGAAGTTGATGGTTTACAGGTGCATAAGGGAATTTCCAATCCACCACTATTTGTTGCAGTTCAACCGAGCTATTCTGCAGTTCAATAGAGTTGAAATTTTCTATCTGTCAATAAAGAGCTGCAGCTATAGTTTAATAGAGTCGTTGCTCATGTTACTATGAAGTTGGTTCTTGGTTATACTATGTTTAAATATGATATTCATGTACGGGATTTGGTATGAAATAATGTTTGAACCAAAGTAATTAAGACATGTTGTTGAGGACTTCCCTGTTGAATGACTTTGAAAAGGCAGAGCTTGATGGGCTCCTGTGGAGATTAAGAAAATAATTTGTAGGAAAGAACTCATATATGCTAATTTAATCTATAACACTTCTATGAAGGCATACTTCTGTATTGTTTCTTGTAATGAAGATGTAAGGTTGTTGGCATTAAAGGCAAATAATCAAATGGATAATTGTTATGTTTAGGACATGGTAAGAGCATCGAGGATTCAACAGGAGAACCAGAGACTTGACTTTGTATAGTGTTACTAAGGTGAGTGGAATGCAAAGGAGCCCTAGGTTTTTCCTCTTTTACTCATGTTTTATCCTACGAGTGTGATGATGAGTACTTTTAAATACTATTTTCAGTATTTATGATGAGATTGCCCTAGTGAGCTTTGCTATATGATCTTTACACTATTTTTAATCGATTTTTCTATGCACTACTTGTATTTGACTTTGATAAATGTTTAACTACCCTAGATGGAGGGTTAATACTACTTGTGACTCATGGAATAGATATGGTATAATTAATGTCTTACATTCGAAATACAAACTTGCGTAGATTACTTGATATTGATTTTTATGTCTGAGATGCACCCAGTTGAGTTGTCCTAGTGTTTACCATGGGCTCGGTGTATGAGTTCTTTATAGGTCTTTGGAATTTGCGATTTGCTATCACATTTGGGAGGGGTGATTTCAAAGCTTGAAACAGCTATTTCTTTTCAAACACCCTACCCATACTCTTTGGGCCGAAGCATGGTGCTGGCTGTCTTGCCCTTTGGAGTCAATAGCAAGTACGTGTCATGTTGCTGTAGTGCTTCCTATAGATATTACTTCTTGCAGTTATTGCTTCGTGCAGATATGGTAGGACCTAGGACATGAGGGTGAGTGCATACTAGGCATGGTTGTATTTTATACACATAGGTGATTTATATGGATTGTGATCCTGATGTTTTCTTACATGCGGTTGTCATTGTGTTTTATACTTACTTGGTATTATATCTTGATTACAAGATATGGTAATGATAAGCATTATATCCTGACTATGGTATGAGTTGACCAGTATTACATAATGATTTTATGCATAGGACAACATGTTTTTTATGCATGTGTATATTTATGAAATGTATATTTTCATATCCCTAAGGAGGATATATTCTCTCACTGATCAGCATGTCAATGCTCATTCCCCTCCTTCCATATATCGTAGGTACAACCCAGACCATAGGTTAGGAACCCGAGGTGAGGCGTGTACAAGATGTACATTGTATATAGATGTTTAGTGGGCTTTGAGCAAGAGAGGTTTTGATGTTATATAGTTTACGCTTGAGACATGTATAGGTTGTACACTATGAGATTTTGTATTATGTGATATATGATGTTTATATAGACATCTATCTCTTGTGGTTATATTATTATATGACAGGATGTTTTTATTATTTGTGGATTCTCTTATTGTGGTATTACCTTGTCATATAGGAAATATTATCAGGAACATATAACTAAACATCTTGACTGCTGCTGGTGTCAGGGATCAGTCCCAGTGTTGTACGGCCGGTATGGGTCGTGGGAAGGGTCCTGACACCGTACACTGATCTTGATTAGTTTCTTTAGTTTCTTGGACGCCATTGCGCTCTATGGTATTTTCTTTGGCTTGTTCAAGGATGTTATTTCACTTGCCTTTTACCATGGTTTAGCTTCTGATGCAAGAGGCCAGAGTCAGTTGGTGCTGAGTTGGTGGATCAACGTAAAGACCGGAAGTGATCGAGCCAATTCCGTGATTGGAGCAATTTTACGGGTGGTTCTATATTTTGGCCATAACTTTGGCTATAGATGTTGGAATCACGTGTTTGAACCTAATCAAGAAAGCTCGTTTCGGCGCGCACCACGTGATCAACCTTAGATATAGAGGTGTCAAACGGGCCGGCCCGGCCCGGCATGGCACGGGCCCGTCGTGTCGGAGGCAGCATGCGTGCGCATGCGAGACGCGGCCCGGCCTAAGCGGCACGCCCGGCATGTATGCGGGCAGTAGCGGTAGGGCCGCATGCCGGCCCGCCTTAATTTTTTATTTAAAAATAAAATAAAATTTTATTAAAAAATCATAAAAATCATAAAAAATAAATCAGAAAAAATCCAGAAAATTTCTAAATTTATATATTCATATGTTTAAAGTATAAACTATGGAAAACATATAAATATTGGTAAAATTTCATAAATCAATCAAATTATCATCAATGATTCAATTGTAATTTGTAAATAAACCAATTTTTTTTTATAGAAAAACTTATAAAATTTAAAAATATACATCGCACATTTGCACATAATGTCATAAAGGCATAAACACAAACACAATATTGCAAAACCAAATAAACAAATTATATTGATGAAAAAAATATGAAATTATTATTAAGATTCCAAATTAACTCATAAATTACAAAATAATCAAATTATAAAGAATTTGATTTTATTGAAAAAAACAACTAATAAAAATATTATGATTTATTTGAAAAATATGACAAAAAAACATCATAAATTTCTAAATACAAATGTCTTCAAGTATTGAGTATTCTAGGTATTTAATCTTCATGGTCTTCACTTCACTCTTCAATGTCTTCATGGTCTTCATTCTTCAACTTCAAGTTAGGTATTCAAGTCTTCAAGCTAGGTCTTCAAGTCTTCATGTCATGGTCTTCAATCTTCATCTTCATGTCTTCAAGTTTTGAAGTCTTCTAGGTCTTCATTGTCTTAATAACTTCAAGTCTTCTATGTTGACTCCCGGTCCGATCTTTCTGTTGTTGTATCTTCTTCAGTGCCACTACTTGTGTCATGTCCTCCTCGATCTTAAAGTCTATCTTCAGCATCCAACCAATCCTTTAAGCAAATGCACATCTCCAAAGAAGCTTGGTTCAACCGGCTCCTTTTATCATCTAGCACCCTGTTCCCTGCACTAAAAACACTTGGCTCAGAATTACTCGGCATGGACACCGGGGAGTTAGTAGATCACGTGCCATGGCGGCTAACACAGGATAATTATGCTCCTGTTGTTTCCACCATGACAAAATATCTAAATTATTAAATTCCTCCGAAGTGAGGAAAGAACTAAAATCATTTGATAAATACAAGTTTAATTCATGCAAAGAAGAAGTAGTAGTATAAGAAGAAGAAGTAGAAGAGCTACCTTGTTTTCTTCTCATCATATTAAATAATTGTAAAGGGGTTTTACTACTCTTAGATTTTGTTTGAGAAATATTTTGATCATCATCACCCAATTGGGATAATTTTCTACTACCAAAAAGTCCATTATAAATTTCATACATTTAAATAATCATGGATTTATATTCATCTTTTAATTGACTATGGTCTAAACCCATGTTTTCATCAAATGAATCTAAAATAAAATTAGCACCTTCAATTTTAAACCTAGGATCTAGCATGTAAGATAAAATATAAATTGGACTAATTACACCAAAATATTTTTTGAATTTTAATTCCATAGAAGCAACAATAGATTAAAAACCATGATGAAATCTATATTTGTTAAAAATGACACTAATAAAATACAAATGACTTATAGTTAAATAAGATGTAGGATAATAAACACCGGAAAAAACATTTGTTGCATTATAAAAAATTTCTAAAAATTCCCTAATCATATTTCCTACTTCCCAATCAAATTCCCTAATTTCATTTTCTCTAAAATGTTCATTACAAAAATAAGTGATAACATCCTTATACTCATAAACACAATCTAACATTAAATAAGTAGAATTCCACCTATGTTCCACATCAACAACAAATTTTTTATATCTTTTTCCATATTGAAGACAATATTTTTTAAATTCTTGTCTTCTAGGAGGTGAGTTTCTAATAAATAAAATACAATTCCTAATTTTTTTTTTATGTGAGGATCAATAATTTTAAGTCCATCTTGCACACACAAGTTTAAAATATGGCATGCACATCTAATATGAAAAAATTTACCCGAAAAAATAGGTTTTAAATGATTTTTAAGAACATCAATTGCGGCAGTATTACTAGAAGCATTATCAAATGTAATTGAAAAAAATAGAATTTTTAATTTTATATTTTAAAATTGTGTTCATGATGCACCCCCGGCAATGGCACTACTAGTGTGCCTATATTCTAATTCATTAAAACTTATAATACGTTTTTATAAATTCCATTCATTATCTATATAATGCGCGGTTACACAAATATAGCTTGCATAATATTTGGAAGTCCAAATATCCGAAGTTAAAGAAATCTTGGAAGAAATAGTAGATAATTCACAAATTAATTTTTCCTTATATTCATTAAAAATCAAAAATACATTTTTCCTCATTGTATTTCTAGAAACTTTTTTAAATTCAGGAGAAAATGTATTATGAATCATTCTTTCAAACCTAGGATTATCGGAAAGACTAAATGGTTGTTCATCATGCACAATAAATTTAGCAATTTCCGTTTTTTCATTTTCATTAGAAAAATGAAAAATACCTAAATTGGAAGTAGAAATATGTCCTAATTGAGTTTGAGTTTGTGAGTTCCGTCGGGTTCGGTTGTCGCTTTACCGTAACTTGTGTTACAACTGATTGCAACTCCTTTGCTCCGCGAGAATGTTTAGAAGAGAATAATAAGAACATTCACACATAAGCTAACAACCAAACACACATGAAAGGGGACACGGGGAGTTGGTAACCCGGTTGACCAACAATGCCTACGTGCTGGGGGCCATGCAGGAGATGAAAAAATTCACTAAAAGAGGGTGAAACAAAATGTGTACAAACAAATTACACTCATACACACTCAACAAACATCAACACCCTTTCCCCTCAAGATTGCCGGCTTTTCTCCAACCTCTCCCTCAAGGTTTTTCTCCCCACACCCACCGTCAATCTCCAGCAGGGTCTTCAGTAGATGCACGACCTTCCTAAGATGTCGCCTTCCTCTTTTAGCATCGCCAGAATCTCCGCAGCTACTAAATTGGACTCCTTCCAATTCTGGTTGTTGCAACTTTAGTTGTAACCTGAGTTGCAACATGGCCCGGCTGAAGCACTGACAGAAGCTACAGCATCCGTTGCTCTTCGACCTCGACACACCTCCAACCCTCCTGGTTGAGTTCCGAGTCTACTACGTCGGATCTACCTGTCCATCACGTACTCCGCCCAATAATGTCGCACCTCTCCATTGGCACGAGATTGTCAACGTCATCCCCAAAACTGGATTTCCTCAATCACAGTTTTGACAATCCAAATATGCCTCATTAGTCACCACCATATTTGTTCCTCAATCATCCAAATATGGTCACCAATTATCCCTTCATTTGGCTTCAAACCATCACCTCATCAATCACTGATATCTTGCCAAATCAAGTCACCAATCAGCTCCTTTCTATGCATGAAGAATATCAATCTTGATTTGTAACATCCAAGTTTGAACATCTCCTTGTTGACCAAGTGGACGTGTGTCAAATATTGCCAATCAAACCCATTTGCACTAACAGAGTTAAATCATGTTGGTGTTGGGTCAAAACATGTTTGTCGGAATGTCTTTTAAGATGGCCGGTGCCACCCTTAGCTTGGCATGAAAAATCCTTTTTGCATTTTTTACACCTAGCTCGGGTGCCTTTGTTTTCAATTTCAATAATATCAAAAAATTCCCAAACCCCCGAAGTTCTCTTCCTACGCACGGCTTCACCAAGACCGGCACCACCAATAGATAGTCAGGCACCATCACCGGCATCGGATTCATCGACACTCGGGTTAGTGTTATCATAAAGATAAAATGGAGTAGTATCATCCCTAGGGAAATTCGATGAACCAGCCATTAAATATAAATTTAAAATACGGGTTTCGAATTACCTCAACTACTTGTGGAAGAAATTGAGAAAGCCGGAAAAATAGAGAAAAATAAGCCCGGGTGATCTCCTTGAAAAGTAGTTGAGGATTAGTGAAGACTTGATCTTGATGAAGCTTGATTCGATTGTAGGCTTGAATTTGGAAATTTAGAAATAATTTGATGAAGTTGAAAGGTTGAAGCTTTGAATCCTTGATTAAGCCTGGAATCTTGATTGCTTGAACTTGAATGAGAAGAAGTAACCTTGAACTTGAAAGTCTTGAATGAGAGATTGAGAGCAATTGGAAGAGAATTAAGAGCTTAGAGATTAGTTCTTGGTATATGAAAAAAAAATTGGAAGAATGAGAGGTTTTATTTATAAATTGTTTCTTATATTTTTAATACCCCTAATACCCTCATAAACTAGTTGTTGGAGAGGGTAAATTTTTCATTTTACTCAAAAGACCCAAATACCCTCTAATATAGCCGTTTTATAGTTGTTGGAGGGGATAAAAGGGTCTTTGAACCCTTTATGTGCATTAAAATTTAAAACAAAACAAAAAAAAGGTGGTGGGCCGGGCGGCCTGCAATCCTAAGGTATGTCGGGCGGCCCGACACACGTAGCCGATGCGTAGGTGCCGATGACCCACGGCCCGCTTGCTTCTGATGAGTACCGTACGGCCCGCTGTGCCAAGCCGCGTCGCGTGCGGCGTGACGCGGCCCGTTTGACACCTCTACTTAGATAGACTTGGTAATTATCATATTCAAATTCAAATACTGTCATCTTCCCGCCATATCACCTTTTACATATTTTTTCTAATTTAGTGTTATATTATTTGTCAAATTAGGGGATTTGAGTTCGGTTTGATCTAGAATTTTGGATAACTACTTGGTTTTATTGAAATTTTAAGTTTAGATAAATTTAGGTTTGAATAATTATTTGCTAATTTTGGCAAATTTAGATAATGTGATAGAGTTTACAGATTAGTCTTTTGAAGTTATTTAACCCTGCTTGTGGGTTAGTCTTTGTCATTTGGTTTTGATTAATAATTTTTTTTTTTTGGATTTTTAGAGATTTTATTCTCTATTTTATCTCTCTTATCATCTTCCTTTAGCAATCCAGTGGTTGCCTTCGCTTACAGGTTAATCACTATCTTGCTCGGCGTCAGCTTCATAGCTACTCGTCAAGAAGATGATGATTTTTTTATAGGCAACACCAAATTTTTAATGCAAATATCCGCTTTTCCTTTGGATCTGAATGGACCTTGATCATCGAGATAGATGAGTTAAAAATTGTGGGAATTCCTCTACCTTTTTGAGGAAAAGATCGGTCATGGTCGTCGATCCTTCTTCTCCTCATCGGACTCTTAGATTAAGAACTCCTTCTATGATAGGCCATCACATATCCAACCATATTTTGGTAGAGAAGAGAACCATGAGAGATAATGAATTCAAGTGCTCGTACCCAGAGGGGAGGGGAGACTCTCCAACGATCAAGTCAGAACTCAGAGAGGGAGAAAGAGAGAGAGAGAGAGAGAGAGAGAGAGAGAGAGGAGAGATTTTTCCCACAAGGTTCGCCAAGGTCTCGTCCCCTTACCAAGGTATTAGAGACCTCATTTTATAGCTTACTGACCTGACTTGCCAGATCTAGGCATCCTTAAAGATTCATTTCTTACCGTTGGATAACTGATTATCCAGGTCTCTTCCTTAGCAGGCTAGATCACATCATGTGTCCATTTAAAATTGATGGATATTTTTCCCCATAAAAAGTTATATTTCAATATTTTGGTTTATTATAATATATTATTTCATCATATTCTCTTCCTCTTCCTCTTTTCTGATCCTACCCTCTGATTGCTCGATGATTAGATGGTGCATTATTTGTTCTGTTGTTATTAACAAAAAATTTAGTGGGTATCATATTGAATATATAAATTTTGATAAAAATTAATTTAAACCATGTTTGCTTAAAAAATATCTTGAGAAAGAAATTTCATATTCTTCCATAATACACATAATTTAATTTCAAACAAGACAAGTACCTAGGTTTTGTAACTTCTTTTGATGCAAAATAATATAATTAATATTTATTTTATTACCTATTGAATTAAAAAAGTAACAAAGAAAAGCCAACCAATAGATAAATAAATGCTTGGGGTTTTCTAGCATCTTAGGTATGAAAATTTAATTTTCATGATAGAGTTAATGGTATATATATTGTACCTCGTATTAATATATTAATAAAAAAGGCATATTTTATTTGAAAAGAAACCCTTGAATGAAAATTTTCATATTTAAGTTTAAGGTATTTTAGTCAATATTAAAAAAAAGTTACTTGATGAATCATGGATATATTTTTTAAGAGATCAGGAAAAATATTAAACAATGACAATAAGATATTAGAAGAGTTTTACAGATGACAAATTATCTTTTTTTTTTGTCGTATCTTATTCCAACCACTTAAGCCTCTATTTCTCTTAAATAGGAACTAGATAACAACCGAGTAACAAAAGAACATTTAGACTTTTAAGGAACGACATGCGCATGACTTACAAAATGCTTGACCCACTAAAAACAGAAAGTAGCAACATGCATAAGAAAAACAGGAAAGAGCCAAGAAAATAGGAACAACTTTGACACGATTAGGCTTACGATTTTGAATCATTCTTCAACATTCCGCTCGATTCAAACTCACTCATTCCAAGCAAGGTGATGAGGTACTCAAGCTTGTCTTTAGGAAGTAATTCTGTAAAAATATCAGTTACCTGGTCATTTGTACCATAGTGTTTCAGAATTATAACTCCATCTACTACAACATCTCAAATGAATGAGCTCTAGTATCTGCTTGGTTCTTCCATGATAGACCGGATTCTCAGTCATTGCAATTGCTGCTTTATTGTCACAAAATATTCCAGTAGCTTTCATTTGTTCTTGTCCAAGATTAATTTAGTAACATCCTTCTTAGCAAAATTGCTTAGCATGCTGATGAAGTTCGAACCATATATTCAGCCTCTGAAGAAGACAAAGCTGTAGTTACTTGTTTCTTTGAGCTCCAAGAGATTACCCCTGATCCGAAACTGTAAGTATAACCTGAGGTACTTTTCCTGACCTCCATGCAACTTGCCCAGTCATTGTCAGTAGAGCAAGTTAATTCAAAAATTTTCACACACTCATACCATATTCCAAGATTAATTGTTGCCATTTTGACAATAATCCTATTCTTACACTCTAGCACTCCATTCTGCTCCGATGCATAAAGATTTGTTAATTCCCTATGAATTTCATGCTCTTTCGCCACCTCTATCTGTTTTGAGTGCCTTCACATATCTTCCACTTTGCTTTTCAACATAAGTCTTGAATTTCTTAAAGGCTACAAATGTTTCTAACTTTGCTTGCTAGAAGTAGACCAAACTCATGCAGCTGCAATCATTTATTAAGAGCAAAAAATAACGACTTCCTCCAAAGGATTCAATCTTCATATGCCCACAAAAATCAAAATGCACAAGATCAATACTATAAGATGCCCTACAAGCATTATCTATAGGGAATGGTCATCTGCTTTGTTTTCCATAAACACATGCTTCACATAAGTCTACTGAGTCAATCTTAGGCAGTCTAAAAACCATTTCTTTCTGCTATAATAATTTTTAACCACTTTATTTTCAGATGGCCATATCTTAAATGCCACTTACTAGATTCATTTTTTTTCTTTCACATTTAACACAATTTTCTCAATGCTTGAGACTGCAAGAGGGAATAATTAATTTATTTTGAGTCATGCCTACCTCAACAATAACTTGACTATTCTTCTGATGTTTGATTATGCATGATTATCCCTCGAACAATACTGAGAAGCCACATGCCAAGAGCTGACCCACGCTAAACAAATTCTATGTTAAACTTTGACATAGAACACATCATACAATAGCTTCACATTGCCAATTTGATCAAGTTCAACCACTCCCTATCCTTCTAACTTCATTTGTTTGTCATCTCCAAGTCGTACCTTAAGTTTGTACTACTCATCTAGCTCCTTGAATGATGATAGCATGCTTGTTATATGATTAGAACAACCACGATCAAGAAACTAGATACCACTTGAGTTGTGTGATCACTTTGTTGCATCACAACTAGCCATAAAGAGTTTGTATTCTTCCACCTCCTCCTCTTTAGCTTCCTCAGTATACTTTGCTTGGCTTGCTCTGTGCCAACAGTTTGCTTTCACATGCCAAACCTCTTATAATAATGACATTGGATTGATTGGTGTTGCCCATCGAAGCGGCCTTGCACTCTGCCTCGTTTCCCTCTACCAAGAAAGCTGCCTCTTCCATGATTTCTATTTTCAACCTGTTGAAGCATTGATCCATTTTTCTAGAAGATTCAAGAAGAACAAAGTCGGTTGGTAATTATAGAAGATGCATGGCGGTGCAAGCATGGCGGTGGAGTAAAGGCGGTAAAATGCAAAGGTGTGTCAAGAATTCTCTAGATGATATGATTAAGTCGGTGATAAAGGTCTATAAATATGTATGAATGTATCTCCTGTCAAACAACTAAGAGTGAGTCAATAGTGAGAGTCAGTTGTAACCAATCATCTCCTACTCTTTTGTAATAAAATCCTTCTTCTTTTCTAAAATCAAATCCTTGTCTCCTTCCACTTAAACATCATAACCCTTCAAACCTTGTGTCCCAAAACTAACAAGTGGTATCAGAGCCCGGTTTGGTTGGTAGAGGGTGTTTGTCCTAACCTTCCACTATTCACTACTCTCCAAGAATCATGTCCACATCTACCTCTTTCGGTATTCCAATTCCCATTTTAGATAGGAACAACTATGATTATTGGAGTCTTAAGATGACCACGTTCCTGATGGCCCAAGGCTTATGGGCTATTGTAGAGAACGGGTACGAGACTTCAAAAGAAGAAGGAAGCAATTCCAAGGAGCAACTACAAAAGGATGCAAGGGCTGCATCATTCAGCAAGCTTTGTCGGAGGATATCTTTCCAAGAATTATTAGGGCAAAAACATCAAAGGAGGCATGGAAAATACCAAGGCACTGAGCAGGTACGAGCCATTAGACTACAATCTCTAAACAGAGAATTTGAAAATTTAAAAATGAAAGAAAATGAAACTATTCAACAATATTGTGGTAGGATAAAACAACTAGTAAATGAAATGAGAGCCTATGGGGATGATATTACTGATAAAAGAATAGTACAAAAAATATTAATAACACTCACAAAAAAATATAACTCTGTAGTTACGGCTATAGAGCAATCTAAAGATATAAAATCTTTATCATTAAGTGAATTAATTGGTTCACTAGAAGCACATGAAAAAAGACTAATAGTGCAAGATGAAGAAAATTTAGAAAGTGCCTTCAAAACAAAAATAAATTTCAAACCTCAAAAATTTAAAAATGAAGGGAATTTTGGAAAAAATATAAAAGGAGGAGGAAAATATCCACCTTGCAAATTTTGCAAAAAGAACAATCACCTAGAAAAAGATTGTTGGTTTCGTAATAACAAACAATGCAACTTTTGTAAAAAAATATGGACATATAGAAAAAGATTGTCGTTTTAAAATAAAAAATCAAGCTAATTATGCAGAAAAAAGGGAAAGTACACAAAATACATTTTATGCTAATCAAGAAACAACTAAAGAGAATAGTGATATTTGGTACATAGATAGTGGATGTAGTAATCATATGACTTCTAATGAGTCTATATTCACAGATATTGATACTTCAGTAAAATCTAAAGTAAGAATGGGAAATGGTGCATTAGTTGAAAAAAAAAGGAAAAGGAACTATACTACTGAAAACTAAAGAAGGCTTAAAACAAATTAAAGATGTATATTTAATTAGTTCCTAGTCTGGCTCAAAATCTGCTCAGTGTGGGACAAATAATAGAGAATGGATATTCTCTATATTTTGAAGGAGATACTTGCACCATTTATGACAAAAAGAAAGTTCTTGCCTCTATCAAGATGGAAAATAGAAATTTTCCAATTCAATGGAGATACACCAGAGACATAGCTATGAAGACTCAAGTTGATGAGTCATGGCTATGGCACAGGAGACTTGGCCATCTTAATTTTGCAGCATTAAAGCTACTCCATCAGAAAAGCATGATGAGAAATCTCCCATATATTCTAGAAACTTCAAATGTGTGTGAAGGTTGTCTACTTGGAAAACAACAAAGCCAATCCTTCCCATTTGATAAAGCATGGAGAGCCAAGAAGCCACTGGAGCTAGTACATACAGATGTCTGCGGCCCAATGAAGACTCCTACACCCAGTCACAACAGGTATTTCATCCTATTCATCGATGACTATACAAGAATGACATGGGTATACTTTCTTCGAGAAAGATCAGAAGTTTTCTCTATATTCAAGAAATTCAAGAATCATTTGGAGAAACAAAGTGGCCGTAGTATCAAAGTTCTCAGAAGTGATAGAGGCACAGAGTATAACTCTAATGAGTTCAAGAAATTCTGCGAAGATGAGGGGATTCATCATCAACAAACAGTTGGCTATGCACTTGAGCAAAATGGAGTAGCAGAAAGAAAAAATAGAACTGTCATGGAGATGGCAAGATCAATGCTGAAGGAGAAAGGAGTTCCAAACCCTTTCTCAAGCGAAGCTTACAGCTAGCCTATCTACTAAACAGATGTCCAACCAAAGCAGTACTAAACAAGACGCCTATTGAAGCCTGGAGTGGAATGAAGCCTTCTGCAAAACATCTCAAAGTATTTGGCTGCATATGCTACATTCACATTCCAAATCAAAAAAGGAGCAAGCTTGACGAGAAAAACAAGAAAGGAATATTTATGGGCTACAATGATCAGTCCAAAGGCTATCGAATCTACAACATAAAGACTAAGAAGCTGATAATCAGTCGAGACGTGGAGTTCGACGAAGATGCAACATGGAACTGAGAGGAAGAAAAAGTAGAGAAGAGGTATGTCACACTAACAAATATTCCACAGGAGGAGCAAACAAAACATGAAGAAAGAGAGACATCCAACTCTACATCATCTCCACACAGGGGATCACAAGATGAATCTACTTCGGAATCTCCTATTAGCTAGAAGAGTAAGATCTCTTAGAGAAATCTATGAAGCTTGCAATTTCACAACTCTAGAACCAGAAAATTATGAAGAAGCAGCTCAAGAAGAAGTCTGGAGGAAAGCTATGTAAGAAGAGGTCAAGATGATCTAGAAGAATGAAACATGGGAGCTTGTTGATTGTCCTAAGGACAAAGACATTATTGGAGTTAAGTGGGTCTACAAAACAAAGCTGAATGCAGACGGATCAATTCAAAAGCATATGGAGCGGCTGGTGGCAAAAGGTTACTCTCAACAACCAAGTATTGACTATACTGAAACTTTTGCTCCTGTTGCTCGCCTAGACACAATTCGTGCTATTATTGCTTTAGCTGCACAAAAGCAATGGAAGATATATCAGCTAGATGTGAAGTCTGCATTGTTAAATGGATTTCTACAAGAAGAAATATATGTGGAGCAACCACAAGGCTTCATCGTCAAAGGCAAAGAAGACAAAGTCTTGAAGCTCAAGAAGGCTCTATATGGATTAAAGCAAGCACCACGAGCATGGTACAGCAGAATTGATGAATACTTCATGGAGCAAGGCTTCAGGAGGAGTATAAATGAGACAGCTATCTACATTAAAGCCCAAGGTACATCTGATCTTCTTATTGTTTCTCTATATGTAGATGATCTTATATATACAGGGAACAATAAGAAGATGATTCAAGAACTTAAAGAAGATCTGATGAAGACATTCGAGATGACAGACTTGGGCTTGATTCACTACTTTCTTGGCATAGAAGTCCATCAACAAGAAGAAGGTATCTTTATCTCACAGAAGAAATATGCAGAGAACCTCCTGAAGAAGTTTAAGATGAATTACTGCAAGCCTGTACCAACGCCACTCGTGACAAATGAAAAACTACAAAAGGAAGATGGAGCAGAAAAAACCGATGCTTCTTTCTACAAAAGTCTCATTGGATGCCTCTTATATCTCACGGCTACACGGCCATATATAATGTATGCTACAAGCCTGCTATCATGATTCATGCAGAGTCTAAGCCAGATATACTTCAGAGCCGTCAAAAGGGTTCTTCGGTACTTACGAGGAACAACAGACTATGGAATCTGGTATCGGCCCAATGAAACGGGAGGACTACTTGGATATATAGATAGTGATTTGGCATGCTCCACTGATGACAGGAAGCGCACATCTGGATATGCTTTCACACTTGGCTCTGGAATTTTTTCATGGGCATCTAAAAAGCAGAAGTCAGTAGCACAATCCACTACAGAGGCAGAGTATATTGCAGCAGCTATCACAGCAAGTCAAGCTATATGGCTCCGCAAAATACTAGAAGATATTGGAGAAATACAGGTAGAGCCAACACCAATACTATGCGACAACAAATCCACTATTGCTATCTCAAAGAATCCAGTCTATCATGGAAGAACAAAGCACATATCTACAAAATATCACTTTGTACGAGAATTACAAAGTGATAGGCAGATCGAGCTGCAATATTGCAAGACTAAAGATTAAATAGCAGATATTTTTACTAAAGCTCTGCCACAGGCCAGATTTATTACACTTCGTAGCATGCTTGGTATATCGAAAATGGATCAAGGAGGAGAATGTTGAAGCATTGATCCATTTTTCTAGAAGATTCAAGAAGAACAAAGTCAGTTGGTAATTCTAGAAGATGCATGGTTGTGCAAGCATGGCGGTGGAGTAAAGGCGGTAAAATGCAAAGGTGGGTCAAGAATTCTCTAGATGATATGATTAAGTCGGTGATAAAGGTCTATAAATATGTATGAATGTATCTCCTGTAAAACAACTAAGAGTGAGTCAATAGTGAGAGTCAGTTGTAACCAATCATCTCCTCCTCTTTTGTAATAAAATCCTCGTTCTTTTCTAAAATCAAATCCTTGTCTCCTTCCACTTAAACATCATAACCCTTCAAACCTTGTGTCCCAAAACTAACACAACCTAATCTTCGTAGCTGGTTGAAATATCTCATTGATATGATAGCTCTCCCTTCAATTGAAAAGTCTTTCCTTCAACTTGCGCAGTTACCCATTTAGCCATACCTCATGAACTTGCAAAGACCAAATTAATTCATTAAAGAAGAAAACTGATAAGTCTTTCGATTCTTGTGTGGTAGCAACTATATGATCAAATTTTGGAGTTAAACTCCTCAAAACTTTTGCAACAACAGTTTAATTATAGTATTTTTCTCCAAAGGAACGCTTTTGACTTACGGTAGCTGAGATTCTGGATAGAAAATCTTGTACAGATTCTCCATGTTTCATTTGACAACTCTCAAATTCGTGTTGAACAAGCTGAAGCTTCACAGTAATGACCTTTGAATCTCCTTAAAACTCCTTTTACAGTATTGTCCATGCTTATTTAGTTATTGTTGCTGCTGCAATTCTTGAAAAGATACCCTCATGAACAATCTATGGAATAAACAACAATCCCTTGGAGTCTTTCTTCCTATTTTCTCTAAAACATCATTCATCAAAGGATTCTTGATAGCCAAACTCGATCAAGTCCCACAAGTCTTGAGACTTGAATAACGTCTTCATCTAAAGGGGCATTTATTTCACTGAAAGCAGAGGAGAAGTCACCATAGTGGGCTAAGTACCCCTACTTCAGTTGTTCATTTGTCATGAAGTAATAAAAGTACCACTTCCTTAACTTCAGCACTTCCCCATTTTGGCTTAGGCCCACTTTAGCTTTTTTATCAATGAAGTGGGCAAAGTGCTCTGCTGCATATAATTCCAACTTGCGCCTACTTCAGTGCCCTTTCACTTGAGTGGAAAGGAACACCAAAAGTGTAACTTTCCTTCACTTCCAAAAGTGGTACTTCCGCTCACTTTTTCACTTATGAACATTTTCGGTTAAATGAACTCCCCCTTGATGCTTTATAATTTGTATTTTTCTCCGGTGAAAATTGATATGAGTGGTTGAGTTATTGAGAAAGCATTTGTAGAGATGAAATCTCTCTTTTGTGCTTCACTCGTTTCTCATGTTGCAACTGAACGCCTATTTAAAGAAAATGTACCTTGCTCTGATACCATTGTTAGGCAATCAGGCAAAAGATTAAATAGTTTTACACATAACAAATTATCTTTTTTTATTCATATCTTATTCCAACTACTTAGTCCTCTCAAACAGGAACTAGATAACAATCAAGTAAAAAAAACCATCATACTTTTAAGAAACTACATGTGCATGACTTACAACATGCTTGACCCAATACAAATAGAAAGTAGCTGCATGCTTAAGAAAAACCATGAAACTGTCAAGAAAATAAGAACATCCTTGACACAACCATGCTCCTGTCTTTGAATCATTCTTCAACAAAATTACTGGATATGCTTAACCATGCATGGGAAATACGTGCATGGAATGGGTTCTTCGTGGAGAAAAACATCTCAGCCTTTTCAAAGAGATCCACCTCTATCCCGTCCACTGCCTTCAAATCAATCTCATTGATTAAGTTGACCAACAAGTACTATATCTAGAGCACGACTAAGTGTATTTGCTCATATCAAATCCTCTCGAAGGGTTGAGTACTACCACTCGCATCTACGCCCTCTTTAGGACTCGAATTGATCAGCTCTCCTTATGTCGAGGGGTGGGGGGTAGAGGTGTCAAATGGGCCGTGCCCGGCACTGCCCGCTACTGTAGCAAGCGGGCCATGGGCCGGCACGGCCCGCTAGCGGGCCCGTGTTGGGCCGCGGGCCGGCAAGGCATGAGTCTGCGTGTGCCGGGCCGGCCCGGCACGCCTTGTGTGACCGTTGGTGGGCCGGCCCAGGCCCACCACCTTTTTTTTTAATGCACATAAAGGGTTCAAAGACCTTTTCACCACCTTGTGACCGTTGGTGGGCCGGCCCGGGCCCACCACCTTTTTTTTGTTTTGTTTTAAATTTTAATGCACATAAAGGGTTCAAAGATCCTTTTACCCCCTCCAACAACTATAAAACGGCTATATTAGAGGGTATTTGGGTCTTTTGAGTAAAATGACAAATTTACCCTCTCCAACAACTAGTTTATGAGGGTATTAGGGGTATTAAAAATATAAGAAACAATCTATAAATAAAACCTCTCATTCTTCCAATTTTTTTTTCGTATACCAAGAACTAATCTCTAAGCTCTTAATTCTCTTCTAATTACTCTCAATCTCTCATTCAAGACTTTCAAGTTCAAGGTTACTTCTTCTCATTCAAGTTCAAGCAATCAAGATTCGAGGCTTCATCAAGGATTCAAAGCTTCAACCTTTCAACTTCATCAAATTATTTATAAATTTCCAAGTTCAAGCCTACAATCGAATCAAGCTTCATCAAGATCAAGTCTTCACTAATCCTCAACTACTTTTCAAGGGATCACATGGGCTTATTTTTCTCTATTTTTTCGACTTTCTCAATTTCTTCCACAAGTAGTTGAGGTAATTCGAAACCCGTATTTTAAATTTTATATTTAATGGCCGGTTCATCGAATTTCTCTAGGGATGATACTACTCCATTTTATCTTTATGATAACACTAAAGTGTCGATGAATCCGATGCCGATGATGGTGTCGGACCATCTATTGCCGGTGCCGGTACTGGTGCCGGTGCCGGCGGTAGGAAGAGAACTTCGGGGGTTTGGGAATTTTTTGATATTATTGAAATTGAAAACAAAGGCACCCGGGCTAGGTGTAAAAAATGCAAAAAGGATTTTTCATGCCAAGCTAAGGGTGGCACCGGCCATCTTAAAAGACATGCCGACAAACATGTTTTGACCCAACACCAACATGATTTAACTCAAACTCAATTAGGACATATTTCTACTTCCAATTTAGGTATTTTTCATTTTTCTAATGAAAATGCAAGAAAGAAAATTACTAAATTTATTGTGCATGATGAACAACCATTTAGTCTTTTCGATAATCCTAGGTTTGAAAGAATGATTTATAATGCATTTTCTCCCAAATTTAAAAAAGTTTCTAGAAATACAATGAGGAAAAATGCATTTCCGATTTTTAATGAATTTAAAGAAAAATTAATTTGTGAATTATCTACTATTTCTTCCAAGATTTCTTAAACTTCGGATATTTGGACTTCCAAATATCATGCAAGCTATATTTGTGTAACCGCGCATTATATAGATAATGAATGGAATTTATAAAAACGTATTATAAGTTTTAATGAACTAGAATATAGACACACTAGTAGTACCATTGCTGGGTGCATCATGAACACAATTTTAAAATATAAAATATAAAATTCTATTTTTTTCAATTACATTTGATAATGCTTCTAGTAATAATGCTGCAATTGATGGTCTTAAAAACCATTTAAAACCTATTTTTCGGGTAAATTTTTTCATATTAGATGTGCATGCCATATTTTAAACTTGTGTGTGCAAGATGGACTTAAAATTATTGATCCTCACATAAAAAAAAATTAGGAATTGCATTTTATTTATTAGAAACTCACCTACTAGAAGACAAGAATTTAAAAAATATTGCCTTCAATATGGAAAAAGATATAAAAAAATTTGTTGTTGATGTTGAACATAGGTTGAATTCTACTTATTTAATGTTAGATTATGTTTATGAGTATAAGGATGTTATCACTTATTTTTGTAATGAACATTTTAGAGAAAATGAAATTAGGGAATTTGATTGAGAAGTAGGAAATATGATTAGGGAATTTTTAAAAAAAAATTATAATGCAACAAATGTTTTTTCCGGTGTTTATTATCCTACATCTTATTTAACTATAAGTCATTTGTATTTTATTAGTATCATTTTTAACAAATATAGATTTCATCATGGTTTTGAGTCTATTGTTGCTTCTATGGAATTAAAATTCAAAAATATTTTGGTGTAATTAGTCCAATTTATATTTTATCTTACGTGCTAGATCCTAGGTTTAAAATTGAAGTTGCTAATTTTATTTTTGATTCATTTGATGAAAACATGAGTTTAGACCATAGTCAATTAAAAGATGAATATAAATCCATGTTTTTTGAAATGTATGAAATTTATAATGGACTTTATGGTAGTAGAAAATCATCCCTATTGGATGATGATGATCAAAATATTTCTCAAACAAAATCTAAGAGTAGTAAAACCCCTTTACAATTATTTAATATGATGAGAAGAAAACAAGGTAGCTCTTCTACTTCTTCTTCTTATACTACTACTTCTTCTTTGCATGAATTAAACTTGTATTTATCAAATGATTTTAGTTCTTTCCTCACTTCGGAGGAATTTAATAATTTAGATATTTTGTCATGGTGGAAACAACAAGAGCATAATTATCATGTGTTAGCCGCCATGGCACGTGATCTACTAACTCCCCCGGTGTCCACAATAGCATCGGAGTCATGTTTTAGTGCAGGGAACAAGGTCCTAGATGATAAAAGGAGCCGGTTGAACCAAACTTCTTTGGAGATGTGCATTGGCTTAAAGGATTGGTTGGACGCCGAAGATAGACTTCAAGATCGAGGAGGACATGACAAAGCAGTGGCACTGAAGAAGATACAACAACAGAAATATCGGACCGGGGGTAATTATAGAAGACTTGAAGGCATTAAGACCATAAAGACTTAGAAGACTTCAAAACTTGAAGACATGAAGATGAAGATTGAAGACCATGAAGACTTGAAGACTTAACTTGAAGTTGAAGAATGAAGACAATGAAGACTTGAAGACCTAGCTTGAAGACCTAATTTGAAGTTGAAGAATGAAGACCATGAAGACATTGAAGAGTGAAGTGAAGACCATGAAGATTAAATACCTAGAATACTCAATACTTGAAGACATTTGTATTTAGAAATTTATGATGTTTTTTTGTCATATTTTTCAAATAAATCATAATATTTTTGTTAGTTGTTTACTTGTTTTTTTCAATAAAATCAAATTCTTTATAATTTTATTTATTTGTAATTTATGAGTTAATTTGGAATCTTAATAATAATTTCATATTTTTTTCATCAATATAATTTGTTTATTTGGTTTTGCAATATTGTGTTTGTGTTTATGCCTTTATGACATTATGTGCAAATGTGCAATGTATATTTTTAAATTTTATAAGTTTTTCTAAAAAAAATTGGTTTATTTACAAATTACAATTGAATCATTGATGATAATTTGATTGATTTATGAAATTTTACCAATATTTATATGTTTTCCATAGTTTATATTTTAAACATATGTATATATAAATTTAGAAATTTTCTGGATTTTTTGTGATTTTTTTTTTATGATTTTTATGATTTTTTAATAAAATTTTATCTTTTTAAAAAAAAATATATAGGCGGGCACGCGTACGCTATTGTAACGGCGGTGCACGCCGGGGTGCCGACATCTTTGTCGTGCCGCCCGGCACTACCCGTCTTGCGTCTTGCGTGCCGAATTGGCCCGTTTGACACCTCTAGTGGGGGGTGGGCTAGTGTGAAGGGGTTTTTGTGAACAGGGAGAGGGCACGGATCCCCAAATGGAGCTGGCTCTCTTTGACTTCAAGGGAAAAAAAAAAGAAAATATGGGGGAGGTGGCTTCTCACGCGTAGCAAGCTGAGGTGCTCTCTTGTCCCTTCGACAGGCTCTCACGTGCACTCCTTTTTCTCCCCCTCCGACGGGCTCTCACGCGCTCTCCATCTTCGCCCCCTCCGATAGGCTTCGACTAGCGACGTTCTCCATCTCCTCCTCAGATAGACGGTGAGTCCCTCTCTCTCTCTTTCTCCTGATTGGACAGGCGTTGGCGAGCCTCCTTCTTCCCCTCCGATGTGCTCTGACCGGCGACCCTCATTCTCTCTCAGTTGTACGAGGCCGGTCTACAGTAAGATATTCTCCCTATCTTGATTGTATGAGGTCGGTGAGCCACTCCCACTCTTGGGTGTATGAGGCTGTTGAACCACTCTCTTTCTTTGTTGTATGATGCCACTGAGCCACTTTCCCTCTCTTGTTTGTATGAAGTCGGCTCCAATGAGGCTTCCGGCGAGCTCCCTTATATAATTCTTTCCGCCCGATAGGTTTTCCCACGAGCTCTTTCTCTCTCCAACAAGATTATGTTCTTACTCTCCTTTCGACGAGATATTGTACTCCTCACAAAGAGATCCCAATCTCTAGTCTTGTATTCAACTTGTACATAGTGGATTCCCCATTGGTGAGGCCCCGTGGTTTTTCCCCGGATTTACGGTCTTTCCATGTAGATCGGGGATTGTTTTAGTTCTAGTTTGGATGCTTACTCTTTCTTCTGCGATCGTGTCCCTCAAATATAAATTCTTGACTGTTGATCACGACCGGTATCCATCCCCTGGCGAGGCGATAGCCATTTTTTCATAACATATAACATGTATCTTAATATATTAGTAAAAATAAAAGGCATATTTTATTTGAAAAGCATACCTTGAATGAAAATTTACATATTTAAGCTGAAGGGTATTTTAGTCCAATACTAAAAAAGAAAGCTGGTGAATCATGGATATATCACCCAATATACTTGATCATGCAGGGGAAACGGCAATGCGTGCATGGCATGGGTTCTTCATGGAGACGAAGATCTCAGCGTCGTCAGAAAAATCCACCTCCAACCCGTCCACCGCCTTCAAATCAATCTCATTGATCAAGTTGACCAACAAGTACTGTATCTGGAGCACGGCCATGTCCAATCCGGGGCACATCCTTCGTCCTGCGCCGAACGGCATCATCTTGATCTCTCTCTTCCCACAGGTCACGTCCACTTCTTCTCCTTCCCCTCCGGGCATGAACCTCTCAGGCCTGAACTCCAATGGCTCCTCCCAAGTTCTCCCATCCAGCCCAATGCTCGTCACCATGAAGTTCACCACGGAGCCATTCGGTATCAAATACTCGTCCATCATCACGTCCTCCTTCACAGCATGGGGAATCAAGAAGTGCGCCGGCGGGTGACGCCGTAAAGCTTCGAAGATCACTGCCTTCACGTATGGCATTCTTTGTAGTTCATCCAAATCGACTAGTCTCTTCTTGTCTCCCATCACTCCTCTGATCTCCTTCTTTAGCTTCTCTTGTATGTCTTGGTGCTTCACCATTCTCGCCGTTATCCATTCCAAAACTTTAGAAGACGACCAGATACTGGCGTCTAGGAATTCAGAGCAGAAACTCACAATCTCTTCCTCTCTGAGAGCTCTTGTATTCCCTACTGCTCCATCTTCGACTCTGAGTTTGAGAAGAGAGTCCACATAAGAGATCATCATGAGATCTTTCTGCTCGCTTTGTTGAACTGCTAGTAATTCTTTGCGTGCCCTGATCAAGGGAATGAAAAGCTCGTCCTGAGCTCTCCGGAGCTGTTTCAACTTCCCCAACCTTCTCCAGGAGAGCAGTAACGCCACCTTGGGCAAGAGATTCAGAGCAAAATGTATGTGGACAATGGATAACAGTTCGTGTTGCACGTTCTTGATCCTGTCAACCACCTGCTCATCCAGAGTCACTCCGAAGCACAAGGAGGACATCAAGAAGGCAATGCAAAGTTCGATGCTGTGAACGGGGACGACGACGCCACCGTTGGCCTCGGCCTCCTTCCTGAGACTCTTGAGTAGGATATCAAGGGCCATGCGTTGGACATGGGTGCTTGACATGCTGGCTTTGCTTGGGTGGATGACCTCCGAGGCGATGTTGCGGCGGAGTATGCGCCACAGAGAGCCGTAGGGCGTGTTGTTGATGGAGCGGAGGTTGCTGTTGATCAGAACGCTGGTGGTCAATGGTAGGGGACGGTGGGCGAAGGCTTCGCTGTTCGCAATGAGTGATCGGTGGACGTGTTTTCCGTCCATGATGAATACCACTGGACGAGAGCCGACGTAGAGAGTGAAGACAGGGCCATACTTGGCACGCAGACGGTGGAGCATGGGTTCCATTTGAGAGAAGGGTTTGGTGAGCCATAGGAGGTTCCCAAGAATGGGGATGGTTGGAGGGCTTGGTGGGAGTCTTCTCCTTGTTCCTCTTTGCTTCAGAAGCAATGCAATAGAGATGGTCACAAGGATGAAGAGGAGAAAAAATAGATCCATGGTCATTGAGGTTGAGCTTCTAATTGTTGTAAGTTGTACTATATATCTATCTATACATATATATATATATATATATATATATATATATATATATAATAGCAAATTGCACTTCTTATTGTTCAAGATTTAAAAATTAAAAAAAAAAATTCTAAAATCAATTCTATGAAGCGGTTTCAATAAACTTGAACTAAAATCAATGTCAATAAATCAAACTTTGGATCAGTTTCAACAAATCCTTAATTTTAAAAACGATGAAAGAGATTCTATGTTTTTCATATTCCATCACATATCTATCAAGCCTCATATATCTTTTTGGGATCAATGTAATATTTGCCCCTGTGACATATGCTCCACTAATCCACCACTATCATAGGCGCCACACTTAGAAAAAAAAACTCTCTGAAGATGAATATATTTTTTTTGGCGGCTCATTATCACACAAACATCATCTTTATCGATGATGCCCCTAAACCCTTAATGTATGATTATGGACTCTATTAATGTATGATCTTTCTTACCTGCACTCTAAGATTAATCCATCCGAGAATCCTGAAAAGATTGGAAATTGAATAATTGATTGAGAACTTGTATCAGTGGTTGTTGTTTTATATTATTTTATAATTCAAAAATCTAAGAGAATTTCAAAATCCTAAACTAATTTTCTAGTTTTTTAAGAGTTTTGTTAAAATTAAAATTATTTATAACCAATTCACTAACAGTTAGTAGTATAGATTAACTTGTTAAATTTTTTTTTAAAAAAATCTTAAATTGTAAGAAATTTCAAAATCTCAACCTAATTTTCTAATTTTTTTAATTATTAAAATTAATATACTCTCAAATTGACATGACTTTACCAGGAATTGAGAATGAAGTATCACTAGTTTATTATTATAATGAGTATTCGGTCCACGGCCATACTATTGCATTAAATAATTGTTCATTGAGATACATGCGGTTCATTTTTAAGTGCAAGTGTGAAACTGGGCTTGTTTGTGGTTGGTATAAACCAATGAGAAACTTGATTTTCATGCTCTACTTGGAGTTTACTAATTGCACGATTGATATGGTTCATGTGCAGCCTTTATTCTAATTCAGTAACGGGTACCTCAATGACTTTATAGAATTATAAACGATGAATGGTTGTCTACCATGGATACTATAGTATCTTTTTCATAGCTATATCTGATGATTTTCATTGTTTTTTTATAACACAAACATGTTTAGGTGGTGTTTTCTTTTCTCTTCATTTTAAGATTTTTTGAGGAGTTGCCTAGCAATTAGGTTTTTCTTTTGTTTGTATAATATCCAAGTTCCATGGCGACTTCAAACTGAATCAGACTGTATTCTTGTTTAATAAGCTTTTTATTTTTGAAGGGAAGCAACAAATAAATGTGTGTCATGCCCCGAGCCCTGCTGGGGCGTAGGCAAACCGGCCGCATCCAAGTGGAGACCGGCCCCGCTTATATGCAATGCCACAGAACCTAATTATAGATGATTAATACGACAAAACGAATAATTTTAAACATATGCCGGCAACAAAAATAAACAAAGGTTGTGTTTGGCATGGGGGTTATCCCTAAGATAATTCCCAATAAAAAGTTTTGAGTATATGACGCAGATAGTCACTAAATTATGTGCGAGTTCCTATTTTAGTCACTCAATAAAAAAAATAAAAATAAAATTCAATTGACTCCCTTAACTTATTATTTTCTTCTAATTAGGTCATTATATCCTACGGCGTTAACGGTCAGCTGATGTGGCACAACCAAATTAGATTCAGTAAACAACATAGATGGTCACTAAATTATGTGCGAGTTCCTATTTTGGTCACTCAACTATTTTTTTTTTGTGGTCCATTAATGTAAAATGCTCATTGTTTGTAAAAGTTAATAAGTTAATAAAAGGGTTAAAGCCAATTTTGGTCCCTAGAAACATGTCCAATGTTCATTTTTAACCTTAAGTTCAAAATTTGTTCAATACGGTCCCTATGCATTATGTATTCCGTCGCATTTGGTCCCTAATGCTGATGTGGCGCTGACGTGGCATATGAATGAAATACAAGATATTTATTTATTTTTTTAATTTTATACATGATCATATTTTGATGACGGGGTAGGCTAACTGGACTGCTTATATGGCATGCCATGTGGCAAATTTTTATATTTTATATTTTATTCATTATTAATATTAATATTATTTTATTTTATTTTTTATTTGTATTTTTTGCTTTGTTTCTCTCTCTAAATAATGTTACAATGTATAATGAGAAAAAGTTTTTTCCTAAAATTTAAGCAAAGCGCTAATAGAATTTTTCTGTGTCACACAGAGGCAGCCTATAAAAATACACTACCTTGTGGGCTGCCTTCGCACAACACACAAAATTTTTGTTAACGCTGTAGCTTATTTTGTAGAAAAAAAGAAATTTTTAATTGTACACTGTAAAGTTATTTACAGACATAAACAAAGCAAATAATAAATAATAAATAATTAAAATTTAAATAATAAAAATAATAAAAATAAAAATAAATTAAAATTAAAATTTTTCTATGTGGCATGCCATGTCAGCAGTCCAGTTAGTTTGCCACGTCATCAAAATATAACCACAAGTCAAATTAAAAAAACAAATAAATACCCTATATTTACATCAGCGCCACATGAGCATCAGGAACCAAATGTGACGGAATACATAATACACAGGATCGTATTGAATAATTTTTGAAATTAAGGACGGAAATGAACATTGGACCTGTTTTCAGGGACCAAAAAATAGCTTTAACCCTTAATAAAATGCTCATTTCCTTCCCCTTTTTCCTTTCTTTCACCTCCTCACTAGAGCCGTAGTCCATATTCCCATCATGGAATCAAGTAGGAGAGTGAGCAATCGCCGGAATGGTGGCCGGAACGGTGGCCATGCAGGCGAGCAAATGGAGGTAGGTGGCCTTTCCGCTGGTTCTTCATCTCTCCTTTCCTCATCCCCCCCCTTCTCATAGGTAGTTGATTTATATCTTCACTGTAGGAAGAATTAACTTCAAAGATGTTGTCTGGTTATAATAAACCTATTGATTCTTGTTTTCATGATCTAGTTGCTGATGAGTAAACAAGATAAGCTTTTTGAGAATCACCAAGTCAACGACTATTAGCAAACATATTGAATTTAATGGTTTTGGGGAACATCTCAGGTGAAATCCATGCCTAAAAAATTGTCACGCCCTGAACCACGGCCCAGGCAAGTAGACAACCGGCCGCACCCAAACAGGGACTAGTCCCCATTCAGGCGCAAGGCCTTAAGAACTCTTATACAATAAGTATTCAGAGTTAATAATAACAGCGGAGTCATAGCTAAAACATGAAGGGAGTTCGTACAACTCCATATAGTACAATATCGGGTTTACACAACCCAAGACTAGGATCCAGTCCAGTCACCCCTAGAAATCCATACAACAAAGAAATCTAAATTACAAGTCTCACACAGAATAAAAGAGGTACGCAGACCTCAAGACAAATAGAAGTAGCCGAGTCAGCAACTCGGTATATCCCCGCCTAAGCTCGATCCTACTCCTCCTCGTCCGAACCTGAGTAATACATGAATCAAGTGCATGAGCCTAAAGAATAGGCCCAGTAGGGTCGCATAAACAATAAAATAGGCGAAGGCCATAAACAAGGAACGGAATAAAGTAAGCCAAGAGCAAATAAGCAAGTGAAACACAATCACAAATAATCAATAAGTAGCTGGAATGCGGATAAAATCCACAGATGTACTCAATCTCTGGCATATATGATACTAAGATGTCTACGACATCTACGACACCATCGGTATCGTCTTCGGCCTAAGCCGGACTAAGCTATAGCATACATGTGCACATGGTCAGATAATGCCGCTCTCTGACTGAGCCAAATGGCCAGATATTATACACCCTCTGCCAGGGTCTCCGTCCGATAGAGCATCAAGTGCTCGTGGCCAGATATTATACGCCCTCTGCCGGGGCCTGATGGCCAGATATTATACACCCTCTGCCAGGGTCTCCGTCCGATGTATCATGCCTGAAAGTAAGAGATTGATAGTACTACTACCTAACAACAGGTATAAATATATATATATCCAAGGCAGCAACATCCTGAATATACAATGGTCGGTGATCTCATCGAGATCGGGAGTCAATACGTATTTAAGAAGTAAACTCTACTCAAATACGCATAAGAAGAAGAATGATAACAACAATCCCCTCGAGATATAAAACCAACACATATGAGGAAAACCATCTCAAATATATGTTGGGAACCTCTCGAGGAAATAAGAGTACAAAAATCAAAGTGGGGTAGGAGGAAGGAATACTCACAAACCTCCCGTGCGAGAGCCTACGACCGAGAGCAACTCTCGGATCACGGTCAAGCGTTCACGCGTCTGAACTGAGATCTAATAAATATATAATAAAGTCTCAGCTCCTCTACACTTCAACACACCGTATAATACAAAATACGGATATTCATGAAGTCCTAACTATCTCTAACAAGAAATTAAAACTATCAAGTGATAATCTTTTCATACTTAACATACTTGGAAGACAACAAGTACTCTCTAAGCATGCTTTCAGCCTTAACATGCATCTTATGTCTTTAAGATCCTTAGAATGTCCCTATACATGCTTAATTAACCAAGAGCAATGAATCTAGTGCATGAAACCATTAAATATCAAATCATGGAAATTAATAACACTTAAGCATGTTAGCATGGACATTAATAGGGCATTTATACTTAGAGATTTTTCATGAAATTTCGGCGGCACCTCCCCTATTTATAGGGCCCCGAAATTAGTACAAACACGCTCCACATTAATTTAAAACATTTATACAAGTAATATCCTTCTTAACTCATGCAATACATGGCATTAAGATCAATATTTCACAGCCCTTAACTCCCTCCAATTTCTATGATTGTATTCTTCATACTACGTTAAGGATGCTCACCGTGCTTGCTCGATATGCAGTCCCAAATCAGTCGGGGAGGGACAGTTGGTTACTACTGGGGTCTAGATGGAGGTTCCGACCATTGGATCTTGCCAGAGGAGGAAGAAGAAGCGTCGCTCGCCGGAGATCGGAAGAGGCGAGCGATGGCCGCGTGGAGGGCGAGGAAGCGGGGGCTACTTGGGAAGAGCGCCGCAGCCCGGCCGGCTCGTGGGTGCAAGGGAAGGCGGAGCGGCGGCCTGCTTGGCCGGAGGCGGCCAAAGCAGAGGCGTCTGGCCGTGAGGCGAGCCGCACGCCTGGTTTGGCCGGGTCGTGCCGGTTTGCACTACCGGAGCTGGCCGGAGGGAGGATGGCTCGTGGAGGCGCGAAGTGGGCGTGCCGCCGGCTGTGGCCTTGAGCGGCTTGGCGGTTGCGATGTAGGTAGCGTCGGTGGCCGTGGCAAGATCCGGCGATGGGGAAGCTCACGGGAGGAGAGGGCAGCGGTAGGGGGAGAGATGCGGTCCAGTCACGGAAAATCAGATCAAGAGGGAGAGGGAGGGGAATGAAAACTTTTTTTTTTTCTACTCTCTCTCCACATGTCATCCTTTAACTATGAGCTTTATTAATTAAATAAAGAAAAGTCTTCACTATAGCTCCACCTGTGGTACTGTGGAATCACGGGATTCCTGTAGCCTCACATGACGTCGAAATGATTCATCACGGGTCCTCGACTTGACGTCCCCCGTGATAATTCGTTTGTCCTCATGCCTGACCCAGATCCACGAATCTCGGGTCAATGGTACTAGTGGCACGAGTGTACTGTGGTGTCACGGGGTCTGTCGCTGTCCCCGACCAGATCCACTTTTCCCGGGACTCTAACTTTTGTCTGTTTCCTCCAGTAATTGATTAAAAGAAATCTTTTAATTAATAAATTAATTAACCCGAATTAATTTACCATTAATTAATTTCCATTAATTAACAATTAATAAACTCCTCGAATTTAATAAAAAAAATCTTTATTTATTTCGGGGCAGGCATTACAAAAACTATATGAAACAAAGGGTTGATTCATTAATTTTGATGACTTAATGTTGAAATGAGAAAGAGAAAAAGGTGTATATTCTATTTCTCTGATGGTTTGAGAAGCTAGATGTAAATCAAGATTAATTTCAAAAGCTAGTAATTATCTGTGTCGTTTACCCAAAAAATTTTCCCGCCAAAACCTTTAATTGAGATTTAAAAATATAATAATGGGTCACCCGCCAATGCATAGAAGACATATCACTATCTTATTATTAATAGCTTTGGTTTAAAATTTCCCTCCAAAAAAATTCAAAACTTTTAAAAAAGGGTTAATTTTTTTTACCCACCTAAACAATACTGATTTTTCGATCCGGCACCTCAACTTTTGTAACTCTAAAAAATAGCCTAAACTTTTTCTGAATTTCAAAAAGCACCTCTGTGAGACAGCCGTCAGATTAGATGACTAATCCATTTCTAATTTGTAATTAAAATTTAAATTTTAATTATAAAAATCTTAAACTTAATTTTAAAAACCCTAATTTCTAATTGACACATGGCATTCATCCCTATTTCCTCCCACCTTGAGATCCCCATCCTCTTATGCTAGTCGGAGCGCCTCCGGCGGCGCCGATTATCGGCGCTCATCCCCTCCATCCGTCGTCTCTCCGAGATCCGGTGAGCTCTCTCTCCCCGAAAACCTTCTCTCCGGCCTCATTCCCCGCAAGATCTCCTGCGGCCAGGACAACATCCTTGGCCCCTCCTCTATCCTCCGCTTAGCCCTCGCCTGCAGTCCCTTCCTCCCCCTTGTCCTTTGGGGCCCTCCTGCCTCCGACAAGACCTCCATTGCCCAATCCATTGCCTCCTCCTGGCCCCACCACTTCGTCTTCCTCTCTGCCGTCACTGCCGGTGTCAAGGACGTCCGATCCGTCATCGACGATGCCCTTCGCGACCGATCCCACTGCCAAACCATCCTCTTCGTCGACGAGATCCATTGCTTCAGCAAAGCCGAGCAGGACTCCTTCCTCCCCGGCATCGAGGACGGCTCCATCATCTTCATTAGCGCCACCATCGCAAAACCCTCCTTCCACCTAACCACCCCGCTCCTCTCCCGCTCTCGCGTCCTCTCCCTCCACCCTCTCAATCCCGACCACATCGCCTCTCTCCTCCGTCGCGATGGATGACACCAAGATCGGCCTCACCGCCACCGTCCGCACGCCAGTGTCAATCGACTAAGATGCCATCTCTTTCCTTTCCCTCCACTGCGACGGCGATGCCCGGGTTACCCTCAATGTTCTGGAGATCGTTGCCATGATGGCGGCGAATCGACAGTCCGGAGAGACGGCGAATGGAGGGGATGAGCACCGGCGAGGGTTCGGCGCCGACGGAGGCGCTCCGACTAGCATAAGAGGGTGGGGATCTCGAGGTGGGAGGAAAGAGGGATGAATGCCATGCGTCAATTAGAAATTAGGGTTTTTAAAATTAAATTTAAGATTTTTATAATTAAGATTTAAATTTTAATTAAAAATTAGAAGTGGATTAGTCATCTAATTTGACAACTGTCTCACAGAGGTGCTTTTTTGAGATTTAGAAAAATTTTCGGCTGTTTTTTAGAGTTAAAAAAGTTGAGATGCTGGATCGAAAAAGCAGTATTGTTTAGGTGGGTAAAAAAAATTAACCCTTTAAAAAATTATTCCTATCCCCAAATGGGATATCCCCCAACCAAACATAGCCAAAAGGGTCCAAGACGTACATCAAGGACCTATGGAACTAGGGCACTATTCAAGTGAATAGTTAATTATTACTTAATTAGATAAATAAAAGATTAATTAATTCGAGGTCTCTGGTATTGTTTGCTTTATCCCATGGGGTCCTTGAGTTGGTGTTGGGTGGGATGTAGTAAATAGTGGGAGGGTTTGCTCCCTGACAAATAGTACTAGGGACTAATTGTAATAAAGCTTGAATGTGACAAATTGTAGGTTGAGTAAAATTTAAATGAATCTTTGGTAAGTTAACACATCAGTAGATAAAAAGGGGGAAATAAAATAATATAGAAAAGGGGATGGCTTTCCATTGAAGCTAAGCGAGGCTTCATTCTCTCCTCCGCATTCACGCCCTCACGCCTGATAGCTAGCCAAACCCCTCCTCCCCTCCGTCCCATCCATAACATCTCCGGGGGGACTCCGGCGTCGGATGTGGCCAAGCGAACACTTGTGACCGACGACTTCTATCCTCCCCATTCCACTTTCTCGGAACTCTCAATGAGAGCAATCGCCGATGGAGCTACAGTGAAGCCCGACGACCTCACGCACCCTCTGGTAGCTGGCGCCAATGAGGAACCCATCTGACAGGGACGGCGAGCCATGGCTCCACCTCAACCGTCTGAGGACCATTCTGGGAGCACGAGAGCTTGAAGTTTGGACCCCGGCCGGTAGTGACTCATCCCAGTTAAGTCTTGTATAAAGGATTAAGAAATAGTAGATGGACTTCAGTAGAATTTATGGAATGCATTAGAAATGGGTCATGCTCTAATTCTTAAGTTTCATTCTCCTGTTCTGTGTATGATGCTTTGTTAAGATGGATTGAATGAAACAAAAAGGGTTTATATCGACTTAGAAAGCATAATTTTCTCTCCAAATGATTGATTGTATAGTGAGAAATTGAGGGGATACCTGGGGACAAGAACACAGAGAAATAAGAGTTGCACATGAGGTGCTCGACAAAATGACTAAAAGAAATTACTAGACAACTAACTAATCAGTCCCTACCTATTCTTAGAACATGATTAAGTGTGTAAACAACACAAAGAAAGAAAAAGGGACATGTATTATCCTTGCTATCTAGTGTTCGAATTGTAAGAATTATATGAAGGTTTTAACAACATTGGAGTTGCCTTAGTTCACAACTAAAGGGTTTTACCAGCAGTCTAATGGCTTCCTATGAAAGAAATGTTATACTTGATCTTGACAGCTCAAGTGTTATACTTGTAATCTACTTCTTTGTTGCCAAAGAAATTCTCACTATGGCAGGACATTATGCCCAACTCAGACAGAATACTAGTTAAATTTATGTAACACATAGATCTCAAATATATGCTATTCTATGCATCCTCTTGCTCTGCCTAATTTAAGGGAGGAGATGTCATATTTTAAGTGACAGCAAATACAAAACTCTGTAGGTTATGTGATTAAACCATGCCAGCCATGTTCAAGATTTCAGTCCACTACCCTGCTGTGAAACTAGAATATGTTGTTTCCATCATATTTATTTACTTGTGCCAAGTACTTTTGAATCATGCCATGGTATTTATGTGGAGATTAGTAGAATGTGTATGTGGCATTTGTCATGAGGTCAAACTTACTGTTAACTTTTTGTATGTTGTATTTGTTAATTTCTTAATTATTTGGATGCACTTATTGTTTATGAGATATATGGATGGTGTTCTTGTGTAATCCTTTCATCTGTATGAGATATATTGATGGTGTTAGTTTATGAATTGATTTGTATGAAATAAAAAATCTGTATATTTTTTGTGCTCAGATTTGGAATATCTTATTATAGTTTATTCCTTTTTACATTTGTAAGCCCAACTTAGGATTTATGTTATTTCATTTTTTAAGATTAATATTAATAACAATCATTATGGAGTAATTAAAATTTTTAAAAATATATTATTATAAAAAGTTTGCTTAGTTTATTTTATAAAAATAAATAATTATAAAAAAAAGTCATGGAAAAATATAAAATATTTTTTTAATAATTTTAAATTTATTGAAAATAAAAAGAAATATATATATCTAGATATTTTATATATTAATTGAGAAAATGTACTGGGGTTTTTATTATTAATAAAATCTAATAGTCAACCAGGGTGGGGTAACCTCACTATGGGTGACCATATCTTTTCAATTCCATATTATATATCCCTCAAACCAAACACAAAATCATCTAATCAAACCAAACATTGTATTTGACTCTCCTATAGTTTTAAATATAAGAATTTATAAATAAAATATGATTGAAAATTCACTACATTGTCAAATACATCTAACCAAACACCCCTCTAAATGTTTTAAATCAAACATCCAAACAAAAACAAATGGGAGAATGTGTGTGCCCTCATTTTTCTCTCTTTCATTGATAAAGCTAATTATAAAACATCAAACAAATATAAGTTTCTCAAAAACAACAAGTATTTATTTATTTATTTATTTATTTTTAATAATATGGATAAACCATGTTTATTCAATAACTTTTGAACATGACCTAAATTTCTTTCATTGGTTTAATTTTGATCATCCCTTTGTTTTGTTCTAGCTAGGCGAATCTTACCCAGAAGCAACTCTAGTTTGTGTTGTTTCCATCATATTTATTTAGCTGTGTATCTTGTGTTTACTTGTGCCAAGTATTTTTGAATCATGTCATGGTATTTATGTGGAGTTGTAGTAGAATGTATGTGGTATTTGTCATGAGGGCATACTTATTATTAACTTTTTGTATGTTGTATTTGTTTCTTAATTATTTGGATGCACTTATTGATTATGAGATATATGGATGGTGTTCTTGTGCAATCCTTTCATCTTATATTAGACTAGTGAAATGCACATGCGTTGCACGAGTGATATGTTCAATTGTTTTGTTATTTTTTACATTTAATTTATTACATTTATATTATATTTTGTAGTTAAAACACATAAAAAATTATAAAGTTGTTATACATTGATTTATGTACTTGTACACATATGGGCATATATATTGTATCATTGTAACATTTATATTACATATAGTTAGATTGAATGTTTATATATAGACATATTATATTAAATAATAATAATCAATTTTTTATGTATAGATTCTATTTTTAGAAAAATCGAAATATTTAATTAAAATATTATTTTAGTAATCAAGTTTTTTTATTTTTCAGAAATACAGATGGTTGTAAAAATTTTATTTAGATTTCTATTTTGGTCCAGTTAAATATATATGTTTTTTTTTTCTTCTTCACAAAATATATATGTTTTTCTATTGATTCTTATATTTGTCTACTATAAAAAGTCTAAATTTTAGTTGATCTCTTATCATTTTTCAATACATAGATCAAAGAATGTTTTATAAAACAGATAAAAAATCAAGTAAAATAATGAAAGGATAAGGTCATCTCTTGTTTTATCATTTTACATGACTATAAAATTTTACTATGAACTCCTCTTAAATTTTTAATCGCTAAAATTAAGTATATCCCTTAATAGAAATTTATTAATTGATTAAAATATTTTATCCAAATAAGAGGTTTTTTAAACTAAACTATTTACAAAAGAACTATGTGCAACATGAAGCTCAATCATGGGCAATTATCTAAAGTCTAAACAGCTTGAGTTTTGGAAGGGTTAAAAGAATTTTGGTCAACAACTATGGAGTCAAAGCATAGGAAACTCAGGTACATACCATGGTTCATGCTACATAGGTATTAATTATCAAGATCAGTTACTGTAAGGTAGCAATTGGTTGGATGTAACTCCAAATTCAGGGATTTAAAATTACAATATATTTGTAAATCTAGGAATTTGAAAATACAACACATACAAATCTAATGTTTGGTTGAATGTAACTGGAGATCAAGATTTTAAAATTGTGTTTGATTGGAAGTATTTGAAAATAATATTGGATATATGTAAAAGATATGGTCACCCTCTTTTGTATGAGTGAACTTACCCCTTTATAATTATATTTAGTTTAAGTATTATTTTAAATATATTTATTTTTGAGTTTTTTTAAAAATAATTTTATAAATAATTACTACAATAAATAATATGTACAATTTGTGAAGTATATTTATTTTTATATTTTTAAAAAATGTTTATTTTTGAGTTCTTTTAAAAATCATCTTAAAAAATGTACTATTTGATAGACTTGTATTCAAAGTGAGAGATTATGTTGAATGAAACCAGTTGCCTCTCACTTGCTTTGTTGATAATATAATCCCTCAGATTTTCTTTGTCATTGACTTTGATGCAGATAATTAATAACATTAAAAGACAACTTGGGCTAATGCATCCATAAATAAATAAATAAATCCAATTTCAGAAACGGATATATTCTGTCTTAACATAAAATGGCACATTCTGCAATTTATAAAAAGATCCCTATCAACAAAAATTGGTCACTGGTCAGTGATAACTTCATTTTTTTTTATGAAGATTGCAGCACCCGTGAAAATATTTGCGGCGTGGAGAGTGCAGCACCGCACATTGAACAATCTGCCCATGAGACAGCATCCTCTGTTGTAAGTGCCAGAGTTGCTCCAGTGATTGCACCAGCAACAACACTGTTTTTCTGCAATGAAGCACAAAAGGAAGACCATGTCAAGTCAACCGAGTCATCCAATCTGTGTTTAAAAGCTTTATGAACATAAAATGATTCACAAATTAACATATGATAAACTTGATATTGTACAAAGAATTTCATTAGTTTATCAATTTCTTGATAGGTAAATAAACAAAGACAAGTCTTTATCAACAGAACTCTGTTAAGAAAATGAAAGATAAGTATCATATAAAAAACAAGGCACACCTTGCTTATCGTCATTACCATATGCCAATAAAGATACCATGCAAAGTAGTTCATGAGTTACAGTAGAGGCACATCTAGATTAACTAAATGCCGGGAAAGTAAATTTAACCAAAGATACAAAGAAATGGAATAAGCAACCATGCCGTCTTTATCAACACAATGCCCCTCTTTCTTTCAGCATTACCAAGTTATTACTCCTTCAAAGAATGCAAAAGTAAATTGTGGATGATCATAGAGAGATAAAGGCAACATACAGGAACAATAAGCATTGGTAGTAACTGAGAAGGATTATCTTCACAATTAGATATGCAAGAACAAGATCAACAGAAAGCTAATTCTAAAATCAAAGCATTCACTGTAAGAATTCAACAACCCAGTCATGAGATCCATGAGCCTCCTTCAAACCATAAGTGAGACCAGAGTACATGCCAACAGCCAGTCCTGCACCACAATCCAAAACCAACCTCTCAAAATCAAATGCAACGGATGCACCACAAATCTTCAAACCAATCATCAAAACAAATCTACAAACCAATCATCCACAACAATAGGCTTGCACCGAGTAATATCAGTGCAAATTGCAATTACAAAAATCTAGTTATTTCATTCTCACACTATTAACAAGCTATAATCAACATTCATTCCAACAAACATAAGCGGAAGGAATGGCTGAAACAACTACGAAATAAAACATTCATTCTCAATTTAAAATGCACGTAAGTAACAACAAATTAGACAAAAACCAAAACATGAGCCTTTTTTTTTGCAGATTGTCAGATCTATAGAAAGAAAAACCCAAGTCCCTATTTATGTGTGTCAATTCTATATGAGTTCTTTTCAGCCAAGTTCATAGAGAGAGGAGAAAAGTTTCTTCAAATTTTTAATCATGTCTTGCAGTTGCTTTTTTTGGGGGGGCATGTTTAATTGATGGTTTGGTTGTTTGCTTCTGATGAGCAGATTGATGAGAATGTTCAGAGTGAAATCATGAATCACATATCACTGAGACATCCAAATATTGTGAAAATAAATCCATCCAAATCCCTCCAACCAAACAACTGTTTTTGAAATCCCAGGAATTAGAATTACATGCAATTCGAAATACCCCCAAACAAACAATACCTAAGAGACTTTTTACAGCATAAACAACACCTTGCAACGGTTATAAGACAAATCTGAATCAGTTTACATTTTGTTTCAAAATTATACTAAATAACATTTTACATAATGAAGGTAATTACTCTAATCCGAAATAAAACTGAATTTAAGAACGAAATGTGGTCCTCCATCCCAAGCCAAACATAATGAGAAGAATTTCAAAGAAAAAACATGTGATCAAACTCCCCTACTTGAAGGTTGAGAATATGGGAAGCTTCATCATTTGATGTGCAAAAATCAATCATTAAGACCCATCCTATAAAATCAAGTTGGACCATCATAGTTTTAATCTCACACTGCTAAGATAATTGCAAGATATTATTAATTATGCTTTTATTCATCCTTACAAACAAACCAATCAAGCTAGGAATGGCGTCGACCATTGCGGTGGAGGAGAAAACTTTTTAATTGTCACATTAGTGTGGTTTATCTTCAATATATTGTGGGAACTAAAAATATAGGTGATTTTTCATCTTGGAGATCAATAAACATAGACAGTTTTATGTCCATTATTAGCCTATTATATGATTTACAATTTCTTTTTAATAGATACAAAAAGAAAAATGTAACCCAAACTAAAATGATCAATTTCAAATTCTAAAAGTGGAAATGTAATTTACTGGGTGCATTGAGAGATGTTTCTGGAGAAGGGATGTAAAAACAACTAAATTTCACAATAAGAAGTTAATTACTTGTCAAAGCCTTTCTACTTTCTACTTGAAAGAGATTCCAAACTATCACATGATATGTAGGTAATAGAACCAACCATCTTAGTTAATACCTTACCTTGCAAATCCAAAATCCCCAATCTTCAAAACAGGGGTTTCGCCATTACTTGACAAAAGAAGATTCTGCACATTTCAGTCCGTATGATTAGTGCCTGTGATTAAATGTGCTAAATACTTCTTCAGAAAATCGGAAAAGACAATAAAAAAAGAGACGTTGCTCAAGAGAGGATATAGTATGAGTCACACTGAGACAAAGTACAAATATTTGTCAAACAAACATAGCATCATCCAGATATTGACTTGGAAAAACAAAACTAAATTCAATTTTAGGTGGAAAACTTTATATTTATCACAAACAAGCCATTAAAAACACTATATAAGGTTCCCAGATTGTAGATTTCTTCATCTCTCTAATTTTTTTAAAATTTCATATCAATCTGCATATATCAATCTTCAATTCATTTGAATCATGTGGGGGTGCATATAGGCAGGCATCCACATAATTTATTTGACAGCTGCTTTTTAGCTCATTGATTGAAAGCTCAAGCCCATGTAAGAACAAAGAATTTAATAGTGAACACTGTACAGTCTGTGCCTGTGGTTTCAAATCCCTGTGGTTGAGATTATTCACTTGTAAAACCTGCAACCCTGAAGCTGGAAATCAAGTGACACCAAAAAGTCGGTGACTTTCCAAAACCCCTACCACCAATGCATCAAAAACTAATAATCAAAAGCAAAGTCAATACCAAGCTACCTCATAAAGTGCCTGGCCACGACCATTGAATATACGCAGCGAGATCACCACCGTCGCAATATTCCAGCACAAGATATATCCTTTCCTTAGTCTGCAATCAAAAACCTCACAATCATAAACACTAATAAATTAATTCCCGATTGGCAACCAAGAACGAGAAGAAGCAAAAACCGAAGAGGACCAGGATGGCGTGGTGGAAGCGAACGATGTTGGCGTGGGAGCCATGGCGGAGGATGGCGATCTCCTTAAGGAGGCTATCATGAACCTTAGGGCTCAGCTGCTGCTTATCGATCTCCTTCACGGCAACCTCCATCCTGGTGTGCCGGAGGCGTCCACGCCACACGACCGCCGAAAGAGCCAGACGCGATCTTCGGGCCGAGCATGTAGTCGCAGATGACCCGGCCACCAAGCTCCGCCATTTATCCTCCTCTCAAGCTCTTGAAGGCCGAACTGCATGAGAAATGTTCGACGCTTGGTGAATAACGCATAGGTGGCAGCTTAGGGCAGGAGAGGGAGGAGGGAGAGGGAAACATTGCATAACTGCAAAGGAGGAGGTGAGAAGGCAGGGGTTATTTTGTTTTTTTAATATATTTTATTTTCCTCAACATTACATATTTTGAATTCTATAATTGATCCATTTCTAGAAAAGGGAGGTGAAAAGTTTAGAATGCATATGGTATTAATGCCCCAAATTTGAAGTATGTTAAGCCTTGAAAGCCCACAAAATGTAAAGAGAGATCAGTGTATTAAATAATAAACTAATGGTTTAAATAATTTTAAATAAACTAATGGTAAATAAATAGATAATTTTAAATCTTTTATGATTTAAATAAATAAAATAATATCTTAAATCAATTAAATTAGGATATAAAAAATCTTCTCAATGTAAAATTGATATGAATGTAAATGAGTGTAAATTAACATAAGGGAATCAATAAGAAAAAGGAAAAATTGGCATATAATTTAAATTCATAAATAAAGATAAATTAAATTTTATTAAATATTTTAAAATAAACTGATTGTAATATTTTAAAATAAAATAATGGTAAATAAATAAATAATTTTAAATCTTATGAAAATAAATAAGGTTATATCATTCTCTTAAAATTTTTAATTTAATATATATGTTTATATATTAACAATATTATAATAATTTATAAGGGTATTTTGGTTTTAATATTTTAAAATAAAATAATGGTAAATAAATAAATAATTTTAAATCTTATGAAAATAAATAAGGTTATATCATTCTATTAAAATTTAATTTAATATATATGTTTATATATTAACAATATTATAAATTTAATTTAATATATACATTAATGGTAAAATTAAATAAATAAAGATACATTGAATATTATTAAATATTTTAAAATAAAATAATGGTAAATAAATAGATAATTTTAAATCTTATGAAAATAAATAAAGTTATATCATTCTATTAAAATTTAATTTAATATATATGTTTATATATTAACAATATTATAATAATTTATAAGGGTATTTTGGTCCACACACTTTGAAATGTTGGACCATCAATTACTTATAGAATGCTATGCTTGTAGGCCGATCCGGGACCTCGCACGCGATGTACTATGAGCTAGTAGTAAGTAGAGAGACGGGCCCCACTCGGATCTGAAGGCCTAAGTGTGTAGCGGATAATGCAAAATAAACAACTTAATTTATTCAAAATAAGCAGAGTTCATTGGAAAATAAATAACAAGGGTTCAAGTACCCTTACAAATACCAAGGCCCTATAGGGGACCTGCCAAAGACATAATATCTCACTCAAAACAAGAATGATAGACCACGGTCCTCGGACCTCCACGCAAATCACTGAGACTCACGATCGGCTCGACTCTGCGCACTTTAGAGTCCTGCCATACCGAGGATCACGTAAGCGGGGAAGAAAACAAGTGCATGAGCTTTGAATGGAAAGCCCGATAAGTACCCTGCGAGGGTTCAAGAAAATATGATATCAATAAATCATGAATATCAAAGCAAACTTCGGGGCGCCCTCAAAACAAACCCTAGGAGTCTATCACAAAAATAAACAAGATAATGACTCCTGGCTAAGAGTTCCAACGGAAGCTCCACAAACGTCTCCCCCGGTCAGTACCATCAGCGAACCTGCTGAGAAAACGACCATCCGGTCGCTACGGCCCTCGGGTCGTATGTCGGTAGCGCCACCTCTCTACGTGTCGACACGGTCAGTAATCGACCCCACTGACTGGCAGGGACAACCAGAACACTCTCCTTTTGGCTAGGAGTGTCGGAACGTTAGGGTGTCCCGTCCCCAACGCTCTCGCAAAATCCAGAGCTCACCTGCTCCACTGAAACCGGGACGAAGAACAGAACAGGTAGGGATACCAACATCCCGAAACAATCAAACATGCTAAATATAGATTTCAACAAATCATGAAAGCATGTATGAATAACAAAGCAATATGTCACAATAAAGACATGTCAATAAGATCTCCAAAGAGAGGAACAAGGCATGCTCAAACATGCAATCAAAAGTCAAGAAACCAATCAATAAATGACTGGGAGGTACAAGGCAGAAGTACTTACCTAAAATCGCAAAGTCTCGTGCTCCGCGGGACTTCTCGACGCATCCAAGTCAAAATCTGCCAAGGGCATGTCTACTCTCAATAAAAGTAAACGTTTATAGCTACTAAATTTACAATGCATGCTCTAACGGGCCTGAGTCCGACTTGCAAACTTTCCCTCGCGTTTCTTTGTCATTTCATCTCCTCAATTAACTTCCATAGACCATCATGCTAGTTCCGGACCTAACCCTGGTTTGGTTGAACTAGTTGGTTCAATTTACTCATTAATTATTTATTCAAATAATTAATTTATTTACCCCTATGTTAAACCATCATGTAGGTTTTTAGTAATTCTCTACGAAACATTCCTCCTTGAATATTCCAACCAAATTCTTTAATCAAATCAAGTCATCATTTCAAATCAAGTATTTTGCTTAAGTTGATTAATCCAAATCAACTACCCTCTTTTGATTAGCCAAATACTAATGCGATAATTGACTAATCAATTATTTATCCCAATTAGTTGTCTTTCTACTAATCATTTAACTAACCATTTAGTTAAATAATCATTTCATTTGATAAGTTTCACATTAGCTAGCTTACTCATTGATTGAGTTATTAATCAAATAATTAGTGAAATTTCCTAATTATCTCACTAACAAATCCTTAACAATTCAGTTGATTAACTAATTTAGTCGACTAATTAATTAATCTCTAAATAATTAACTTACCAATCAATTGATCATCGTGGTAGTTGGGTAGCCCACTGTTGTAACTGATTGGACTCAATACTAGTCAATCCCTCTTGATCAACTTTCCACCATCGGTAACCCCCTTTTTAATTAATTAGATCCATTAATTAACAAAAACTAGTTAATCAAGACAATTAGTTAACAACTAGTTATCCAATTAGTTATTCAACTAATTTATCAAGTATTTAATTATCCTAAATTAATTAATCTCCAATTAGTTAACTTACTAACAGTGTAGTTATCCTTTAATTAAACCAATTAATTAAGATAATCACTAATTAGTTGGCACTTAAGTAAAACTAATATTATTACAAATTAGTTAATTAAACTAAACCATTATTTTTTAACGGTTTCTCCTTCTCTCTTAACTAATGATAAATAAATAGATAATTTTAAATCTTATGAAAATAAATAAAGTTATATCATTCTATTAAAATTTAATTTAATATATATGTTTATATATTAACAATATTATAATAATTTATAAGGGTATTTTGGTCCACACACTTTGAAATGTTGGACCATCAATTCGCTTATAGGAGTATATATATATATATATATATAATAGATATAATAGATATATTGATGGTGTTAGTTTATGAATTGATTTGTTTGAAATAAAAAATCTGTATATTTTTTGTGCTCAGATTTGGATTATCTTATTATAGTTTATTCCTTTTTACATGTGAACGCCCAACATAGGATTCAAGCTATTTCATTTTTTAAATATTAATATTAATAACAAGCATTATGAATTAATTAAAATCCTTAAACAAATATTATTAAAAAAAATTCTTAGTTTATTTTATAAAAATAAATAATGATAAAACAGTCATGGAAAAAATATAAAATATTCTTTTAATAATTTTTAATTTATTAAAAATAAAAATAAAAATATATATCTAGTTATATAATTATATATTAATTAAGAAAATTTAATGGAGTTTTTATTATTAATAAAATCTAATAGTCAACCAGGGTGGAGTAATCTCACTATGGGTGATCATATCCTTTCCAATTCGAGATTCATATATCCCTCTAACCAAGCACAAAATCATATAATTCAAGGCTCTAGATATTTGACTGTCTTGTATTTTTAAATATAAAAATTTATAAATAAATTATAATTAAAAATTCACTATACTTTCAAATACATCTAACCAAACGCCCATGAATATTTAAATCAAACATTCAAAGAAAAAAAAGGGAGAATGGGTGTGCTCTCATTTTATCTCTTTCATTGATCAAACTAACTATAAAACATCAAACAAATATAAGTTTCTCAAAAACAGCAAGTGTATATTTATTTATTTTTGATAATATGGATAAACCATTTTTTTTTTTTAATAACATTACAAACGGAGAGGTACATGCTTGTGATCATTTGGCTGTGATGTGTGATAATATTACATTTGCAGATACAATATAATAAGATTAATTTAAAGTAATACGTGCATGGAGTGGGTTCTTCATTGCCACGAAGAGCCCTGCACAGTCGAGAGATCCACCTCCATCCCCTCCTTTGCCTTCAACTCTATGATCTCATTCACAAAGTTGGCCACCAAGTAATCTGCAAGCGGAAGCGGCCAAGTCAGTAGGCGAGATCCTCCGCCCGACCCCGAGCGGCATCATCTTGATCTCGCTCTTCCCACAGTTCACGTCCACTTCTTCTCCTTCACCTCAGGGCATGAACCTCTCGGCACGAACTCCAATGGTTCCTCCCACACACTCGCATCCGCCCCCAACGCTCGTCACCAAGTAGTTCACCCGCGGCTCCCTTGGGTATCAAGTACTCATGATGATCGACCATAATCATCCGCGTCCTCTTTCACTCTGTGGGGAATTAAGAAGTGGGCGGATTGTGCCGCCTCAAAGCTTCAAATATGACCGCTTTGGATATGGCATGCTTTGCGGTTCTTCCACATCAACTTGTCCCTTCTTGTCTCCCATCACCGACCGATCTCCTTCTTTAGCTTCTCTTGTATGTCAAGATGCATCACCAGCCTCGCCAAAATCCATTCAAAGGCCGCTGCAGTATCGGATCTTGCCATCTAGGAATTGAGCGAAGCTCACGATATCCTCCCTCGCTTAGCTCTCAAGATCGTAGTAGTAGTCCCTGTAACTCCATCCACAGGGACTCTGAGTTTGAGAAGGGAGTCTACGTAGGAGATCATGAGACCTATCTGCTCGCTTTTTTGAGCTGCTAGTGTCTTACGCGCCCTGATTATGGGAATGAGAAGGTCCTCTTGAGCTCGCCGGAGCTGTTTCAATTTGGTGACCTTGCAGTGAGCGAGCAGCGCCACCTTGGGCCAGAGATTCAGAGCATAACGGTTATCTACGATCGATAACAGTCCCACTTGCACGTTCTTGATCTTGTCCACCACATCCTCTTCCAGCGCCACTCCGAAGCACAAGGCTGTCATCAAGAAGGAAACGGAGTGTTGGATGCTGTGAACTCGGACGACGACACCACCGTTGGCCTCGGCCTCCTTCTTGAGACTCTTGAGTAGTATATCCAGGGCCATGCGCTGGACCTGCGTGCTCGACTTAGTGGCTTTGCATGGGTTGGACGCACCCGAGGCAGGTTCGGAGGAGGCGCTGCAGAGCCGTATGGCGTGTTGTTGATGGAGAGAAGGTTGGTGTTGAGGTTATTTGGTGGCTAATATTGAGTCGGGGCGATCGGTGAAGATTTCGCTTCTCTCCATAAGGGATTGGTGTGCAAGATCACCGTCCATGATGAAGACCACAGGGCCGAGAACCTCACGTAGAGAGTGAAGATAGGGCCATACTTGGCACGTGAGCGGTGAAGCATGGGTTCAGGTTGAGAGAAGGGTTTGGTGAGCCATAGAAGGTTCCCAAGAATGGGGATGGTTGGAGGGCTTGGTGGGAGTCTTCTTCTTCTTCTTATTTCTCTTTGTCTATGAATGAGGATCAATGCAAGAGAGAGGATCACAAGGATGAAGAAGAACCATGGCGCCATTGGTTTGCCAACTTTACCTTATTTGAGCTTGATGCTGCTCTATTTATAGATTATATATGAATTTGTAATGTATAAATAAAAGGGCTTTTTTATCATTGCTTATTGGAAATTAATGCCGCCCAATATATAGGAATCCAAAAAATGGGTCTTCGCCAACTGCGGACCATGTCATCTTGAATCTTGTATGAAGTTAATTAAGAGTCAACATTATGCACTTATTTTATTATGTTGATCAGTTTACATGTATTAATTATTTGAATCTTGTATGAAGTTAAGTGTCAACATATTGCCCTTAACGAACCTGTCGCCATCCATTGGTCCACGCCTATACAAAGTCTAAGTTGAGCTATATATATATATATATATATCTGAGGGTAGCCATCTGCATTGAAGTGCGATTAAGCCTTTTGCTTTTGGCCCACTTACTGCGCGATATTTTGAGAAAATCCCGTAGTATGGATGGAAAGAACGTGAAAAATAAAATTTAGCATGTCAATTTTCATACAATTTAGGAACTTATAGAGTATTCAATGCTTAAAGGGTAAAATTTTTAAACCAATAAGATTTCTATAAACACCCGTTAAGATAAAAACCCTACAAGTTCTCAAATTATATGAAAATTGACATGTTAACTTATTTTTCGATGTTCTTTCCCTCCATATGTTTGAAAATCCTAAAATACTGTGCAAGTGGCCAAATGGGAGGCGACCTTACTTGCACAGTAATCCTGCCGGCCTTATAATATCACTCCTATATATATATATAATAGCAAATTGCACTTCTTATTGTTCAAGATTTAAAAATTAAAAAAAAAAATCCTAAACAACAATCATTGTATCACTAGTATATTGTAAAATTAAATCTATGAAGTGGTTTCAATAAATTTGAATTAAAATCAATGTCAACAAATCAAACTTTAAATGAGTTTTAACAAATCCTAAATTTTAAAATCATCGATCAAAAGAGATTCTATGTTTTTCACGTTCCATGACATATCTATCAAGCCTATATATCTTTTTGGGATCAATACATCTTTGCCTGTGTGATATGTGCTCCACCAATCCACCAACGCCACACTCAGAAAAAAAGAATTCTCCATTGATGAATATTTTTGGCGGCTCGTTATCACACAAACATCACCTTTATTGATGATGCCCCCAAACCCTCTAGTATGTTATTGTGGACCCATTAATGTATGATCCTGTTTGCCTGCACTCCAAGATTAATCCATACGAGAATCCCAAAAAGATTGGAAATTGAGTAGTTTAATTGAGAACGTGTATGAGTAGTTGTTGTTTTGGTAGTTTAATTGATTATATTATTTTATGATTAAAAAATTTAAGAAAATTTTAAAATCCTAATCTAATTTTCTAGTTTTTTAATGTTTTTGTTAAAATTAAAATTATTCATAACCAATTTACTATGGCTTAGTAATGTAGATTAACTTGTTAAATTTTTTTTAAAAAAAATCTAAAATTCTAAGAAAATCTCAAAATCTCAACCTATTTTTCTAATTTTAATATACTCCCAAATTGACATAACTTTACCAAGATGGTTTATTCACAGTTTCGAGTTGGTGACTTTTTAATTACTAATTGGTAGAGGAGCCAAACGGGTCATGCCAACCTGTGGGTGGCACAACCCAACATGCCATAAACCATATCGGGCAGGGCCAGGAAGCTACAATGTAAGATCGTGATAGGCATGTTTAGGCACATAGATCGGCATGGCTTGACCACGTGTCATTCATCCTTTGTGTGGCTTCCACTTCTCTCAATCTCAACATTTCTCTATGTTTCTTAATTTCTCTCTCTCCTCTCTCAAAATCTCTCTCTTTTTTCCTCAAGCGCTCAATTTTTCTATATCTCTCAACCTCAATAGGGGAGACGGTAGAGGGCAGAATCCTCATCAATCTATTAGGATTGGTGGCCCTACCAAAAGGCAAAACCTTGCCAACCTAGGCCAAATCTTGGTAGATCGAGATAATTTTTTTTTAATTTATAAGATTTTTTTAATTTTCTAACATTTCCTATTTTTTTATTTTTTTTATTTTAATCGACTGGTTGCCTAACACGACACGAGCCCATACATACCAAGCCTTGCTTGTGCTGGACCGACCCTCAAAAATTGGTGTGTCATGTTGGCACAAGTATGTATAATTCCTGGCCTGCCGCAGACCCATACCGTTCCTGCTTGGCATACCCGGTTGGACATATCTACTCATAAAGTGGCTGGAGAAAGACTGAGAATGAAGTATCATGAAGTATCACTAGTTTATTATTATAATGATAATTTGGTCCACGGCCATACTGAGTAAAACTAGAGATAATAATATATTTATCCTATTGCATTAAATAATTGTTCAGTGAGATACATGAGGTTCATTTTTAAGTTTAAACTCGGCTTGTTTGTGGTTGGTATAAACTAATGAAAATATTGATTTTCATGCTCTACTTGGAGTTTTCTAATTGCACGATTGATATGGTTCATGTGCAGCCTTTATTCTAGTTCAGGAACGGGCTCCTCAATGACTTTATAGAATTATAAAGGATGATTTGGTTATCTAGCATGGATACTATAATATCTTTTTCATAGCTATATCTGATGATTTTCATTGTTTTTTTATAACACAAATATGTTAGGTGGTGTTTCTTTTCTCTTCATTCTAATTAGATTTTTTGAGGAGTTGCCTAGCAATTAGGTTTATCTTTTGTTTGTATAATATGCAAGTTCCATGGCGACTTCAAATTGAATCACACTGTATTCTTGTTTAATAAGCTTTTTATTTTTGAAGGGAAGCAACAAATAAATGTGTGTCATGCCCCGAGCCCTGCTGGGGCGTAGGCAAACCGGACGCATCCAAGTGGAGACCGGCCCCGTTTATATGCAATGCCTCAAAACCTAATTATAGATGATTAATACGACAAAACGAATAATTTTAAACATATGCCGGCGACAAAAATAAACAAAGGTTGTGTTTGGCATGGGGGTTATCCCTAAGATAATTCCCAATAAAAAGTTTTGAGTATATGACGCAGATAGCCACTAAACTATGTGTGAGTTCCTATTTTAGTCACTCAATAAAAAAATAAAAATAAAATTCAATTGACTCACTTAACTTATTATTTTCTTCTAATTAGGTCATTATATCCTACGGCGTTAACGGTCAGCTGATGTGGCACAACCAAATTAGATTCAGTAAACAACATAGATGGTCACTAAATTATGTGCGAGTTCCTATTTTGGTCACTCAACTATTTTTTTGTGGTCCATTAATGTAAAATGCTCATTGTTTGTAAAGTTAATAAGTTAATAAAAGGGTTAAAAGCCAATTTTGGTCCCTAGAAACATGTCCAATGTTCATTTTAACTTAAGTTCAAAATTTGTTCAATCACGGTCCCTATGCATTATGTATTCCGGTAGCATTTGGTTCCTAATCTTTGATGTGGTATTGACGTGGCGTATATGAATGAAATCTGAGATATTTATTTATTTTTTAATTTTATACATGGTAGTATTTTTCTTGTGGGGTAGGCTATTTGAATTTTGCTTATATGGCATGCCATGTGGCAAATTTTTATATTTTATATTTTATTCATTATTAATATTAATATTATTTTATTTTATTTTTTATTTGTATTTTTTGCTTTGTTTCTCTCTCTAAATAATGTTACAATGTATAATGAGAAAAAGTTTTTTCCTAAAATTTAAGCAAAGCGCTAATAGAATTTTTCTGTGTCACACGGAGGCAGCCTATTAAAATACACTACCTTGTGGGCTGCCTTCGCACAACACACAAAATTTTTGTTAACGCTGTAGCTTATTTTGTAGAAAAAAAGAAATTTTTAATTGTACACTGTAAAGTTATTTACAGACATAAACAAAGCAAAAAATAAATAATAAATAAATAAAATTTAAATAATAAAAATAATAAAAATAAAAATAAATTAAAATTAAAATTTTGCTATGTGGCATGCCATGTCAGCAGTCCAGTTAGTTTGCCACGTCATCAAAATATAACCACAAGTCAAATTAAAAAGACAAATAAATACCCTATATTTACATCAGCGCCACATGAGCATCAGGAACCAAATGTGACGGAATACATAATACACAGAGACCGTATTGAACAATTTTTGAAATTAAGGACGGAAATGAACATTGGACCTGTTTTCAGGGACCAAAAAATAGCTTTAACCCTTAATAAAATGCTCATTTCCTTCCCCTTTTTCCTTTCTTTCACCTCCTCACTAGAGCCGTAGTCCATATTCCCATCATGGAATCAGGTAGGAGAGTGAGCAATCACCGGAATGGTGGCCGGAACGGTGGCCATGCAGGCGAGCAAATGGAGGTCGGTGGCCTTTCCGCTGGTTCTTCATCTCTCCTTTCCTCCCCCCCTTCTCATAGGTAGTTGATTTATATCTTCACTGTAGGAAGAATTAACTTCAAAGATGTTGTCTGGTTATAATAAACCTATTGATTCTTGTTTTCATGATCTAGTTGCTGATGAGTAAACAAGATAAGCTTTTTGAGAATCACCAAGTTAACGACTGTTAGCAAATATATTGAATTTAATGGTTTTGGGGAACATCTCAGGTGAAATCCATGCCTAAAAAACTATATGAAACAAAGGGTTGATTCATTAATTTTGATGACTTAATGTTGAAATGAGAAAGAGAAAAAGGTGTATATTCTATTTCTCTGATGGTTTGAGAAGCTAGATGTAAATCAAGATTAATTTCAAAAGCTAGTAACTATCTGTGTCGTTTACCCAAAAAATTTTCCCGCCAAAACCTTTAATTGAGATTTAAAAATATAATAATGGGTCACCCGCCAATGCTTAGAAGACATATCACTATCTTATTATTAATAGCTTTGGTTTAAAATTTCCCTCCAAAAAAATTCAAAACTTTTAAAAAAGGGTTAATTTTTTTTTACCCACCTAAACAATACTGAATTTTCGATCTGGCACCTCAACTTTTGTAACTCTAAAAAATAGCCGAAACTTTTTCTGATTTTCAAAAAGCACCTCTGTGAGACAGCCGTCAGATTAGATGACTAATCCATTTCTAATTTGTAATTAAAATTTAAATCTTAATTATAAAAATCTTAAACTTAATTTTAAAAACCCTAATTTCTAATTGACACATGGCATTCATCCCTCTTTCCTCCCACCTCGAGATCCCCACCCTCTTATGCTAGATGGAGCGCCTCAGGCGGCGCTGATTGCCGGTGCTCATCCCCTCCATCTGCCGTCTCTCCGAGATTCGTTGAGCTCTCTCCCCGGAAACCTTCTCTCCGGCCTCATTCCCCGCAAGATCTCCTGCTACCAGGACAACATCCTTGGCCCCTCCTCCATCCTCCGCTCAGCCCTCGCCTGCAGCCCCTTCCTCCCCCTTGTCCTTTGGGGCCCTCCAGCCTCCGGCAAGATCTCCATCGCCCACGCCATCGCCTCCTCCTAGCCCCACCACTTCGTCTTCCTCTCCGTCATCACTGCCGGCGTCAAGGACGTCCGATCCATCATCGACGATGCCCTTCGCGACCGATCCCACTGCCAAACCATCCTCATCGTCGACGAGATCCATTGCTTCAGCAAAGTCGAGCAGGACTCCTTCCTCCCCGGCATCGAGGACGGCTCCATCATCTTCATTAACGCCACCATCGCAAAACCCTCCTTCCACCTAACCACCCCGCTCCTCTCCCGCTCTCGCGTCCTCTCCCTCCACCCTCTCAATCCCGACCACATCGCCTCTCTCCTCCGTCGCGCGATAGATGACACCAAGATCGGCCTGCGCCCGCCCGTCCAGCGCGTCGGTGTAATCAACTAAGATGCCATCTCTTTCCTTCCCCTCCACTGCGACTGGCGATGCGGGTTACCCTCAATGTTACGGAGATCGTTGCCATGATGGCGGCCCGAATCGGCCGATCAGGAAGAAAACGGCGAATGGAGGGATGAAACCGCCAGCGAGGGTTGGCCAAACCGAGGCGCTCCATCTAGCATAAGAGGGTGGGGATCTCGAGGTGGGAGGAAAGAGGGATGAATGCCATGTGTCAATTAGAAATTAGGGTTTTAAAAATTAAGTTTAAGATTTTTATAATTAAGATTTAAATTTTAATTAAAAATTAGAAGTGGATTAGTCATCTAATCTGACCCCCGTCTCACAGAGGTGCTTTTTTGAGATTTAGAAAAAGTTTCAGCTGTTTTTTAAAGTTAAAAAAGTTAAGGTGCCAGATCGAAAAAGCAGTATTGTTTAGGTAGGTAAAAAAAAATTAACCCTTTAAAAAATTATTCCTATCCCCAAATGGGATATCCCCCAAGCAAACATAGCCAAAAGGGTCCAAGACGTACATCAAGGACCTATGGAATTAGGGCACTATTCAAGGGATGAATAGTTAATTATTACTTAATTAGATAAATAAAAGATTAATTAATTCGAGGTCTCTGGTATTGTTTGCTTTATCCCATGGGGTCCCTGAGTTGGTGTTGGTTGGGATGTAGTAAATAGTGGGAGGGTTTGGTCCCTGACAAATAGTACAAGGGACTAATTGTAATAAAGCTTGAATGTGACAAATTGTAGGTTGAGTAAAATTTAAATGAATCTTTGGTAAGTTAACACATCAGTAGATAAAAAGGGGGAAGTAAAATAATATAGAAAAGGGGATGGCTTTCCATTGAAGCTAAGCGAGGCTTCATTCTCTCCTCCGCATTCACGCCCTCACGCCTGATAGCTAGCCAAACCCCTCCTCCCCTCCGTCCCATCCATAAGATCTCCGGCGGGACTCCGGCGTCGGATGTGGCCAAGCGAACATGTGACCGACGACTTCTATCCTCCCCATTCCACTTTCTCGGAACTCTCAATGAGAGCAATCGCCGATGGAGCTACAGTGAAGCCCGACGACCTCACACACCCTCTGGTAGCTGGCGCCAATGAGGAACCCATCTGACAGGGACGGCGAGCCATGGCTCCACCTCAACCGTCTGAGGACCATTCCGGGAGCACGAGTGCTTGAAATTTGGACCCCGGCCGGTAGGGACTCATCCCAGTTAAGTTTTGTATAAAGGATTAAGAATTAGTAGACGGACTTCAGTAGAATTTATGGAATGCATTAGAAATGGGTCATGCTCTAATTCTTAAGTTTCATTCTCCTGTTCTGTGTATGATGCTTTGTTAAGATGGATTGAATGAAACAAAAAGGGTTTATATCGACTTAGAAAGCATAATTTTCTCTTCAAATGATTGATTGTATAGTGAGAAATTGAGTGGATACCTGGGGACATGAACACAGAGAAATAAGAGTTGCACATGAGGTGCTCGACAAAATGACTAAAAGAAATTACTAGACAACTAACTAATCAGTCCCTACCTATTCTTAGAACATGATTAAGTGTGTAAACAACACAAAGAAAGAAAAAGGGACATGTATTATCCTTGCTATCTAGTGTTCGAATTGTAAGAATTATATGTAGGTTTTAACAACATTGGAGTTGCCTTAGTTCACAACTAAAGGGTTTTACCAGCAGTCTAATGGCTTCCTATGAAAGAAATGTTATACTTGATCTTGACAGCTCAAGTGTTATACTTGTAATCTACTTCTTTGTTGCCAAAGAAATTCTCACTATGGCAGGACATTATGCCCAACTCAGACAGAATACTAGTTAAATTTATGTAACACATAGATCTCAAATATATGCTATTCTAGGCATCCTCTTGCTCTGCCTAATTTAAGGGAGGAGATGTCATATTTTAAGTGACAGCAAATACAAAACTCTGTAGGTTATGTGATTAAACCATGCCAGCCATGTTCAAGATTTCAGTCCACTGCCCTGCTGTGAAACTAGAATATGTTGTTTCCATCATATTTATTTACTTGTGCCAAGTACTTTTGAATCATGCCATGGTATTTATGTGGAGATTAGTAGAATGTGTATGTGGCATTTGTCATGAGGTCAAACTTACTGTTAACTTTTTGTATGTTGTATTTGTTAATTTCTTAATTATTTGGATGCACTTATTGTTTATGAGATATATGGATGGTGTCTTGTGTAATCCTTTCATCTGTATGAGATATATTGATGGTGTTAGTTTATGAATTGATTTGTATGAAATAAAAAATCTGTATATTTTTTGTGCTCAGATTTGGAATATCTTATTATAGTTTATTCCTTTTTACATTTGTAAGCCCAACTTAGGATTTATGTTATTTCATTTTTTAAGATTGATATTAATAACAATCATTATGGAGTAATTAAAATTTTTAAAAATATATTATTATAAAAAGTTTGCTTAGTTTATTTTATAAAAATAAATAATTATAAAAAAAAAGTCATGGAAAAATATAAAATATTTTTTTAATAATTTTAAATTTATTGAAAATAAAAAGAAATATATATATCTAGATATTTTATATATTAATTGAGAAAATGTACTGGGGTTTTATTATTAATAAAATCTAATAGTCAACCAGGGTGGGGTAACCTCACTATGGGTGACCATATCTTTTCTAATTCCATATTATATATCCCTCAAACCAAACACAAAATCATCTAATCAAACCAAACATTGTATTTGACTCTCCTATATTTTTAAATATAGGAATTTATAAATAAAATATGATTGAAAATTCACGACATTGTCAAATACATCTAACCAAACACCCCTCTAAATGTTTTAAATCAAACATCCAAACAAAAACAAATGGGAGAATGTGTGTGCCCTCATTTTTCTCTCTTTCATTGATAAAGCTAATTATAAAACATCAAACAAATATAAGTTTCTCAAAAACAACAAGTATTTATTTATTTATTTATTTATTTATTTATTTTTAATAATATGGATAAACCATGTTTATTCAATAACTTTTGAACATGACCTAAATTTCTTTCATTGGTTTAATTTTGATCATCCCTTTGTTTTGTTCTAGCTAGGCGTATCTTACCCAGAAGCAACTCTAGTTTGTGTTGTTTCCATCATATTTATTTAGCTGTGTATCTTGTGTTTACTTGTGCCAAGTATTTTTGAATCATGTCATGGTATTTATGTGGAGTTGTAGTAGAATGTATATGGTATTTGTCATGAGGGCATACTTATTATTAACTTTTTGTATGTTGTATTTGTTTCTTAATTATTTGGATGCACTTATTGATTATGAGATATATGGATGGTGTTCTTGTGCAATCCTTTCATCTTATATGAGACTAGTGAAATGCACATGCGTTGCACGACTGATATGTTCAATTGTTTTGTTATTTTTTACATTTAATTTATTACATTTATATTATATTTTGTAGTTAAAAGACATAAAAAATTATAAAGTTGTTATACATTGATTTATGTACTTGTACACATATGGGCATATATATTCTATCATTGTAACATTTATATTACATATAGTTAGATTGAATGTTTATATATAGACATATTATATTAAATAATAATAATCAATTTTTTATGTATAGATTCTATTTTTAGAAAAATCTAAATATTTAATTAAAATATTATTTTAGTAATCAAGTTTTTTTATTTTTCAGAAATACAGATGGTTGTAAAAATTTTATTTAGATTTCTATTTTGGTCCAGTTAAATATATATGTTTTTCTATTGATTCTTATATTTGTCTACTATAAAAAGTCTAAATTTTAGTTGATCTCTTATCATTTTTCAATACATAGATCAAAGAATGTTTTATAAAACAGATAAAAAATCAAGTAAAATAATGAAAGGATAAGGTCATCTCTTGTTTTATCATTTTACATGACTATAAAATTTTACTATGAACTCCTCTTAAATTTTTAATCGCTAAAATTAAATATATCCCTTAATAGAAATTTATTAATTGATTAAAATATTTTATCCAAATAAGAGGTTTTTTAAACTAAACTATTGACAAAAGAACTATGTGCAACATGAAGCTCAATCATAGGCAATTATCTAAAGTCTAAACAGCTTGAGTTTTGGAAGGGTTAAAAGAATTTTGGTCAACAACTATGGAGTCAAAGCATAGGAAACTCAGGTACATACCATGGTTCATGCTACATAGGTATTAATTATCAAGATCAGTTACTGTAAGGTAGCAATTGGTTGGATGTAACTCCAAATTCAGGGATTTTAAATTACAATGTATTTGTAAATCTAGGAATTTGAAAATACAACACATACAAATCTAATGTTTGGTTGAATGTAACTGGAGATTAAGATTTTAAAATTGTGTTTGATTGGAAGTATTTGAAAATGATATTGGATATATGTAAAAGATATGGTCACCCTCTTTTGTACGAGTGAACTTATCCCTTTATAATTATATTTAGTTTAAGTATTATTTTAAATATATTTATTTTTGAGTTTTTTTAAAAATAATTTTATAAATAATTACTACAATAAATAATATGTACAATTTGTGAAGTATATTTATTTTTATATTTTTAAAAAATGTTTATTTTTGAGTTTTTTTAAAAATCATCTTAAAAAATGTACTATTTGATAGACTTGTATTCAAAGTGAGAGATTATGTTGAATGAAACCAGTTGCCTCTCACTTGCTTTGTTGATAATATAATCCCTCAGATTTTCTTTGTCATTGACTTTGATGCAGATAATTAATAACATTAAAAGACAACTTGGGCTAATGCATCCATAAATAAATAAATAAATCCAATTTCAGAAACTGATATATTCTGTCTTAACTAAAATGGCACATTCTGCAATTTATAAAAAGATCCCTATCAACAAAAATTGGTCACTTGTCAGTGATAACTTCATTTTTTTTATGAAGATTGCAGTATTAACATATATAACTATTATTATATATAAGGGTATTTTAGTCTATTTACTTTAGTCTACTTACTTTTCTTGTAAACCTAGCTATAAAAGCTCATGATGTGTATCTCTTTCTTTATGAAATGCTAATAAGAATCCCCAGCCTCCGTTCTTTCTCTATGTCTTCAAGCCTCTGTTTCTCTATGTCTTCATGGTATCCAGAGCCTCCATTCATGGATTTTCTTTGATCTTTCGTCCGTACAATTGGTATTTTTCGTTTTCCCTCTGATTTGTTGTTGCTTACATTCGTTTGATTTGGATTACGGCCAGCTTTGGGAGCTTTCAAATTCTGTTGATTTGGGGATTTTGGATTTGGGGATTTCGTATCTGTGTCTTTTCATCATGGCTAGTCGTAAGGATGATTCGCTTCAGTCGATTAGTGTTCAGTTGGATGGTAAAAACTACACGTATTGGAGTTATGTTATGAAGAATTTTTTACATGGAAAATCTATGTGGAGCTATGTTACAGGTGTCTTGAGGCTAAACCTCTGCACGACAAGGCAACCGATTATGCGGCCCTAGTTGACAATTGGGAGGCTGATAACTCAAAGATTATTACGTGGATCAACAATTCGGTTACCCACTCCATTGGTGTTCAATTGGCTAAGTACGAGACGGCTAAAGAGGTCTGGGATCATCTGGCTAGATTGTACACACAGTCTAATTTCGCCAAGCAATATCAGTTGGAGACAGATATTCGCGCACTTCAGCAGAATGATATGAGTATTCAAGAGTTTTATTCTGCCATGTCTAATCTCTGGGATCAATTGGCTCTCACTGAGTCTGCAACGTTGCGAGAATTTGAACCGTATATTGCTCGTAGAGAAGAACAGCGTTTGGTACAATTTCTGATGGCCCTTCGGAATGATTTCGAGGGATTGCGTGGGACAATTCTACATCGTTCTCCTCTTCCGTCTGTTGATTCAGTGGTTAATGAACTGCTAGCAGAGGAAATTCGGCTCAAGTCTAAGGCAGATAAGGGGTCTGTCACACCTACGATTCCATCTGTCTTTGCTGCCCCGCAACAGTCACCACCTAGCAACCAAAACAAGCCAGCTCTTAAAGTATCTCAGGATGAATGTGCTTTCTGCAAGCAGAAGGGTCATTGGAAGGCTCAGTGTCCGAAATTGTTGAGTAAAGGCAAACCGCAGCAACAACAACGACCGCCGCAACAACTACGCCCGATGCAGACTGCTCCATGGACGTATCGCCCACCTCAGTCCAACCATGCAGTTGCTGCCCCCTCTTTGGATCCATATATGTTTGAGCAATTTCAGCAGTTCCTTGCTTCCCAGCCTCATGCCATGTCGGCCTCCTCTCAAAAAGGTTTGTCTTTGTCCGTACCTCGTGTATATCCTCTCCTTTATGGATCTTGGATTGTGTGCTTCTCATCATATGTCTCCGATATTGGATTCCTTTGTGTCTCAAGTAATTCCGCCCCATCTTTATGCATCATCACTTTGCCAATAGTACCCCAATGCCATTAGCGTGAGGAATTGGCTCATTCTGCGACATCCCGTTTATCTCTCTCAGATGTATACCATATTCCTAGTCTAAGTTTAAATCTCGCATCTGTTGGTCAATTATGTGATTCTTGTCTCTCAGTTCTTTTTACCTCTAAAAATTGTTGTGTTCAGGACCCGCGATCTCAGAAGGTGATTGGGACAGGCCGTAGGGAAGGGGGACTCTACGTTTTGGATGAGCTCAAAGTATCAGATGTTGTCAGCTTCTAGTGTGGATTTGTCGCCTTTCGGTTGAGTCATTCGCCTTCCCATTTTTATCTTTGGCATTCTCGTTTGGGTTATGTTTCTGCATCTCGTTTAAAGTTTTTGATCTCTACAGGAGCTTTAGGTCATTTGGAAAGTCATGATATTTCGGATTGTAGTGGTTGTAAACTGGCAAAATTTTCAACCTTGCCTTTTTATAAAAGTATTTTCTTTTCCCTTGCGCCATTTGATCTTGTGCATTCTGATGTATGGGGACCCTCTCCGGTATCCACCAAAGGGGGTTCTAGGTATTATGTTTCGTTCATTGATGATTTCACTCGTTATACTTGGGTTTATCTTATGAAACGTCGGTCTGATTTTCTTACCATATTCAGTAACTTTAGAGCTCTTGTGAAAACCCAACACTCATCTGTCATTAAACACTTTCGGTGTGATTTGGGGGGTGAATACACTTCTCATGATTTTTCTCGGTTACTTGCTTCTGATGGGACTCTCCACCAAACCTCGTGTACGGACACTCCTCAACAAAACGGCGTTGCCGAAAGGAAACATCGCCATCTGGTTGAAACAGCTCGTTCATTCTTGTTGTCAGCCGAGGTTCCTAGTGCGTTTTGGGGAGAAGCAGTTCTTACCGCTGCTCATGTGATCAACAGAATTCCAATCTCTCATAATTCTGGTTTGTCTCCTTTTGAAAAGTTGTATGGTCATTCACCTGATTATTCCTCATTACGCGTCTTTGGTTGTACTTGTTTTGTCCTACGACCACATGTTGAGCGTAGTAAATTGTCTCCTCAGTCTGCTTTGTGTGTTTTTTTGGGTTATAGTGTTGGTCAAAAGGGATATCGTTGTTTTGATCCAGTTAGTCAAAAATTGTATGTCTCGCGTCATGTTGTGTTTTTAGAGCATATTCCCTTCTTTTCTGTTCCTGCTAGTTTACATCATTTGACACAGTCGGATCTTGTTCGTATTGATCCCTTCGATACCGACCCCGATGAAGCTCTGTCTGATACTTTGGTTCACGAGACATCCACCTCTCATACCCCTGCTCCTACGACCACCCAGTTGCCGGATGAGATTGTGGCTAATCCTCCTCTCAAGGCCAATCCACTGCACTGTAAGTCCACTTAACTACCCGACTTTGAGTATTCATCTTATTCTACCTCCTTTGCTTCTTTTGTTGCGTCTATTCATCGTCTTTCTGAGCCTTCGTCCTATAGAGAGGCAGTTCGTGATCCCCTTTGGCAGGCCGCTATGGCTGAGGAACTTACTGCTTTACACCAGACTCATACATGGGATTTGGTTCCGCTACCGTCCGGAAAACATACCATTGGTTCTCGTTGGGTGTACAAGATTAAAACCAAATCCGATGGATCCATTGAAGGTTACAAGGCCCGACTTGTTGCTAAAGGCTACTCCCAAGAGTATGGCATGGATTATGAAGAAACTTTTGCCCCTGTTGCAAAATGACGCATCGCTCGCATTCGATTGTTTGCTTCCATTTGCCGATGGAGAATATCTCAGATGGATGTCAAAAATGCCTTCTTGAATGGCGATCTTCATGAAGAAGTTTATATGACGCCTCCTCCCAGTATTGCTCATCACCGTCGTGAAGTTTGCAAGCTTCAAGAAGCTCTTTATGGTCTCAAACAAGCGCCACGCGTGCACGGTTTGAGAAGTTTTCCACCGTGATCACTTCGCTTGGCTTTCTTCCTAGTCACCATGATTCGGCGTTATTTGTCAAGCATACAACGGCAGGTCGTATTCTATTATCCTTGTATGTTGATGACATGATTATTACTGGTGATGATTGCGATGGAATTGAAGCTTTGAAGTCTGAGTTGGCACGTTGTTTCGCTATGAAAGACCTAGGCATGCTACGTTACTTTTTGGGCATTGAGGTTGCCTATTCCTCGAAAGGCTATCTCTTATCTCAATCAAAGTATATAGCTGATCTGTTTGAACGTGCTCGACTCACTGATAACCGGACCGTTGATACTCCCCTTGAAACTAATGCTAGATACTCTCCGTCAGATGGCACTCCTTTGGCAGATTCCAGTCTTTATCGCATCGCTGTTGGCGGCTTGGTTTATCTTATCGCGGACTCGCCCGCATATTGCGCATCTTTGCTCATGTGGTTAGTCAGCGAGCACGCCTACTACCGCTTCATTGGGCTATCGTGACTGTGATTCTCGGTACCTTCGGGTACTTTTCGGTTTTAGAGCCTCTTGTTTCCTTCTACGTCTTCGTTAGAGCTGCGTGCTTACTCTGATGCGGATTGAGCTGGTGATCTTACGGATCGCAAATCGACTACTAGATTTTGTATTTTCCTCGGTGACTCGCTTATTTCGTGGAAGAGCAAGAAACAAGATGTCATCTCTCGGTCTTCTACAGAAGCTGAGTATCGTGCCATGGCCTCGACTACCTGTGAAATTGTTTGGCTACGCTGGTTGCTTGCTGATATGGGTATCTCTCTTTGTCACCCTACTCCACTACATTGTGATAATCAGAGTGCTATTCAGATTGCACGTAATTCAGTTTTTCATGAGCGCACCAAGCATATCGAGATTGATTGTCACATCACTCGCCACCACCTACAGATCGGCACCATCACATTGCCATTTGTTTCGTCTTCTGTGCAGCTTGCTGATATGTTTACAAAAGCACACTCGGCTTCGCGCTTCCGTTTCTTATCTGACAAACTCTCGATGCTTATTGCTGTAGCCTCGTGAGTTTGAGGGGGGATATTAACATATATAACTATTATTATATATAAGGGTATTTTAGTCTATTTACTTTAGTCTACTTACTTTTCTTGTAAACCTAGCTATAAAAGCTCATGATGTGTATCTCTTTCCCCATGGAAAGCTAATCAGAACATCCCCAGCCTCCCTTTTCTCTCTATCTTCAATACTTTGTTTCTCTATGTCTTCATGCAGCACCGGTGAAAATATTTGGGGCGTGGAGAGTGCAGCACCGCACATTGAACAATCTGCCCATGAGACGCATCCTCTGTTGTAAGTGCCAGAGCTGCTCCAGTGATTGCACCAGCAACAACACTGTTTTTCTGCAATGAAGCACAAAAGGAAGACCATGTCAAGTCAACCGAGTCATCCAATCTGTGTTTAAAAGCTTTATGAACATAAAATGATTCACAAATTAACATATGATAAACTTGATATTGTACAAAGAATTTCATTAGTTTATCAATTTCTTGATAGGTAAATAAACAAAGACAAGTCTTTATCAACAGAACTCTGTTAAGAAAATGAAAGATAAGTATCATATAAAAAACAAGGCACACCTTGCTTATCGTCATTACCATATGCCAATAAAGATACCATGCAAAGTAGTTCATGAGTTACAGTAGAGGCACATCTAGATTAACTAAATGCCGGGAAAGTAAATTTAACCAAAGATACAAAGAAATGGAATAAGCAACCATGCCGTCTTTATCAACACAATGCCCCTCTTTCTTTCAGCATTACCAAGTTATTACTCCTTCAAAGAATGCAAAAGTAAATTGTGGATGATCATAGAGAGATAAAGGCAACATACAGGAACAATAAGCATTGGTAGTAACTGAGAAGGATTATCTTCACAATTAGATATGCAAGAACAAGATCAACAGAAAGCTAATTCTAAAATCAAAGCATTCACTGTAAGAATTCAACAACCCAGTCATGAGATCCATGAGCCTCCTTCAAACCATAAGTGAGACCAGAGTACATGCCAACAGCCAGTCCTGCACCACAATCCAAAACCAACCTCTCAAAATCAAATGCAACGGATGCACCACAAATCTTCAAACCAATCATCAAAACAAATCTACAAACCAATCATCCACAACAATAGGCTTGCACCGAGTAATATCAGTGCAAATTGCAATTACAAAATCTAGTTATTTCATTCTCACACTATTAACAAGCTATAATCAACATTCATTCCAACAAACATAAGCGGAAGGAATGGCTGTAACAACTACGAAACAAAACATTCATTCTCAATTTAAAATGCACGTAAGTAACAACAAATTAGACAAAAACCAAAACATGAGCCTTTTTTTTTTGCAGATTGTCAGATCTATAGAAAGAAAAACCCAAGTCCCTATTTATGTGTGTCAATTCTATATGAGTTCTTTTCAGCCAAGTTCATAGAGAGAGGAGAAAAGTTTCTTCAAATTTTTAATCATGTCTTGCTGTTGCTTTTTTTGGGGGGGCATGTTTAATTGATGGTTTGGTTGTTTGCTTCTGATGAGCAGATTGATGAGAATGTTCAGAGTGAAATCATGAATCACATATCACTGAGACATCCAAATATTGTGAAAATAAATCCATCCAAATCCCTCCAAACAAACAACTGTTTTTGAAATCCCAGGAATTAGAATTACATGCAATTCGAAATACCCCCAAACAAACAATACCTAAGAGACTTTTTACAGCATAAACAACACCTTGCAACGGTTATAAGACAAATCTGAATCAGTTGACATTTTGTTTCAAAATTATACTAAATAACATTTTACATAATGAAGGTAATTACTCTAATCCGAAATAAAACTGAATTTAAGAACGAAATGTGGTCCTCCATCCCAAGCCAAACATAATGAGAAGAATTTCAAAGAAAAAACATGTGATCAAACTCCCCTACTTGAAGGTTGAGAATATGGGAAGCTTCATCATTTGATGTGCAAAAATCAATCATTAAGACCCATCCTATAAAATCAAGTTGGACCATCATAGTTTTAATCTCACACTGCTAAGATAATTGCAAGATATTATTAATTATGCTTTTATTCATCCTTACTAACAAACCAATCAAGCTAGGAATGGCGTCGACCATTGAGGTGGAGCAGAAAACTTTTTAATTGTCACATTAGTGTGGTTTATCTTCAATATATTGTGGGAACTAAAAATATAGGTGATTTTTCATCTTGGAGATCAATAAACATAGACTGTTTTATGTCCATTATTAGCCTATTATATGATTTACAATTTCTTTTTAATAGATACAAAAAGAAAAATGTAACCCAAACTAAAATGATCAATTTCAAATTCTAAAAGTGGAAATGTAATTTACTGGATGCATTGAGAGATGTTTCTGGAGAAGGGATGTAAAAACAACTAAATTTCACAATAAGAAGTTAATTACTTGTCAAAGCCTTTCTACTTTCTACTTGAAAGAGATTCCAAACTATCACATGATATGTAGGTAATAGAACCAACCATCTTAGTTAATACCTTACCTTGCAAATCCAAAATCCCCAATCTTCAAAACAGGGGTTTCACTTATTACTTGACAAAGAAGATTCTGCACATTTCAGTCCGTATGATTAGTGCCTGTGATTAAATGTGCTAAATACTTCTTCAGAAAATCAGAAAAGACAATAAAAAAAGAGACGTTGCTCAAGAGAGGATATAGTATGACACTGAGACAAAGTACAAATATTTGTCAAACAAACATAGCATCATCCAGATATTGACTTGGAAAAACAAAACTAAATTCAATTTTAGGTGGAAAACTTTATATTTATCACAAACAAGCCATTAAAAACACTATATAAGGTTCCTAGATTGTAGATTTCTTCATCTCTAATTTTTTAAAATTTCATATCAATCTGCATATATCAATCTTCAATTCATTTTGAATCATGTGGGGTGCATATAGGCAGGCATCCACATAATTTATTTGACAGCTGCTTTTTAGCTCACTGATTGAAAGCTCAAGCCCATGTAAGAACAAAGAATTTAATAGTGAACACTGTACAGTCTGTGCCTGTGGTTTCAAATCCCTGTGGTTGAGATTATTCACTTGTAAAACCTGCAACCCTGAAGCTGGAAATCAAGTGACACCAAAAAGTCGGTGACTTTCCAAAACCCCTACCACCAATGCATCAAAAACTAATAATCAAAAGCAAAGTCAATACCAAGCTACCTCATAAAGTGCCTGGCCACAACCATTGAATATACGCAGCGAGATCACCACTGTCAAAATATTCCAGCACAAGATATATCCTTTCCTTAGTCTGCAATCAAAAACCTCACAATCATAAACACTAATAAATTAATTCCCGATTGGCAACCAAGAACGAGAAGAAGCAAAAACCGAAGAGGACCAGGATGGCGTGGTGGAAGCGAACGATGTTGGCGTGGGAGCCATGGCGGAGGATGGCGATCTCCTTAAGGAGGCTATCATGAACCTTAGGGCTCAGTGCTGCTTATCGATCTCCTTCACGGCAACCTCCATCCTGGTGTGCCGGAGGCGTCCACGCCACACAACCGCGAAAGAGCCAGACGCGATCTTCGGGCCGAGCATGTAGTCGCAGATGACCCGGCCACCAAGCTCCGCCATTTATCCTCCTCTCAAGCTCTTGAAGGCCGAACTGCATGAGAAATGTTCGACGCTTGGTGAATAACGCATAGGTGGCAGCTTAGGGCAGGAGAGGGAGGAGGGAGAGGGAAACATTGCATAACTGCAAAGGAGGAGGTGAGAAGGCAGGGGTTATTTTGTTTTTTTAATATATTTTATTTTCCTCAACATTACATATTTTGAATTCTATAATTGATCCATTTCTAGAAAAGGGAGGTGACAAGTTTAGAATGCATATGGTATTAATGCCCCAAATTTGAAGTATGTTAAGCCTTGAAAGCCCACAAAATGTAAGAGATCAGTGTATTAAATAATAAACTAATGGTTTAAATAATTTTAAATAAACTAATGGTAAATAAATAGATAATTTTAAATCTTTTATGATTTAAATAAATAAAATAATATCTTAAATCAATTAAATTAGGATATAAAAAATCTTCTCAATGTAAAATTTATATGAATGTAAATGAGTGTAAATTAACATAAGGGAATCAATAAGAAAAAGGAAAAATTGGCATATAATTTAAATTCATAAATAAAGATAAATTAAATTTTATTAAATATTTTAAAATAAACTGATTGTAATATTTTAAAATAAAATAATGGTAAATAAATAAATAATTTTGAATCTTATGAAAATAAATAAGGTTATATCATTCTCTTAAAATTTTTAATTTAATATATATGTTTATATATTAACAATATTATAATAATTTATAAGGGTATTTTGGTTTTAATATTTTAAAATAAAATAATGGTAAATAAATAAATAATTTTAAATCTTATGAAAATAAATAAGGTTATATCATTCTATTAAAATTTAATTTAAGATATATGTTTATATATTAACAATATTATAAATTTAATTTAATATATACATTAATGGTAAAATTAAATAAATAAAGATACATTAAATATTATTAAATATTTTAAAATAAAATAATGGTAAATAAATAGATAATTTTAAATCTTATGAAAATAAATAAAGTTATATCATTCTATTAAAATTTAATTTAATATATATGTTTATATATTAACAATATTATAATAATTTATAAGGGTATTTTGGTCCACACACTTTGAAATGTTGGACCATCAATTCGCTTATAGGAGTATCAGAATGTAGGCCGATCCAGGGACATAGACGCGATGTCTGACCGTAGTAGCCGAGTAGAGACGGGCCCCACCCGGATACAAGGCCTAAGTGTGTAAGCAGATAATGCAAAATAAACAACTTAATTTATTCAAAATAAACAGAGTTCAGCGGAAAATAAATAACAAGGGTTCAAGTACCCTACAAATACCAGGCCCTATGGGGACCTACAAGACATAATATCTCACTCAAAACAAGAATGATAGACACGGTCCCTGACCTCTCAGAAATCACCCACCCACGATGGTCGACTCCTGCATTACTAGAGTCCTACGCCGGGATCCAGAAACAGAAGAAAACAAGTGCATGAGCTTTGAATGGAAAGCCCGAAGTACTCATGCGGGTTCAAGAAAATATGATATCAATAAATCATGAATATCAGCAAACTTCGTGGCACGCCTCAAAACAAGCCCTAGGAGTCTATCACAAAAATAAACAAGATAATGACTCCTAGCTAAGAGTTCCAACTAAGCTCCACAAACGCCTCCCCTACGCACTATCACCAACCGCCGAGAAAAACGACCATCCTGGCCGCTACGGCTCTAGGGTATGCCGTCGGTAGCGCCACCTCTCTACGTGTCGACACGGTCAGTGATCGACCCCACTGACTGGCAGGGACAACCAGAACACTCTCCTTTTGGCTAGGAGTGCCGGAACGTTAGGGTGTCCCGTCTTCAACGCTCTCGCAAAATCCGGAGCTCACCTGCTTCATTGAAACCGGGACGAAGAACAGAACAGGTAGGGATACCAACATCCCGAAACAATCAAACATGCTAAATATAGATTTCAACAAATAATGAAAGCATGTATGAATAACAAAGCAATATGTCACAATAAAGACATGTCAATAAGATCTCCAAAGAGAGGAACAAGGCATGCTCAAACATGCAATCAAAAGTCAAGAAACCAATCAATAAATGACTGGGAGGTACAAGGCAGAAGTACTTACCTAAAATCAAGAAAGTCTCAGGTTCATGGGACTTCTCGACGCATCCAAGTCAAAATCTGCCAAGGGCATGTCTACTCTCAATAAAAGTAAACGTTTATAGCTACTAAATTTACAATACATGCTCTAACGGGCCTGAGTCCGACTTGCAAACTTTCCCTCGCGTTTCCTTGTCATTTCATCTCCTCAATTAACTTCCATAGACCATCATGCTAGTTCCGGACCTAACCCTGGTTTGGTTGAACTGGTTGGTTCAATTTACTCATTAATTATTTATTTAAATAATTAATTTATTTACCCCTATGTTAAACCATCATGTAGGTTTTTAGTAATTCTCTACGAAACATTCCTCCTTGAATATTCCAACCAAATTCTTTAATCAAGTCAAGTCATCATTTCAAATCAACTATTTTGCTTAAGTTGATTAATCCAAATCAACTACCCTCTTTTGATTAGCCCAATACTAATGCGATAATTGACTAATCAATTATTTATCCCAATTAGTTGTCTTTCTACTAATCATTTAACTAACCATTTAGTTAAATAATTATTTCATTTGATAAGTTTCACATTCGCTTGCTTACTCATTGATTGAGTTATTAATAAAATAATTAGTGAAATTTCCTAATTATCTCACTAACAAATCCTTAACAATTCAGTTGATTAACTAATTTAGTCGACTAATTAATTAATCTCTAAATAATTAACTTACCAATCAATTGATCATCGTGGTAGTTGGGTAGCCCACTGTTATAACTGATTGGACTCAATACTAGTCAATCCCTCTTGATCAACTTTCCACCATCATTAACACCCTTTTTAATTAATTAGATCCATTAATTAACAAAAACTAGTTAATCAAGACAATTAGTTAACAACTAATTATCCAATTAGTTATTCAACTAATTTATCAAGTATTTAATTATCCTAAATTAATTAATCTCCAATTAGTTAACTTACTAATAGTGTATTTATCCCTTAATTAAACCAATTAATTAAGATAACCACTAATTAGTTGGCAATTAAGTAAAACGAATATTATTACAAATTAGTTAATTAAATTATACCATTATTTTTTTAACGGTTTCTCCTTCTCTCTTAACTAATGATAAATAAATATATAATTTTAAATCTTATGAAAATAAATATAGTTATATCATTCTATTAAAATTTAATTTAATATATATGTTTATATATTAACAATATTATAATAATTTATAAGGGTATTTTGGTCCACACACTTTGAAATGTTGGACCATCAATTCGCTTATAGGAGTATATATATATATATATATATATAATAGATATAATAGATATATTGATGGTGTTAGTTTATGAATTGATTTGTTTGAAATAAAAAATCTGTATATTTTTTGTGCTCAGATTTGGATTATCTTATTATAGTTTATTCCTTTTTACATGTGAACGCCCAACATAGGATTCAAGCTATTTCATTTTTTAAATATTAATATTAATAACAAGCATTATGAATTAATTAAAATCCTTAAACAAATATTATTAAAAAAAATTCTTAGTTTATTTTATAAAAATAAAATATATATCCACTTCTTCTCCTTCACCTCCGGGCATGAACCTCTCCGGCCTGAACTCCAATGGCTCCTCCCACACACTCGCATCCAGCCCAACGCTCGTCACCAAGTAGTTCACCACAGCTCCCTTGGGTATCAAGTACTCATGATGATCAGCCATAATCATCACGTCCTCTTTCACTCTGTGGGGAATTAAGAAGTGGGCCGGATTGTGCCGCCTCAAAGATTCAAATATGACCGCTTTCAGATATGGCATTCTTTGTAGTTCTTCCACATCGACTTGTCCCTTCTTGTCTCCCATCACTGATCTGATCTCCTTCTTTAGCTTCTCTTGTATGTCTTGATGCATCACCAGCCTCGCCATTATCCATTCAAAGGCCGCACACGGCGCCCAGATGCTGCCATCTAGGAATTCAGAGCAGAAGCTCACGATATCCTCCTCGCTTAGCTCTCTCACTGTAGTAGTAGTCCCTGTAACTCCATCCACAGGGACTCTGAGTTTGAGAAGGGAGTCTACGTAGGAGATCATGAGACCTATCTGCTCGCTTTGTTGAGCTGCTAGTTTCTTACGCGCCCTGATTATGGGAATGAGAAGGTCCTCTTGAGCTCGCCGGAGCTGTTTCAATTTGGTCACCTTTCCGCATCAAATGAAGCGCCACCTTGGGCAAGAGATTCAGAGCATAACGGTTATCTACGATCGATAACAGTCCCACTTGCACGTTCTTGATCTTGTCCACCACATCCTCTTCCAGCGCCACTCCGAAGCACAAGGCTGTCATCAAGAAGGAAACGGAGTGTTGGATGCTGTGAACTCGGACGACGACACCACCGTTGGCCTCGGCCTCCTTCTTGAGACTCTTGAGTAGTATATCCAGGGCCATGCGCTGGACCTGCGTGCTCGACTTAGTGGCTTTGCATGGGTTGACGACCCCCGAGGCGAGGTTCCGGCGGAGGAGGCGCCAGACAGAGCCGTATGACGTGTTGTTGATGGAGAGAAGGTTGGTGTTGAGGTCGCTGGTGGCTAATATTGGTCGGGGACGATCGGCGAAGATTTCGCTTCTCTCCATAAGGGATTGGTGTGCAAGATCACCGTCCATGATGAAGACCACAGGACGAGAACCTACGTAGAGAGTGAAGATAGGGCCATACTTGGCACGTAGACGGTGAAGCATGGGTTCCAGTTGAGAGAAGGGTTTGGTGAGCCATAGAAGGTTCCCAAGAATGGGGATGGTTGGAGGGCTTGGTGGGAGTCTTCTTCTTCTTCTTATTTCTCTTTGTCTATGAATGAGGATCAATGCAAGAGAGAGGATCACAAGGATGAAGAACAACCATGGCGCCATTGGTTGCCAACTTTACCTTATTTGAGCTTGATGCTGCTCTATTTATACATTATATATGAATTTGTAATGTATAAATAAGAGGGCTTTTTTTTTTTTTATCATTGCTTATTGGAAATTAATGCCGCCCAATATATAGGAATCCAAAAAATGGGTCTTCGCCAACTGCGGACCATGTCATCTTGAATCTTGTATGAAGTTAATTAAGAGTCAGCATTATGCACTTATTTTATTATGTTGATCAGTTTACATGTATTAATTATTTGAATCTTGTATGAAGTTAAGTGTCAACATATTGCCCTCAACGAACCTGTCGCCATCCATTGGTCCACGCCTATACAAAAGTCTAAGTTGAGCTATATATATATATATATATATACAGGGCCGGCCTTATCTCTACAAGTTACTGCCGCTTCTTTTTACTTTGCGATATTTTGAGAAAATCCAACCGTATGGATGGAAAGAACATCGAAAAATAAGCTAGCATGTCAATTTTCATACAATTTAGGAACTTATAGAGTATTCATCTTAAAGGGTAAAATTTTAAACCAATAAGATTTCTATAAACACCCGTTAAGATAAAAACCCTACAAGTTCTCAAATTATATGAAAATTGACATGTTAACTTATTTTTCGATGTTCTTTCCCTCCATATGGTTGAAAATCCTAAAATACTGTGCAAGTGACCAAATGGGAGGCAACCTTACTTGCACAGTAATCCTGCCGGCCTTATAATATCACTCATATATATATATATATATATATATATATATATATATATATATATATATATAATAGCAAATTGCACTTCTTATTGTTCAAGATTTAAAAATTAAAAAAAAAAAATCCTAAACAACAATCATTGTATCACTAGTATATTGTAAAATTAAATCTATGAAGTGGTTTCAATAAATTTTGAATTAAAATCAATGTCAACAAATCAAACTTTAAATGAGTTTTAACAAATCCTAAATTTTAAAATCATCGATCAAAAGAGATTCTATGTTTTTCACGTTCCATGACATATCTATCAAGCCTATATATCTTTTTGGGATCAATACATCTTTGCTTGTGTGATATGTGCTCCACCAATCCACCAGCGCCACACTCAGAAAAAAAGAATTCTCCATTGATGAATATTTTTGGCGGCTCGTTATCACACGAACATCACCTTTATTGATGATGCCCCCAAACCCTCTAGTATGTTATTGTGGACCCATTAATGTGTGATCCTGTTTGCCTGCACTCCATGATTAATCCATACGAGAATCCCGAAAAGATTGGAAATTGAGTAGTTGATTGAGAACGTGTATGAGTAGTTGTTGTTTTGGTAGTTTAATTGATTATATTATTTTATGATTAAAAAATTTAAGAAAATTTTAAAATCCTAATCTAATTTTCTAGTTTTTTAATGTTTTTGTTAAAATTAAAATTATTCATAACCAATTTACTATGGCTTAGTTAGATTAACTTGTTAATTTTTTTTAAAAAAAAATCTAAAATTCTAAGAAAATCTCAAAATCTCAACCTATTTTTCTAATTTTAATATACTCCCAAATTGACATAACTTTACCAAGATGGTTTATTCACAGTTTCGAGTTGGTGACTTTTTAATTACCAATTGGTAGAGGAGCCAAACGGGTCATGCCAACCTGTGGGTGGCACAACCCAACATGCCATAAACCATATCGGGCACGGCCAGGTAGCTACAATGTAAGATCGTGATAGGCATGTTTAGGCACACAGATTGGCATGGCTTGACCACGTGTCATTCATCCTCTGTGTGGCTTCCACTTCTCTCAATCTCAACATTTCTCTATGTTTCTTAATTTCTCTCTCTCTCCTCTCAAAATCTCTCTCTCTTCTCTCCTCAAGCGCTCAATTTTTCTATATCTCTCAACCTCAATAGGGGAGACGGTAGAGGGCGGAATCCTCAACAATCTTGGTAGATCGAGATAATTTTTTTTAATTTATAAGATTTTTTTAATTTTCTAACATTTCCTAATTTTTTATTTTTTTAATTTTAATCGACTGGTTGCCTAACACGACACGAGCCCATACATACCAAGCCTTGCTTGTGCTGGACCGACCCTCAAAAATTGGTGTCATGTTGGCACAAGTATACATAATTCCTGGCCTGCCGCAGGCCCATACCGTTCCTGCTTGGCATACCTTGTTTTTTTTTTGACAAAGTAGAGCTATTCAAGCTAGTTAAAGAAATTACAAAGGACTAAAATAAACAAAAAAGGATTATCAGAAGTGCAACCCTGCTGCAGTAACAATGTCATCCAACCACCTGGGCCTGTCACAACCCCTATGGAACAGGGATAGTCCTGGATTAATCCTTGTATGATTTGCGATAGCATCCGCCAGGAAATTAAGGTCTCTTGGGCAATGGGCCAGCTCCATCTCTGGTTGATCCATTAGGATTTGTCTGGTACTGTGTATGGTCCTATGAAGGATATCACTGGTAGTATATTCTCCACTTGTGATCATTTGAATTGCTTGTAGGCAGTCTGTGAAGATGGCTTCAGGCTTCCAATTTCCAGCTCTGCACTGCTCCAAAGCAACCAAAAGGGCTTTGATTTCAGCATGGAGACTTGATTCTGCAGTGCTATTAATGCCTCCAGCCATAAGGATTGTGTCTTGCCCTCTAAGAATTGCAAAACCTATACCACAGAATGAGATTTCATCAACCCAGGCAGCATCACACAAAACAAGAATAGAATTGTTATGAATTGATTTGTGTAGAAACTCCCTGAATTGTGCTCTGAGTTTCCAGAAATATTCTTGAGTAACAGCCAAAGCCTGTTGGAAAACTCTATTAAGTTGAGGTTTTTTGCTGTTGAATATATGCTCACATCTAACTTTCCAGATGTTCCAAGCACAGGTGGCCAGCAGAGCTTTTGTAAAACAGTGGTTTATAGGACCTGGGCCATTGGTTTGAAATAGCCAGTCTCCATTCAGAATATTGTCCATATTATGTAGATCCCAGCCTGTAAACTCAGAAACAGCTATCCAACAAGATTTAGCAATTCTGCATTCAACCATTAAATGTTTAATTGTTTCATTTGTCAGGCCGCAAAGAGGGCATGGAATTTGGGGCCCAATCCCCAAAGAGTACATGTAATCATAGGTAGGAAGCCTACCATGCATAAGCCTCCAAATAAAAGTTCTTCCTACCATGCATAAGCCTCCAAATAAAAGTTCTTACTCTTGGAGCAACAGAAAGTCTCCAAATCTTATGCCAGCCTTGCCATACATCATTTTCAGAGGACAGATTGTGGCTAAGTGTGTTGTATACCTCCCTAGTAATATTGTTAGTGTGTCCAGATGGAGACCAGATCCATTGGTTGTCCTCATCCTCATTATACAGTCTCCTATTCACCTTGTTCCAGTCTAATGAGAGGCCAAAGCAATGAGTGATGTTAGTATAGCTGATTCTGTGATCAGACAACACATCATCAATAGTTAATGTTTCAAGTGGTAGCTGCATGTTGATAGTAGTAGGTTTTAGGGAGATGGGGATGTCAAATAACCATGGATCACTGAGGAAACTAGTGACATTTGGATTGCAATTGTTGATGCAGAGGTTGGGTCTGACCACTGAGTATGCCATCCTATATAATTTCCTATAAAACCATGAGGCAAATCTTAAGTTTGGTTTCTCCCAAGGCTTTAGAATACCATATTTGAGTTGAGAAATCTGCACCCAAAATTTGTTTTCATTATTTAATAATGCAAGTATATTCTTGGTCATGAGTGCAACCTTGACAATTCTTAAATTTCTGATTCCCAACCCTCCCTCAGATTTATCAAGTGTAGTTGTTGACCAGTTCATAATATGGAAGGAGCCACTACCATTACCACTGCCCCACAAGAACTTCCTAGACATCTTGGAAATCTGTTCAATAATTGTATCTGGCACAGGGTAATAGGACATGGGATATACAGGACTGGACATCAAGGAGGAATTAACAAGTACAGATCGTCCATCCAGGGAAATGGAGGAAGCACACCATGATTTGAGGCTATTACTGGTTTTAGAAATCAGGGGCTGCCACTGGGAAACAGAGATTCTATTTGGAGAGATCAAGGCCCCAAGATATTTAAAAGGGAAGGAACCAGCTTTCATGCCCAGAATGTTAAAAATAGATTCCTTAACTCTTCTATTGAACCTTGTAGGAAAATGTGAGGATTTGTTTATGAATTGAACCTTATATGAGATATATTGATGGTGTTAGTTTATGAATTGATTTGTTTGAAATAAAAAATCTGTATATTTTGTGTGCTCAGATTTGGATTATCTTATTATAGTTTATTCCTTTTTACATGTGAACGCCCAACATAGGATTCAAGTTATTTCATTTTTTAAATATTAATATTAATAACAATCATTATGAATTAATTAAAATCCTTAAACAAATATTATTAAAAAAATTTCTTAGTTTATTTTATAAAAATAAATAATGATAAAACAGTCATGGAAAAAATATAAAATATTCTTTTAATAATTTTTAATTTATTAAAAATAAAAATAAATATATATATATAGTTATATAATTATATATTAATTAAGAAAATTTAATGGAGTTTTTATTATTAATAAAATCTAATAGTCAACCAGGGTGGAGTAATCTCACTATGGGTGATCATATCATTTCCAATTCGAGATTCATATATCACTCTAACCAAGCACAAAATCATATAATTCAAGACTCTAGATATTTGACTGTCTTGTATTTTTAAATATAAAAATTTATAAATAAATTATAATTAAAAATTCACTATACTTTCAAATACATCTAACCAAACGCCCATGAATATTTAAATCAAACATTCAAAGAAAAAAAGGGAGAATGGGTGTGCTCTCATTTTATCTCTTTCATTGATCAAACTAACTATAAAACATCAAACAAATATAAGTTTCTCAAAAACAGCAAGTGTATATTTATTTATTTTTGATAATATGGATAAACCATTTTTTTTTTTTAATAACATTACAAACGGAGAGGTACATGCTTGTGATCATTTGGCTGTGATGTGTGATAATATTACATTTGCAGATACAATATAATAAGATTAATTTAAAGTAATACGTGCATGGAGTGGGTTCTTCATTGCCACGAAGAGCCCCGCACAGTCGAGAGAGATCCACCTCCATCCCTCCATCGCCTTCAACTCTATGATCTCATTCACAAAGTTGGCCACCAAGGCATCGCTGAATCGGCACGGCCAAGTCCGAAGCCGGGCAGATCCTCCTACTCGCCCCCAACGGCATCATCTTGATCTCGCTTCTTCCCACAGTTCACGCCCACTTCTTCTCCCTTCACCTCCGGGCATGAACCTCTCCTACCAACTCCAATGGTTCCTCCCACACACTCGCATCCAGCCCAACGCTCGTCACCAAGTAGTTCACCACAGCTCCCTTGGGTATCAAGTACTCATGATGATCAGCCATAATCATCACGTCCTCTTTCACTCTGTGGGGAATTAAGAAGTGGGCCGGATTGTGCCGCCTCAAAGCTTCAAATATGACCGCTTTCAGATATGGCATGCTTTGCAGTTCTTCCACATCAACTTGTCCCTTCTTGTCTCCCATCACTGATCTGATCTCCTTCTTTAGCTTCTCTTGTATGTCTTGATGCATCACCAGCCTCGCCATTATCCATTCAAAGGCCGCACACGGCGCCCAGATGCTGCCATCTAGGAATTCAGAGCAGAAGCTCACGATATCCTCCTCGCTTAGCTCTCTCAGTACTGTAGTAGTAGTCCCTGTAACTCCATCCCACGGGGACTGCGAAGTTTGAGAAGGAGTCTACGTAGGAGATCATGGAGACCTATCGCTTTCGCTTTGAGTTGCTAGTGTCTTACGCCACGATTATGGGAATGAGAAGGTCCTCTTGAGCTCACGGAAATGCTTTCAATTTGGTCACCTTCGCGAGCAGGCGCCACCTTGGGCAAGAGATTCAGAGCATAACGGTTATCTACGATCGATAACAGTCCCATTTGCACGTTCTTGATCTTGTCCACCACATCCTCATCCAGCGCCACTCCGAAGCACAAGGCTGTCATCAAGAAGGAAACGGAGTGTTGGATGCTGTGAACCGGGACGACGACGCCACCGTTGGCCTCGGCCTCCTTCTTGAGACTCTTGAGTAGTATATCCAGGGCCATGCGCTGGACCTGCGTGCTCGACTTAGTGGCTTTGCATGGGTTGACGACCCCCGAGGCGAGGTTCCGGCGGAGGAGGCGCCAGACAGAGCCGTATGACGTGTTGTTGATGGAGAGAAGGTTGGTGTTGAGGTCGCTGGTGGCTAATATTGGTCGGGGACGATCGGCGAAGATTTCGCTTCTCTCCATAAGGGATTGGTGTGCAAGATCACCGTCCATGATGAAGACCACAGGACGAGAACCTACGTAGAGAGTGAAGATAGGGCCATACTTGGCACGTAGACGGTGAAGCATGGGTTCCAGTTGAGAGAAGGGTTTGGTGAGCCATAGAAGGTTCCCAAGAATGGGGATGGTTGGAGGGCTTGGTGGGAGTCTTCTTCTTCTTCTTATTTCTCTTTGTCTATGAATGAGGATCAATGCAAGAGAGAGGATCACAAGGATGAAGAAGAACCATGGCGCCATTGGTTGCCAACTTTACCTTATTTGAGCTTGATGCTGCTCTATTTATAGATTATATATGAATTTGTAATGTATAAATAAAAGGGCTTTTTTTTTTTTTATCATTGCTTATTGGAAATTAATGCCGCCCAATATATAGGAATCCAAAAAATGGGTCTTCGCCAACTGCGGACCATGTCATCTTGAATCTTGTATGAAGTTAATTAAGAGTCAACATTATGCACTTATTTTATTATGTTGATCAGTTTACATGTATTAATTATTTGAATCTTGTATGAAGTTAAGTGTCAACATATTGCCCTTAACGAACCTGTCGCCATCCATTGGTCCACGCCTATACAAAAGTCTAAGTTGAGCTATATATATATATATATATATACAGGGCCGGCCTTATCTCTACAAGTGCGCATGTCGCTCTTTTTAGCCCACTTACTTTCGAGAGATATTTTGAAAATCAGCAAGTATGGATGGAAAGAACATCGAAAATAAAATTTAGCGTGTCAATTTTTATACAATTTGGGAACTTATAGGGTCGTCATCTTAAAAGGTGAAATTTTAAACCGATAAGATTTTTATAAACACCGGTTAAGATAAAGACCCTATAAGTTCTCAAATTGTATGAAAATTGACATGTTAGCTTATTTTTCGATGTTATTTCCCTCCATATGGTTGAAAATCCTTAAAATACTATGCAAGTGACCAAATGGGAGGCAACCTTACTTGCACAGTAATCCTGCCGGCCTTATAATATCACTCATATATATATATATATATATATATATATATATATATATATAATAGCAAATTGCACTTCTTATTGTTCAAGATTTAAAAATTAAAAAAAAAATCCTAAACAACAATCATTGTATCACTAGTATATTGTAAAATTAAATCTATGAAGTGGTTTCAATAAATTTGAATTAAAATCAATGTCAACAAATCAAACTTTAAATGAGTTTTAACAAATCCTAAATTTTAAAATCATCGATCAAAAGAGATTCTATGTTTTTCACGTTCCATGACATATCTATCAAGCCTATATATCTTTTTGGGATCAATACATCTTTGCCTGTGTGATATGTGCTCCACCAATCCACCAACGCCACACTCAGAAAAAAAGAATTCTCCATTGATGAATATTTTTGGTGGCTCGTTATCACACGAACATCACCTTTATTGATGATGCCCCCAAACCCTCTAGTATGTTATTGTGGACCCATTAATGTATGATCCTGTTTGCCTGCACTCCAAGATTAATCCATACGAGAATCCCGAAAAGATTGGAAATTGAGTAGTTTAATTGAGAACGTGTATGAGTAGTTGTTGTTTTGGTAGTTTAATTGATTATATTATTTTATGATTAAAAAATTTAAGAAAATTTTAAAATCCTAATCTAATTTTCTAGTTTTTTAATGTTTTTGTTAAAATTAAAATTATTCATAACCAATTTACTATGGCTTAGTAATGTAGATTAACTTGTTAAATTTTTTTTTTTAAAAAATCTAAAATTCTAAGAAAATCTCAAAATCTCAACCTTTTTTTTTTTTTCTAATTTTAATATACTCCCAAATTGACATAACTTTACCAAGATGGTTTATTCACAGTTTCGAGTTGGTGACTTTTTAATTACTAATTGGTAGAGGAGCCAAACGGGTCATGCCAACCTGTGGGTGGCACAACCCAACATGCCATAAACCATATCGGGCAGGGCCAGGAAGCTACAATGTAAGATCGTGATAGGCATGTTTAGGCACACAGATCGGCATGGCTTGACCACGTGTCATTCATCCTCTGTGTGGCTTCCACTTCTCTCAATCTCAACATTTCTCTATGTTTCTTAATTTCTCTTTCTCCTCTCTCAAAATCTCTCTCTCTTTTTTCCTCAAGCGCTCAATTTTTCTATATCTCTCAACCTCAATAGGGGAGACGGTAGAGGGCGGAATCCTCATCAATCTATTCCGGATTCGGCTGGCCCTACCAAAAGGCAAAACCTTGACAACCTAGGCCAAATCTTGGTAGATCGAGATAATTTTTTTTTAATTTATAAGATTTTTTTAATTTTCTAACATTTCCTAATTTTTTATTTTTTTATTTTTAATCGACTGGTTGCCTAACACGACATGAGCCCATACATACCAAGCCTTGCTTGTGCTGGACCGACCCTCAAAAATTGGTGTGTCATGTTGGCACAAGTATGTATAATTCCTGGCCTGCCGCAGACCCATACCGTTCCTGCTTGGCATACCCGGTTGGACATATCTACTCATAAAGTGGCTGGAGAAAGACTGAGAATGAAGTATCATGAAGTATCACTAGTTTATTATTATAATGATAATTTGGTCCACGGCCATACTGAGTAAAACTAGAGATAATAATATATTTATCCTATTGCATTAAATAATTGTTCATTGAGATACATGAGGTTCATTTTTAAGTTTAAGTGTGAAACTCGGCTTGTTTGTGGTTGGTATAAACTAATGAAAATATTGATTTTCATGCTCTACTTGGAGTTTTCTAATTGCACGATTGATATGGTTCATGTGCAGCCTTTATTCTAGTTCAGGAACGGGCTCCTTGATGACTTTATAGAATTATAAAGGATGATTTGGTTATCTAGCATGGATACTATAATATCTTTTTCATAGCTATATCTGATGATTTTCATTGTTTTTTTATAACACAAATATGTTAGTTGGTGTTTCTTTTCTCTTCATTCTAATTAGATTTTTTGAGGAGTTGCCTAGCAATTAGGTTTATCTTTTGTTTGTATAATATGCAAGTTCCATGGCGACTTCAAATTGAATCACACTGTATTCTTGTTTAATAAGCTTTTTATTTTTGAAGGGAAGCAACAAATAAATGTGTGTCATGCCCCGAACCCTGCTGGGACGTAGGCAGACCGGCTGCATCTAAGTGGGGACCGGCCCCGCTTGTATGCAATGCCTCATAACCTTATTATAGATGATTAATACACAAATATGAATAATATTTGAACATAAGCCTGTAGCAGAAATTAATAAGCAAAGGTTGTGTTTGGCATGTGGGTTATCACCAACATAATTCCCAATAAAAAGTTTTGGGTAAATGACACAGATAGTCACAAAACTATGTGCGAGTTCCTATTTTAGTCACTCAATTAAAAAAAAAAAATTCAATTGACTCCCTTAACTCATTATTTTCTTCTAATTAGGCCACTATTGTCTACGGCGTTAACGACAAGCTGACGTGTCACAACCAAATATTCGGTAAACAACATAGATGGTCACTAAACTATGTGCGAGTTCCTATTTTGGTCACTCAACTAATTTTTTTTTTGTGGTCTATTACTGTAAAATGCTCATTGTTTCTAAAAGTTAACAAGTTAATAAATGAGTTAAAGCTATTTTTGGTCCCTGGAAACAAGTCCAATGTTCATTTTCAACCTTAAGTTCAAAATTTGTTCAATACGGTCCCTATGCATTATGTATTCCGTCACATTTGGTCCCTGGCGCCGATGTGGCACCGACGTGACATATGAATGAAATATAAGATATTTATTTATTTTTTTAATTTTATACATGGTCGTATTTTGATGACATGGTAGGCTAACTAGACTGCTTATATGGCATGCCATGTGGCAAATTTTTATATTTTATATTTTATTTATTATTAATATTAATATCATTTTATTTTATTTTATTTTATTTATTTTTATTTTTTATTTTGTATTTTTTTTTCCTTGTTTCTCTCTCTAAATAATGTTACAATGTATACTGAGAAAAGGTTTTTTCCCTAAAATTTAAGAAAAGCGTTAATAGAATTTTTCTGTGTCACACGGAGACAGCTAAGAAAAATACACTACCATGTGGGCTATCTTCGCGCAACACAAAAAAATTTTGGGGTTTGGCCACTATAGCAGATCAGGGACAAGAAAGGAAAAGAAGAAGTAATACCCAAAACTTGAGTTAGGGAGAGGATTAGGGAATGAAATAGAGATGATTATACCTCTTTCCCTCATGTTTCACCATTGATTTTCATGTATATATGTATATAGGTGGGTGTATGAAAATTTGAAGAGAAATCAAGGAAGAGAAGGGAAGGAGGTCTGAAATACGAAGTTTAGAGGTTCATCATTCATTCATTTGCAAGTAAGTGTTTTTTAGAAACTTAACTGATCCATTGGGAAACATTAGACCATGAATTATGTATGAAAAAGTATTAGAATGAATGTGAGGATATAATGATAAATCCATGGAATTTTATGGATGAATTGAGGTACAAATGAATGGAAATGGTTATAAGATGATGTGCTATCAGTTTAGGAAGAATTGTATCAAGTTTGAGCTTCGATTTAGAGATTTGAGTTACATCTGTTAATGTGGCTTAGGGTCACATGAAATATTTTGATGGTGAGTAGTTAAACTTTTAAATATTTTGTTTCATTACCTTATTATGAATTGAAATATTTGGTTAAGAATTTCAGAACGGTCGAAGCTTGATCGGCCGAGCCTGTAATTCGAAATAGCCTAGCTCGAGCTCGAGCTCGAAATTAGCTCGAATAAGTTTGCTCGAGCTCGGCTCGATTTTAATTTCGAAAGCTCGAAATTAAGAACTTAATTATAATTTTTAAATCTCAGATTTAGTTTTAAATTAAAAACTTATTTATAAATTAATTTTTTTAATATTATATATTATATGTCAATACAAAATATTAAATATTTTATTCATATATTATAATATTTATTAGTTTTTACTAATTTTATTAAATTTTATTGATTTTTTAAATAATATTTACATTATATATTAATATATTAATATTAAATTTGAGCTTCGAAGCTGAATCGAAGCTCGATCGAGCTCGACTCGGCTCGAGCTCGGCTCGAAATTAATTTCGAGCTCGAAATTGAAGCTCGAGCTCGGCTCGAAAGCTCGAAATTCCGAGCCGAACTCGAGCTTTTACCGAGTCGATCTCGAGCTGCTCACGAACAGCTTGATCGTTTGACAGCCCTAATTTGGTAGGAAGATTTACATGTGATAATGTGGCTTTGGGTCACATGAATGGATAAGTGTAATTAGGGGTTATGGGAAGCTAGACCAACTTGGTGTAAGTTAATGTAGCATGGTGAGGAGACTTTAATCAAATCATTTGCATTGAAAGATCGACTTGCATGTAGAGGTATTTTAGAATGAGGGGCTGAATGTAAAGGGTTAGAAAACGCATAAATGATGAACTATGACAAGATTTGAGAGTGATTAACTAGCCAACACCAACCTTTTGCTCACAAGAAATCTCAAAGGACAGTTCTACATGAAATAATGTTGATGAATAAGGTATTAGGTCACTAGAATCCATCGGCCATAAAGTTAAGAGCCTATGAGTTTAAGCCATACTCTTGGATACAAAGGGACACCAAGCTCCAGATAGGTACGAAGGTTGGCCAAATCTTTGGATGAATAGAAAGGAAAAAAAAGCTACAGCATAGACAAGGGAGCTAGTTGAGTGAACCCTTGTATGAAAGGGTTGGTGAAAAGGATAGAATCCTTGCCATGCTTTATGATAAACACACTACAAGCAAAACACATTTAGCGGTGATTTTGAAGTCATTTAGCCTTGGTTTTAAAACCGCTTGAAATCGTTTTTAGTGGCGGTTTTAAACCGCCAAGAAATCTGCATTACCGTGAAGCATTTCGAGGCGGTTTTGGATAATCGCTGCGAAATGCATACTGCATTTAGCAGCGATTTTATAACCGCCGCTAACTACATCAAGAGATCATTTTTTAATTAATTTTTTTTTAAATTTCTTTTTTTTTGTAAATTTTTTTTAAAATTTTCCTGCTACGGTTTCAAAACTGCCGCTCGATTCAAAGAACAAATTTCTTTTTATTTTTTATTTTTTTATAAATGCTTTTTTTTACAATTATCCCAATGTTCAATAGAATCAATACCATTTCCATTCATTTCAAATATAAAAATAATAAAAAATTTATTGATAATTCAAGTATAATTAAAACAAAGTTATATTTACAAATTTATTCACACACATTAAAACAAGAGCATATGAAATAAATTATAGACTTGTTCTCAAACAATTGTTCACTCGCCGTGTCAGTGAACCTCAACGCTATCACCTTCATCACCCCCCGGGATCCGCCGACCTCTCCCTTCCGCTCTTCCTCACAAGCCTCTTCCCCGACTTCCAGGCCTTGCCTAATAGACGCACCCAAAAAACTCTCCATACCAAGAAGCAACTCCTCTACAAGCAAAAATTATGGAAGTTAAAAATATAGACAAACGGCTTGCAAAATACTTAATCCACAACACTAAAAAAACAATTTGAAAGCGTTGGTTTCCATATACCACCTTGTGGTGAAGTTCCCCACCAAGCAGGCCCCGGAGAACTTCGCAGAGACCAAAAAGTAGTGCAACGATGCTACGCGGCCCTCTTGAAGAGCGAGGAGCATGAGCCGTTGGATCTAGATAACCCGGGGGAGAACAGACCTGAGTCGGCCCCAAGGCCTACCCCGGTCGAAGAACTCATCACCGTACTCTTGTTCAAGGATAGGACTAACAAGACCGTGCAGATCGGATCAAAGTTGCAAGGTGAGTTCAGGGAAAACAGCTTGACCTTCTTGAGAGGCAATGCGGACATCTTCGCATGGGGATTGGAGGATATGCTGGGAGTAGATATAGGCATGATGCTGCAGCATCTAAACGTAGACATAGTCCATAATGCGCTGATCCAGAAGAGGAGACACTTCACCTCCGAAAGGCACATCACCATTGAATATGAAGTCAAGAAGTTTTTGGGGGTTGGCTTTATCCGCGAAGTGTACTACACTGAGTGGCTAGCCAACATCATATAGGTAGAAAAATCTAATGGGAAGTGGAGGAGATGTGCATCGACTTAACCGACCTCAACAAGGCTTATCTGAAAGACAGCTTCCCTCTTCTGATAATAGAGAAGCTGGTAGACTCTACTGAAAGGCATGAGCTACTTAGCTTTCTCGAAGCGTTCTCCGGCAATAACCAGATAAGATGGCCGAGTCTGATGAAGAGAAGACCTCCTTTGTCATAGAAAAAGGGACATACTACTACTGCGTCATTCCATTTGGCCAAAAAAATATTGGAGCGACCTTCCTGAGGTTGGTGACCATAGTCTTCCATAACTAGCAGGGAAGGAAGGTGGAGGCTTACATGGATGATATGCTCGTCAAGAGCGAGAAGACCACTCACCACATAGCCGACCTACTGGAAACAATCTCTCCACGACTATAGGATGCGCCTCAACCTGAACAAGTGCGCGTTCGAAGTAGGGTCCCGGAAATACCTCGGTTTCATGGTAACGCAACAAGGAATCGAAGCCAACCCTGACCAGATCCGTTCCATCATGGAGATGAACCCCCTGAAGACTGTCCGTGAGGTCTAGAGGCTGAATCGGAGATTGGTGGCCTTAGGTTGATTAATCTCGAGAGCTGGAGATAAGAGTCTCTCATTCTTTCGGGCACTCCAAAAGGCCCCAAAGATGGAGTGGACGGAAGAATGCGATAAGGCCTTCCAATAGTTGAAAGGGTACCGGAGTTCACCTCGGCTATTGACCAAACCCCGAGAGGGAGACGAGTTATTCATATACCTAGCCACCTCCAAACAAGCTGTGAGCTTGGTCCTAGTCGAGGAGGAAGACGAGGTACAACAACCCGTTTACTATGCTAGCCTGGTGTTAAAAGACTAATCAATATATCTACCCATAGAGAAGCTGGTGTATTCCCTGGTTACCTTAGCCCGAAGATTGAGGCCATACTTCCAAGTGCACCGCATCATTGTCCTCACATCTCATCGTTTGAGGCATATACTACAGCGGTCGAAGACCTTTGTGAGGCTATTGAAGTAGGCTGTCGAGAATTAGACATTACATATAATTTCCGGGTCGCGATCAAGGCATAGGCCTTGGCCTACTTCGTGGTAGAGATGACCCTAACGGGAGATGACCAGGTCCTTATTAGTAAAGATCCTCTAGGGGAGTCGGCAGATACCTGGATGCTGAACATCGATGGCTTAGTAATAGGAAGCGGATCCAGAATGGGATTGGTGCTGAAATCCCTCGATGGTTGGAAAACCACTATGGTCCTCCAGTTTGACATTAAGGCTACCAACAATGAAGCCGAGTACGAGGCCTTGATCACAGGCATGAAGCTTGACTCGGAGTTGGGCGTGAAGCGCCTGTATGCCTATACCGACTCGCAGCTCGTAGTCGGATAACCGAATGAGGGGTTCGAAGCCAAGAAAGGGAACATGGCCAAGTACAAGGAAGCAGTGAAAAGGCTCGCTCCCCAATTCGGCCACTTCCAAGTTTTGAATATACCCTAGTTGGAAAACCACAAGGCCGACGTCGTCTCGAAGCTTGTCACTTCCCAGGGGGTCGATCAAAGGTATCCCGTGAAGTTCCAACAACTCCCAGGCTGCAGCATCGATGCCGCAGAGTCACCGAAGATCAGCGACGTTCACGAAGAGCCATGTTGGATAGACCACGTCTAGGGTTACTTGAGGAATGGTGTGTTACCAACTGACAAGAAGGACGCTAAGAAAGTCGTGAACCGGTCGGGCCGGTTCGCACTGTAAAACAGCTAGCTCTACAGGGTGGCGTACGTGATGTTGTACCTGAGGTACTTGCGGCCGTCAAATGCTAACTACATACTCTGAGAAATTCATGAGGAAGAGTGTGGTAACCACCTAGGGCCAGGGCCTTGTCCCACAAAACACTCAGGCAATAATACTACTAGTCGAGTATGGCCCAGGACACGGAGACCCTCGTCAGGAACTGTGAAGCTTGCCAGCTATAACCACGGGTCCAACGGCGACCAGCAACTCCCCTCACCCCCATTGTGTGACTGAGAACCTTTGCCATCTGGGGGGTTGACCTCCTCGTCCTGTTCCCTATGGTAATCAGGTAGTTGAAGTCCTTTGTTGTCACCATATAATACTTCTCAAAGGGGATAGAGGCCGAGACGTTGGCCAAAATCACATAGCTAGCCTGCCAGGATTTCATGTGGAAGTATATAGTCTGTCTCTTTGGCATTCCTGTGGTGTTGGTATCTGATAACGGGAGGTCGTTCGATAATTAGAGACACAGGGAATTCTGCAGCGGGCTCGGTATTGAGGTCAAGCTCACATCGGTGACCCACCCTCAAGCCAATGGACACGTAGAGGTAAACAACTGCACTGTCCTCAAAAGCATCAAGACTCAGGTAGAGAGAGCTAAGTCCAACTCGGTGGATGAGCTTCCGAACTCTCTTTGGACATACCAGACTACTAGTCGGACACTTACTGGAGAAACCCCCTTCAGCTTAACCTTCGGGATAGAGGCGGTTATCTAGGTGAAAATTGGCGACATGATACTCCGGACGTAGAGCTTCAACCTTACTGCCAACGAGAAAGGCCTACAAGCAGAACTCTTCTTAGAGCAAAAAAGGGAACGAGCCAGCTTTCGGACTTCAACCTACCAACAGAGGATCCGACGCTTCTACAACTCCAAGGTGTGCAAAGTTATCTTCCAGCTAGAAGACTTGGTCCTAAGAAGAACCATGTTCCGGGGAAATAAGAGTCAGGTTGGGAAACTAACTCCCAATTGGGAAGGCCCATATGTTGTCAAGGGAATTGTCAGCCATGGAACTTACAAGTTAGCGGACCTAGACGACAGAAAACTCAGTAGGCCTTTCAACTCAGAACACCTCAAGAGATATTACCCATATATAGTTATAACCGGCTCGCTTGTTAAATGAAATATTATGTCTCCTTTCCCGGAACATGGTTCCCTTTCATGGCCTTGCTTGCTCTAATGGTTCCTTTTCAGGGCTGGGCACCCCGAGTGCCGCCAATTGGCCCTCTTTATGGCTAGGATCTCCTATGGTTCCTTTATAAGACGGAACCCTTTCAGATGATCCCCTCAGTTCCTTCCCAATGCTCGCATGCCAACAAGACTAAAAAACCTAGGAGGGCTACCATGGACGCTCATCTGATGATACGCGGAGGAGCAAATAGGTAAAGAACTCTTTTAAATAAAAGTTTTCATTTATTAAATACTCCAAGGGAGATGTGAGATAATGGCAATACAAGGGAAGTAAGGAGATGAAGAATGGCGAAGGAGATATTGGAGAGCTTGTTAGGCTTGTTAGGGCGCCAGCCAGTCAAGGGCCACGTCCGGACAAAGGTGGGCAACCTTTTGGCAAAGCTTGAAGCCATTCTCAACCCCCGCCTAGGTCTCCCCCTCCAAGCTCTCTCGGTATTCTCTCGACTCCAAGAACACCTCCACATAACTGCTAGCCTCCTCCTTCGCCTCCTTAACCGAGCTAATGACCACTTCAAGTCATTGATGCACCTCCTATTTCTTCACCTTCACTAATGTCGGCTTGTGAGAGTGTGTCTTCCTTAGCTGTTGAACGGTATGGTCCCTCTAAGCTAGCTCCTGCCTCGTCCTCCGTAGCTTGGCCCCCAGTTTCTCTAACTTAGAGCAAGTGGCCTCCCTTGACCGAAGGCGGGACTGAGGGTCCTCCTTCCTAAGGGTCCTAGCATCAGGGACCCCTGTGGAGTTAGACAAAGTAGGCATCCTGCTCGTCATGGAAATCCCATCCTTCGAACGTCTCTCTCTCCCCTACAAGCTGTAGTGCTAGCTAAAGTATTCCTCTAAGGTCTTCAACACTTGCTCGAGGTTCATCCCCTAGAGACCTGGTATAAGAGAAATGATAGCACGATAACCCCAAGGAGGGTGCTTTAAAGAGGAGAAAGTTAATAGTCCTAAGAAACTAGAGGAGGGGAGTGCCCCGTAAATAGTTGACACGTAGACCATGATCCTCCTCACCGAATGGAAAAACTATTCCCCAAGAAATGGTTGTGATATTGACACTTCCTCAACCCCCTCGAAAACCTGCGATCCCAGGATACCCCCTTTATGGCGTCACCCGAACTTTCATGAGGGAAGGTAACCTTCGGCTCCAGATGGTATTACATCTGATGTGCAAGGGAACGTCACACGGACCGAGGGGGAGGTGTTGTCCCAGACTGGCGGGTGGACAGTGCATAGACACAAACCAACAAGTAAAAGGGGAAAAAAGAGTAAGTAAAACGAATTTTTATTTATTCCACGGAGTCTGGTATAAGTAAAAGGATACACAACTACAAATACAAGCCTAAAAGTAGGCCTATGGGTGCTCTGCCGTCCGGACATGGGCTCGAAAAAAGTTCTCCAGACTGATCGTTGATCCACGAACACAGCTTTGTGGAGTTGAAGGCTTAAACTTAACGGGCTCGGGCTCGCGACCTGTCATGGCACTACCCTTCCCGCAAGTCTTCAACCCCACAAACCCGTATTGGGAAGTAGAATGGCCGCCCAAGCACATCCTTGTACGGGTCCCATATGGGGTCAGGGGCGGGGGCGCTTCAAGAATAGCTGTACAGGTACTCCCCTATGCAGGTCACTAGATACGCCTCTTGGAAGGAGATGTAGTGGCTGCCAAGGAGTTCTCCGAACTACCGCCAGCAATATACCTCCTCCAGAGAGGCGCAAGGAAGCTTAACGTTCTTGGCTACCCTCCCAGGGGAACCCCTAAATACCCCTAAAGAGTACCTCATAGGAAGGGCTAGCGTTGTGTCACCTAGAGCCGTACTCCACAACCGCTAGCCCTGATATTTTCCAATGAAGGCAATGAGGACCCCTAGGGATCTCCCTCTCGGATATGGACTGAGGCTAAATGCCTAGGGATGGCCGGGTCACTTTCCTCATCCCTCGGGTTTGGAGAGACCACAGTGCCTATCCCCAGTTTGGCTTTACGGATGGCTCGTATTTGGAGAGACCGTAGAGCCAATCTACAAATCCAAGCAGTCCTTCTTTTGTGCATAAAACAAAGACTTATCCAGTCAAGGCAGTAACAAATCCATGGGAGCGAGGCCAAGGATATTGTGGAATGGTTGAGGAGATAAAGGCGTAAGGCCTAACCCACAACCCTTTATAGGTGAGGGAGGGCAAGTAAAGAGTCACCATGCGAAGCGACGTTTAAGGGGGTGATGCAATTCCTGCTTAACCCTTCGGAAAAGGAAATCGTTCCTTCACCCGAGACAGGCACTAACTCACCCTGTCATTCTTAGGGCCATCATTAATGCGGTTAAATAAAGCACAAGATCCATCTAGAGGAGGGGGGGAGGGGGTGCACAGCAGGCGAGATAGCAAAAGGAAAGCTTAAATAAGCAAAGAAAAAGTCGAAGATGATAATCTCTTTTCATAAAGAAATCGAAAAATATTCGTCGCATTAATGCGTAAAGTATAGGAAGTTAATGTGAAGTATAACCAAGTCCTAAGCCTATTGCTAAGTCGGTGTAGACTCGTCGGGGCCGAGGGCTGGGGCTGGAGACCCGGTAGAAGGTGGCCCCGGCCCTACTCTCTCCGCTAATCCTTCTCTGACTCCCTCGGAAGCATCCGAACCTGGACCTTCGCCGACACCGCTTGACTCCTCGCCCTCATTACCCTTCAATTGGCCGAGGGGATCCACAGCCTCATTATAGCTTTTCTCGGAGAGGTCCACATCTGGGTAATTATGGTGCAGCTCTTAAAGGATCTCAAAACACTTGCGCGAGCTTTCCAATGGCTTCTCGTTGAGGAGGCTTAGGAACTTGGGTGACTCCTTAAAGCACGAGAAGGCCTCAACCTTGATGTTCTCGACCATCTCAGCAAAAGGGAAGGATCCCTTGAACTTCTTCACTGCTTCCTTCTATGTGAATTGAAGGGATCACTCGTGTTCATCCTTCAGGTGCCCGAGCTTGGCTTCATGCTCTCGAAGGCAATCAAACAAAGTGCCAGTGACCTCCTGTAGTCATCCGCACTCCGCACAGAGCTCGTCCCCTAGCAGGTTTATATGGGTCCGGTAATCCCTCACAAGCTAGCTAACCCCCCCTTACAACTCCGACCTATGAAATCCTAGGTTAGCCAGGCACCCTTGGCAGGGGAACAGAGAAGTGACTAGCCCATATGTGATTATCCTCGAACTCCGCGAGTCTTTTCTCGAGCTCTCCATTCAGCGCCCCTAGGCGAACCAGCTCTACCTCGGCCCTCCTTAGGTTATCGGTGGCTGAGCGAAAGGATGTTGCTCCTTCCGAAAGCCCCAAGGTAAAATAAATCAATAGCAGAAGGGACTGTGTAGGCCGGGAAAAAAGTTAACACAAGGGGAAAAAGAACATGAGGATGAGAACAACAAGTTAAGTATACCTCCCGATCAGAACAGTGTGGTACGCCAACTCCCTCCGAATGAGTGCATCCACGAGGGCCTTGGCTTGATCCGCATAAACCCTCAATAAAGCCTCAATCACTACCGGTGCATTTGCAAGCAAATAAGGGGGAGAAAAAAAACCCAATAGGGTCCTCTCTGGTCCTGGGGGTAAGTTTCAGGGGCAGTTGTCTCGGGTTTTGCCCCCTTGTCCGGTCCTGAGGACTTAGGATGCCAAAGGCCAAGTGATGAAGGGCCCGAGGACAAAGAGCCTGGGTATGTCTTTGGGGGAGGAATCTCCCTCTTGCACGCTTTCATCTTGCGCCTTCTACCAGCTCTTGGTACGAGCGCCCCCTTCGCCAGCACCTAGGGACTCACCTCAAGGCCCTTCAGAACTCAAGAAGGAACTCGGGAGCCTGCCACCGTATCTTCCAAGGCATGTGTAGGATCCGGAGAGCCTACCCTAGGAACCTCCTAAGTCTGAGTAAGGGCCTCTATCAGCTCGGGTACGGGGGACGAAGAAACTTCGGGCTCTCTAAAAGAGGATGTAAAATGCAGATGATTCCTCTCCAGTTTCGTACTCTTCCCGAGGTGGGACCAAGGTTCTAAAAAGCGGGCTCCCTAAGCGGACGACCCATGGCCTTGAAGATTAATGTCGGACGCTAAGCGGGGGCCTAGGCGGTTTTTATTTTTTAATATATTTTTATTATTTGTAATAACAAATAAATATATAATAGACTTATAAAAAGCATTTTAATGTTCCAAAATAGCAAAAATTACTTCAAAAATAAATAAAATGTTCAACAACAATGTTCTTGGAAATTTAGAAATAAAAAAGCAATATGAAATAAACAAAGTAGATTCTTGGAAGCCTATGGGGCTATGCCTCAAACTCTTCTTCTCCACATCCCTCTAGCACTTCTTCCGTGTCGGACTCGAACTCAAAGTCCATTGCATCCTCTTCCTCTTCATCCGATATAAAATCATCCTCATGAAGTTCTCTAATTTCTTGAAATCTAGAACATCTCCTAGAAACTTGGCTACTATCCACTCCCATATCATCTCCATCACTCGTAAGATCCGACTCATCTTCATCACCACCATCAACAATCCATCCTTGTGCCTAGCACGGCCCGGCTGAAGCGCTACCGCCCGCCTAGGCGGCTGATTAATCGGCGGCCGCCCAGATTCACCGATTTGGCAAAAATCGGGACGCTCGCCCTCCGCCAGCGCCTAGGCGCCCCCTAGGTGGCCTGGGCGGCCGTTTTTTAGAACAGTGGGTGGGACCCTCCCCCCTCTGGCCGTTTGCTCTTTCTCAAAGAAGAGGCCCTAGGGGCCAGAGCATTAGGTACCCGTCGAGTTCCCTCTATCTACTTTGATAGAAAACCTCACGAGGAGGGACTACTACAAAGAAGGCGGAAGCAAGTCAAGACAAACGCTGTTTGCACCCATCATTGAAATAAAAAGGGTAGGAAGGATATCTACCTTCCGGGGGCAGCCCCGCTTTGATGAGGACCTGCTCAAGGAAGGTCTTGCTAAGGTCAAGAGGAGGGTAAGCCATAAGGAAGGCCTTCTACTCCACCTCTTCTTCTGTCAACCCAACGTCAAAGTCAGGGTCCAAGAAAAGCGGGCTAAACTCTGAAGGGACGTCCCATTCACCCGCGAAAGAAACAAAAAAGATGTGGAACTTCCAATCTTCTAGTTTTGTGGGGAGAGCATCCAAGAATGGGTACATCTTCTCCTGGGAGGCTATATAAATCCAGCTTCTCCTGGACCCTCGGTTCCTCTTCATCTGGAAGAGTAGTTGAACCCACCGGGGGCTAAGTTCCATCCCTAGCCTATTGAAGAGGATCACCAGGCCACACATGGTTCGTAACTCGTTTAGATGCACCTACCTGGGACTCACCTAGAAAATCCTAAAGATCTTCTGAAGAACTTTAGGAATCGGGAACCGGAGTCCTCCCTGAAGGGACTCGAAGTAGACCGTAATTTCTCAACAACCCGACCGGTTTGCCTTTCTGACGAATCAAAAGCCGGAATTGAATGGGAGGGCGAATGATGAGTGCATAATTATACATATTTCCATACTATATTTGCATGCGCTTTGCTTGCTTTTTGTATGGATTCCTCTATTTTGTGCTTTGTTGGGTATTTTGTTGTCATTAAATAGGAAAATAGGTACCCGAGATAAACTAAGGAAAAAAGGGAATAAATCAGAGCAAAAGAAGCTGAACAGGCGCTTTATAGAGAGTGACGCCCATGGACACGGGCGTGTCAAAGAGGCACATGGGCGTGTACTAAGCTATGTACTACATTCAAATTAACCAAAGCTGTGTTGAATAGATTCACGAAGATTCAGTGACTTATACACGGGTCTAAAACGACCTTGAAACACCCGTGTGGCATAAAATTGTAGTCTATATAAAGCCGTGGGATGCAAATTGCCTGCAAGGGGACTTTTGGCGGATCAACTTTCGGGGATTCTTTTCAGATGCACTTATTTGGGTTTTAAAGAGGAGATTGAAAGTGGAGGAGACATCGATCGAGGTAGTTTGATTTCTTTTATTATATCTTCCTCTTTAGATTCTGTTAGGGCTTCCCATAATATAAGAGGCTAAACCGTCTATAGTTCCTTGGGTCCTTGAACCTAGGATGAACTTGTGACTCTTTTCCTTTCTTTTTAATACTAGGTTATCTTTTTTATTATTCTTGTGGATTGTCTATGCGTGCATAATGCTTGTGGTTTGTTAGTGCGAAAGTGCCGATCACATATCTATAGTTGCTTGATGCAATGAGAGAAATCTCGGTCAAGCTAGATTTGGGCATAGATGATAGAGAGTGCACACACGCCGAGAGATAGAGTGATCACGGTGATTTCACAACACACTCTCCAAATTAGGGTAAAACTTAATAGTGGGAACCCCATAACACTAATAATAATAATAATAATAATAATAATGCAGTCTTGTGGCGAAGTCGCTCCACGGTACTAGGGTTTGACTGCACTAGAGATCGTGGTCAAACTAACTTAAGGTTCTCTACAGTCTAAGAATACATCAATTAGATAGATAGTATTAGGAAATTAATTAGTCAAACATGGGATTCATAGTGGGAGAAAGATCGGGGGTGCCATGTCCTCTTGACTGATAACTCTAAATTTGCCAACTGTTCACTTCAGTTCTAGTTCTTCTTTAGATTACATAGTTAGGATCACAAAAACACCAAAAAATCTTTTAGGCTAGATAATAGCAGATAAATTAGTACTATCTTTGTCATTCCTTGTGGATTCGACTACCCTACACTCAGGGTACTTTACTACTTGAGCCACCCCGTGCACTTGCGGGCTAGCAGCACTTCAAGTTTTTGGCACCGCTGTCGAGGAGCGACAATTCTAGGAACATTAGGATTATGTTAATTCAGTCATTATTTTTCTTGTGCTTTTATTAAGAATATTTCATTGATCAATGATGTCTTTTGTTCTAGAAAACAAAGATTAGGGCCAATTCGATGTGCTCTATTTTTGGCAATCATCATTAGAAGACCTCCTTGCATGCTACATTCAACACAATGAGATGAGCTTGAGAGAGTTTAGAGAAGTCAAGGAGTTTGATTTCGGGGAAGGGGTGAATAAGTTCAAGGCAAGCACATATCGATTCATACACGAGTTTTTTTGGTGAACCAACCCCTGTTTCCACGTTAGAAGTCTGTGAGCCAAAACCCATAAAGCAAGTCATGTCCATCTCCACGGGCGCAAAAAATGTGATTCTATGGGATGTGAAAATTCTGGAACCTCAACAAGACATTTGGACAGACTTGAAACAATCCAAAGATCCAAAAGAAAGACAGCACGCTGAAGAAGCAGCTGACAAAACCTTTGGGGAAACCAATATGTGTGAAGGATTTGACAAGGAGACATTGGTAAAACTGAAGCTATCCATCGAGCCTCTGGATATGGAGCTGAAGAAGCTATCATAGCATGTCGAGTATGCCTTCTTGGAGCAAGACAACAAACTTCTAGTCATTATCGCATCCAACCTAGAAGCGCCACAAAAGGAGAAGTTGTTGACAGTGGTAAAAAGGCATAAGAGTTCCATTGCATGGAAGATTGTGGGGGGGGGGGGGGGGGGGGGAAAATGGCAACAAGTAGGGGACACCGTGAGCGCGTTAGGGGACCCCAGAGCTCTCGAATCCCTTTCGTGGTAGGGTAAGATCGACCCCCCGCCCCGAGCCCAAGGGATGCCACGCCTGGTCTAATTAGGCTTGCATAGCAATGATTTTGCTTCCCAGGCCAACCATAGTTGAGGATTCTCCGGCCTAGAAAGCTAGGGGGCAAGTGTTAAGCGTATAATCTGACCATACACGTGGCGCAAATTGGGTAATAATAGCCTCATAGCAGGCACACCCAATTGGAAGATGCCACATAGGGATTCCCCCACTTACCCTTTTGTAAGAGGATACACGTCTGCCTGGATGGCAGGAACAACATCTGCTTGGGACGCACACCCGAACAAGAGTGTCTAGTCAGGACACTAGGCAAACCATGCTTTGGGAGACAAAACCGAGGCAGGTGTCAGGGATGCCCCTCCCAAGTCTAATCATTAGGCGGCGACGGGCAAGGTATTAAAGAGAGACATCTCCCTTTTTCTAGAGAGATCGGTCTCCTTCTTGACTATTCCCTCCCTCTATACTATATCTTTCTCCTCCTTTACATCTTTTCTACCTCCACTCGACTGACTTTAGCGTCGGAGAGCCCGGGGGTAAAAGACCACATGCTTCTTTTGCAGGGAGAGTGTAGCCAGCCAGTCGTGCCTCACTCCCTACTTTGGCGACCCGCTGGAGCCATCAGTCAGTTCTCTGTCCCCAATCTACATAACTACAACCAAGTTTTCTCAGTTAGCCTCCGAGTGGAAAGCGGACTTCAGGAGTCCCATCCATTTTGAGCGTTAGCATATATGAGTGTGAGGTTGTGTCATAAATACAACATTTTGTGGATGTATGTTATCAGGTTAAGGATGAGAGAGATAACCTTACCATGGTTGTGTGAGGTGGACCCTACTCGAGGAGAGGATAGTCACAAAAAGTGTTTAGGATCAAAAGCTCCATATACAGTCCAAGTCCAACATATTTGCATGTTCAATTTGTACAAATAATAGATAGCTTTTAGATTCTCTAAAATATAAAGATAAAATTGATAATCAAACCATTTATATATGAATTAACTTACTTTAGTTTATAAATATATAACTTATAAGAATTTGTATGTGGAATACTTAACTCAAAAGCCCAAGCTCAAGCCTTCCATGACTCATACCTTCGTAACAGGATCTAGAAATAGAAAAATAGTAAAAAAGCCAACGTATATAAGTTCTACACCCTACTATACTTATTATTATGCCTTTCTACATAACAATCAACATGAGAAGACCCTACTACTTATTTTAACCCATTTCATATCAAAATTAGCACATATTTAAGCATAAATCTTCCAAATCTACCACCTATAACATGCTACAAAGGCCCATTCCCTTAATTGGACATTTATTGTTACAAAACCAGGAAAAAAAACCAAGACAAAAAAACTTATTATCTTAATAAACAAGCCATAAATGATTCAAGCTTCTGAAATAGGAGTTGCATAGATCCAAGAAAAACAATCCAATTGAAGGAGTAAGAAAAAAGAATAAGAATTTAAAAGAGAGACAGAAAATAAAAAAAATAAAAAAAAAAGATATAGGTGAAGGAGAAGAGAGTCACTAGCCTGGTTGTCTGTCTGTCCTTCTTAAATCTCACTGAGCCACTCAAGTGTCCCATTTAATTTTTTTGTTTGAAAAATTACATCTTAGTTTCTCTACTAATTATTTATTATAATAAATTCCCTAAGTTATAATTTAATCACAATAGTATATATCTAACCATAATAGAAGATCTTGCCCCACCCATTCATTTGGTTTGGCCTGTTGTCCTATCCTATCCTTAGTTGTAAAGATATGTGACCTAGAAGCTAAAAAGATTTTCCTTCAAAAATTTCTGATCTGCAGGGAAAAATATATCTAGTGCTTGAAGCTACACGATCAAAAATTCATCCCTAGACTCTTGACTAATTGTTTTTTGGTAGAATAAGAACCCCAATTAATTATTTAAGAGAAAATGACCTTTTCTATTGATTCTCGCCGACTGGATGAAATAAAATTTTTAAAGATTTGCTTGGACCAATACATGATATCTTTATAATATTTCTTGTGTACGAGCTTATCCCATAGATGTATCAAGTCCCTGAAGGGATAATACAAATGGCATGTAATTTCCGTAGTTGGAGGACCGGTTCATTAACTCATTAAGAAACTAACGTACGTACCATAAGAGCACTCATGCTTGTCGCTTATCAATATCAAAATAGACGAAGTTTCAATTAAATATTTAAATCAAACCTTCAAAGAAAAAAAAAGGGAGAATACGTATGACCTCATTTTTATCTCTTTACTTAATGAAAACTAACTATAAAACATCAAAAAAATATCAATTTCTAAAAAACAGCAAGTATTGCCCAAGAGCACACCAATGTATGATATAATAATACATTTACGGATACAATATAAGATTAATTAAAGGTAATGCGTGCATGGAGTGGGTTCTTCATTGCTATGAAGAGCTCTGCCTTGTCAGAGAGATCCACCTCCATCCCCTCCACTGCCTTCAACTCTATGATCTCATTCACAAAGTTGGCCACCAAGTATCGCAGTACAAGCACTACTTATGTCCGAAGCCGGGCAGATCCTCCGTCCGGCCCCGAACGGCATCATCTTGATCTCTCTCTTCCCACAGTTCACGTCCACTTCTTCTCCTTCACCTCCGGGCATGAACCTCTCCGGCCTGAACTCCAATGGTTCCTCCCACACACTCGCATCCAACCCAACGCTCGTCACCAAGTAGTTCACCACGGCTCCCTTGGGTATCAAGTACTCATCATGATCAGCCATAATCATCACGTCCTCTTTCACTCTGTGGGGAATTAAGAAATGCGCCGGTGAGTGCCGCCTCAAAGCTTCAAATATGACTGCTTTCAGATATGGCATCCTTTGCAGCTCTTCCACATCGACTAGTCCCTTCTTGTCTCCCACCACCGATCCGATCTCCTTCTTTAGCTTACATTTGTATGTCTTGGTGCTTCACCAAATTTCGCCATTATCCATTCTAAGCGGCACATATCTACCAAATGTCTTTGGCGTCTAGGAATTCAGAGCAGAAGCTCACGATATCCTCCTCGCTTAGCTCTCTTACAGAAGTAGTAGTCCCTCGTGAACTCCATCCACAGTGGACTCGAAGTTTTAGAAGGAGTCTACGTTAGAGATCATGAGACCCATCCGCTTTCGCTCGTTGAGCTGCTAGTTTCTTACGCGCCCTGATTATGGGAATGAGAAGCTCCTCGTGAGCTTGCCGCAGCTGTTTCAATTTGGGCAGCCTTCTCAAGAACAGGGGAAGCACCACCTTGGGCAAGAGATTCAGAGCATAACGGTTATCTACAAGCGATAACAGTCCCACTTGCACATTCTTGATCTTGTCCACCACATCCTCATCCAGCGCCACTCCGAAGCACAAGGAAGTCATTAAGAAGGAAACCGAGTGTTGGATCTTTGTGAGCGAGGGGACGCATAACGCCACCGTTGGCCTCGGCCTCCTTCTTGAGACTCTTGAGTAGTATATCAAGGGCCATGCGTTGGACTTGAGTGCTTGACTTGCTAGCTTTGCATGGGTTGACGACCCCCGAGGCGAGGTTCCGTCTGAGGAGGCGCCAGACAGAGCCGTATGACGTGTTGTTGATGGAGAGAAGGTTGGTGTTGAGGTCGCTGGTGGCCAATGGCCGGGGCCGGTCTGCGAAGATTTCGCTTCTCTGCATAAGGGATCGGTGTGCAAGATCGCCGTCCATGATGAAAACCACAGGACGAGAGCCGACGTAGAGAGTGAAGATAGGTCCATACTTGGCACGTAGATGGTGAAGCGTGGGTTCCAGATGGGAGAAAGGCTTGGTGAGCCATAAAAGGTTCCCAAGAAAGGGGATGGTGGGAGGGCTTGGTGGTAATCTTCTTCTTTCTTCTCTTTCTCTGTGATTGAGGATCAATGCAAGAGAGAGGATCACAAGGATGAAGAGGAGCAACAATGGCGCCATTCGTTGCTAACTTTATCTTTTTTGAGCTTGCTACTACTTTACTTATGCATTATATAGGAATATATATACACGTGATGATCGTATATCCAATCTCTGATATTCAAGGTTGATGCCGGCCTTTGTCTCAGTCACAACGTAATTCTAGCTAGACGTTGTTCTTATTTGAGATAAATTATAAGTTCAACTCAATCTAGCATAGAGTTTTGTTAAAACCGCGTCAAGACTAATTAATTGATAAGTAGATTATTAGTATAATTTGATACTAATAATTAACTGATCAAGTTTGTGTTATAACTTATGTGCAACAGTTTTTTTTGTTTCTCATCCAATATTGTCTGTGATATAAATGATAAAACCATGTCTCATTTAATTTAAAAAAACAGTAATTTCATATGGAAATTAAGATGGTTTATTTTCTCATCCTTTGTCTGTGATATAAATGATAAAACCATGTCATTTAATTAGAAAAAGAGTAATTTCATTTGGAAAAGCGCTTATTGGAAATTAATGCCGCCCAATATATAGGAATCTAAAGAATGGGTCTTCGCCAGCTGTGGACCATGTCAATGTAAATCTTGTATGAAGTTTAATGTCAACATATTGCATGCACTTGTTTTATTATGTGCATCAGTTTACATGTATTTTTGTAATTGTTAGGGGGAAATTAAGCCCTACACGTAACACTATCCTGGAACCCTGTAGTAGTGGAGTGCCCATATATAACTAACTGGTCGCCAACCATTGGTCCATGTGAAGATTCCCTCATGTAGAGAGTGTACGAGGAGGGACACGTGAGCGCCTCCGCTGGTGTCAGCCACCACGACCAAAACCATGACCAATTGCCTGATAGAGACACTGGAGGTATAAAACGGAAAAAGAAAGAGAGAGAAGGGGATTTCTTTTGGGTTCATCTTCAACCTTGAGACTCTCCACCCTCCCGGTTCTCATACTCTCTCTCCTTCTTTCTCTTTCTTCCTTCTCCTCCTTCGATCACTCTCACCAGCATGATCATTGGAGACTCTAGTAGAAGACCCTGGACTTCCCTTACAGGAAGTGGAAGCCACCAACCGGAGATTTATCGCGTCTCTAGACGATGATTAAACTGGAGTTTCCATCCAGCTCAATTCGTTTCCCTGATTCCATAACCAAGACCGATTATCTCCACCTGATTCTCTCATTTGATCTCTTGAAGTCCCGATCCTAAGGGCCCTCCGGTTCAGAACATCAACAGATTGGGGTCATTTGTGAGAAATGAAGCAAAAAAGCTTTGTAAACCTACGGATGGCAAGAGGCAAGAAGAACTTGCGTAAGGATTCCCTGACCGATGACATCATAGGGGCTAGGATTGCCCCTGGAGCCATAGCCACCACCAAGATCAGCTAGCAATCCTGAAGGAGGATCCGAGGGATGTCCAAATACTACTGCTCCAAAGGAAGCTTGAGGTGCTCACCAAAGTCCTCAATGAGCAAGACAAGACCAGTTATTCCTTAGAGCAACACAAGGAATGCGTCCATGAGTCGACATTGGAAAGGGAAAAGGTCGTCCTTAAGGCCCCTGACATGAATATAAGGCGTCACGACAAGAAGGAGGAGAGTGCCCTATAACCATGTAGAGTTAGGTCGCCCCAACCTCGATCCAATCAAAGGAGTCGCCTTTGACCTCACACCAAGATGGTCCCTCCTCCTCGCCAAGAAGAAGCCAAGGTACACTTCCTAACCCGGCTTTCCTTTCATTCACTTAAACAGTAGAGTCACATCCAAATGGAACGCTCACGGTGAAACCTCGCTTGGGTTCTCTGTTAAAGAGGGAACGAGGTCACTCCAAAAAAAAAACAATTCTCATTTTTATTCATTTTTATCTTTTCCTTCTTGGATAACTCTTGCTTTTCTTGTATCGCACCTCCACCACACATTCTCGACCCTCCCGGGTCGCCGCACCACGTGAAAGCAGGAGAAGTATCTCCGTTGAATGTCGCCAAGTTAAAACCTTGCACAAGGTAATGAATAGTTCTTCTAGGACAGGCGTTGTTCTACGCGGCGTCTCTATCGACATATGTTTACCTTACATGTGCACTTTTGGTAAGGTTACTTGTCAAGACCCATCCCACAACCCATACCGGCCGTGATAATACCGGGACTAATCCTTGACACCAAAGGCGCTCAGTACATTCAATTCCTCAGACTTGATAACAAATCCTATATGACAAAGTTAATGACTCAATAATAAAATCCACAACCAATAAAACATCACATCACGTAGTAATATAAATCCACAAGAGTACATGTCTATATAGACAACATATATCACATAGAACAAAACCTCGTGAGTACACAACCTAGACATGATTCGGGGGTAACAATATACAACAAAATCATTCATGCTCAGAGCCTCCTAAACCACACATATATAATATAAATCTGGTACGCGCCTCACCTCAGATCCCTGATCTTTGAAGGAGATGAGGCTCGAATGAAAGAAAATAGGAAGAAAGACGCCAAGGCTCTCTTCCTTATCCAGTCAGCAATGCATGCAAGGGTGCTTCCTAGAATTGCAACTGCCACTACAGCAAAACAGGCTTGGATGATTCTCCAAATTGATCACCAGGCATCATCCAAGGTGAAGATAGTCAAGCTCCAATATTTGAAGAAGGAGTTTGAGACGTTGTAGATGAAGGCCAATGAGGATGTGCAGGCCTATATCTCACGGGTATCACGCCTTATCGCGGAATCGTGATCGTAGTCTATGGAGACTTCATCACCGACGATCAGAATGCGATAGGTGCCTTCTAGAAGCATGCATCCCAGGTTTGATCATGTAGTTGCTGCAATAGAGGAGGCAAGAGATTTGACTACATTGACAGTGGATAAGCTTAGTGGCTCATTGAAGTCTCATGAAGACAGACTTAATAGAAGTTCAAGGATACTTGAAGCTAAGGCCTTCCAAGCTGAAGGGGAGACTTGTGGTGTGAAAAGGAATGATAATTCTTCAGGAAGAGGCAGAGGTAGAAGCTCATTCTGAGGAAGAGGATAAGGACGTGGCAGGGGGAGAAACTCAAGCAAAAGATGGCAACAAAACAATGATCAAAAGTAATACAAGGGCAACATCCAGTGCCACAATTGCAAGAAGTATGGGCATGTCAATTTTGAGTCGGGTTCAAGGAAAAGAAGCAAACATAACAAGATGAAGATGTAGGCAATCTCTTCATGGCCCCACTCGATTTTGTTCAAGCTCCAAGCTGCATTTGGGTTGTGGGATGGGTCGGGTCCAACCACATGACCGGCATGAAGAAGCTCTTCAAGGACCTAGATGAATGTCTCAAGCAAACAAAGGAGGCTTGGAGACAAAAATGAGGTCCAAGTTGAAGCTAAAGGTAATCAAGTAATCACAACAAACAATGAAAGGTAAAGCTCTTGAAAGATGTTCAATATATACCCAAGTTAGCTCACAATCTCTTAAGTTTTGGCCAACTAACAACAGGAGGCTTCTCAATATTTTTTTTGACAAGGATACTTGTCAAATTAGAGATCAACATACATACCATACACTTGCTTGTATTCAAAAGACAAAGAACAACATATTTCCCCTGGAAGTGTCAAGCATGGAATAACTAGGCTTGATGGTGAGTGGATCCTAGGACTCAAACCTGTGGCATTTCAGATATGGACACCTTCACACTCAGGGCCTGAGAACATTAAGCAAAAGAGGATTGGTGGAAGGACTTCCTCAAATCACAGAGATGGAATTCTGTGAAAGATGCACCCTGGGCAAGCAATTCAGAAGGCCATTTCAATCTGGAAAGGCTTGGAGAGCTTCAAATCCATTGGAGTTGGTTAATGCTGATTTATGTAGCCCAATGCAAACTAAATCTATTGGAGGTAATAGATTCTTTCTCTTATTTACAGATGACTTCACTAGAAAGAACTGGGTGTATTTCATCAAGTATAAATCTCAAGCTCTAGAGAAGTTCAATATCTTCAAAGCCTTGGTGGAGAATCAAATTTGGCACTCAATCAAATGCCTGCACACTGATAGAGGAGGTGAATTCCTCTCTAAGAAGGTCATCAGCTTCATGAAGATCAAAGGAATCAAAAGAGAGCTCATGACTCTCTACACACCCTCGACAAAATGGAGTGGTGGAGGGAAAGAATCGAATAGTAGTGGAAATGACAATAAGTTTGCTCAAGGAAGGAAGGTGAATTCCCAAACAAATTCTCGGGTGAAGTGTTGCAGAACTTCAAGATATCTCCATCAACTTATCTCCTACCAAAGCAAAGGTTGTTGCTTGCACACCTCTTGAAGCATGGAGCAACGAGAAAATCCTCTCAGAAGTCACTTAAGGGTTTTGGATGCATTTCATACCCATTAATCCCTTCTCAACATCATCAAAAGGTAGATAACAAGTCTAGTAAGTGCATCTTTATAGGATATAGCATCAATCCAAGGCTTACAAGTTGTATAATCCTATATCCCTGTGAAAGTAACTATAAGTAGAGATGTTGTATTTAATGAGCATGCTAGGTGTAATTGGAGTCCATCCAATAAAGACTCTCAACTCAAGGTTCCAATCGCCATCCATTGAAGATACAATACCGCTAGCTACCTTCACAAACAAAATTTCCACCAATTAAGGAACCAAAGATAAGAGAAGCATCAAATTCATCTAATTCTTCAAGCTCAGAAGGATCCAACTCATCAACACCAACAAATTCAGCAGATACTGATTATAATTCAAGAAGTTCAAATGATCAGCATTCTAGAGAGTCCTTCTTAGATGAGAGACTTCAACCAAAATTAGATCTCTGAGAGACATCTATAAAAGATGTAGCTTTGCCTTTACTGTGTCTGATCCTGTCTACTTTGAAGAAGCAGCAATGATGCAAGAATGGAGACAAGGAATGGAGGAGGAGATAGAATCTATACAGAAGAACAACACTTGGTATCTTGCTAATTTGCTAAGTGATAAGTAAGCAAAGGATTAATCGAAATGGGTTCAAGACCAAGTTTGGAGCAGATGGGAATGTCCAGAGACACAAGGCCAGATTGGTTGCAAGGGGTTTCACTCAAGAGCAGGGAGTGGATTATGAGAAAACCTTCTCACCAGTGGTCCAGATTTGAAACTGTGAGGCTCCTCCTAGCGCTGGCTGCACAACATCAATGGGTTATCTATCAACTTGATCTGAAATCAGCCTTTCTCAATGGGGAATTGGAAGAAGAAGTGTATGTATGTCAGCCAAAAGGGTTTGTTGCTACAGGGAAGAAGAACAAGGTACTGAGGCTGAACAAAGCTCTATATGGTTCAAGCAAGCTCCCAGAGCCTGGTACAAGAAAATTGATCAATATTTTATCAAACAAGGGTTTGATAGTGTGAGAATGAAGCTACACTGTATATCAAAAGTGCAAATGAGCACATATTGCTAGTTTGTCTCTATATGGATGACATTATATACATGGGATCATCCAAAGCAATGATGGATGACTTCAAGATGCAGATGATGAATACCTTTGAGATGTTTGATCTTGAGCTCCTACATTACTTCCTTGGATTGGAAGTTCAACAAGATGAAGAAGGAATTCATGTCTCACAGAAGAACTGTGCTGAAACTCTATTGAAGAAGTTCAATATGCTCCAATGCAAGCAGATAGCCACGCCAATGAATACAAGAGAAAAACTCTATCTACTTGATTATTCAGGTGATGCAAATGCACGATTGTATAGAAGATTAGTGGGAGAACTCATTTATCTCACTAACAAAAGGCTTGACATCACATACTCAGTTGGCATTATATCAAGGTTTATGCAAAGTCCATCCAAACAACACTTGGGAGAAACAAGAAGAATTCTCAGATACATATCTGAAACTCTAGATTTTGGACTCCAATACGTGAAGTTACATGACTTCAAACTATATGGCTTCACCGATAAAGGATCAAGGTGTTCTATTGAAGATGTGAGAAGCACATCATGATCAATGTTTTTACTTGGTTCAGCAGTAGTGACATGGAGTTCAAAGAAACAAGAAATTATAGCACTTTCAACCACTGAAGCTTAATACATAGCAGCCACTACTGCACCATGTCAAGGAATCTGGCTGAGAAGACTCTTAGCAAGCATTGGTGAAGAGCAAAAGGGAGCTACTGATCTGTTTTGTGACAACAAATCAACAATTCAGCTGTCCAAGAATCTTGTTATGTATGGGAGAACAAAGCATATTGAGATTAGATTTCATTTTACTAGAAGTTTAATCTCAGATGGCTTAATAGATTTCAAGTATTGTAGCACTGAGGAACAGAGGGCAGATATCTTCATGAAGCCCCTCTTAGCTCAGAAGTTTAATTATTTCAGAATGAAGATGGGGATGTGCAGCTTTGAATTCAGGGAAGGTGTTGAAGATAAATTCAAAGTTGAGCTGGACCAATGTAAGCATGAATAAAGGAGAAGAAAAGGTTAGAGGACCTTGTCTTTAGTCGGTATTTAGTTGCTTGTTATGTGGAATTTTAATAGGGTTAAAGGGGATTCCAATGACAACACGTGGAAGTTATCTTTGTTTAATTTCATTTCCAATAGAGTCACCTTATTAATATAATCTATCTATCTTGTATTTGGTGCTTCTCGCACTTAATACAAAAAGCTTGTTTTGTCCTCTTCCTACATACACAACATTCTCATCTTCTGGTTTATCCTTCTTCTTCTTCTTTGATCCTTGCCACAACTCAAGTGCCAACAAAACATGCCAGGTCCAATGCATATAATCAACATGTAATGGTGGTCAATTCATATAACAATCAAAATATAAATGTTGATCATTCTCATATCTTGTAATCAAGATATAATGTCAGATAACCGGGAAAACACAATGAGAACTGCATAAAAACAATACCATCATCACACCCCAAACATACACATCAATTCATGTGTATAATATGTAACCATGCCTAGTATGCACCCACCCTCGTGTCCTATATCCTACCATATTTGCACGAAGAAATATCTCGCATGAAGCAATAACTGCACGAAGCAAAATGACACTTACATACGATCACTTTAAAGGGGCAAGACAACCGGTACCATGCTCCCAAAGAATATGGGTACAGGGGTTTAAAAGAAATAACTACTTTAGGTTTTGAAATCACCTCTCCTAAATGTGGTACCAACTGCGGTCTGAAAGACCTATATAGAGCTCATACACCGGGCCCATGGTAAACAACAGGACAACTCAACTGGGTGCATCTCAAACATATAATCAATATCAACAATCTATGCAAGCTTGTATTTCAAGTGTAACACATTCATTCTACCATTTTTATTTCATGAGTCACAAACAACGTTAACCCTCGATCTAGGTTAAATAAACAAACATCGCAATCAAATACAAAGAGTTGACAAAAAAATTTATTAAAAATACTGCGAAGATCATATAATAGCGCTCACTAGGGCAATCTCATTGTAAATACTGAAAATAATATTTTAAAAATACTCATCATCACACTCATAGCTAGGATAAAACACGAGTAAAAGAGAAAAAACTTGGGGCTTCTCTACATAGCACTCACCTCAATAAAACTATGTGTTATTCACTTTTTCGGTTCCAATTCTCCTGCCGAGCCCATAATACTTTTAGCGTGTCCGATTCACAAGAACACACCATATATTAACATCTCAAAGAAGTTTTCAACTCCAAATTCGGGTCTATGCTACAGAACATTCCTTCACCCCTTGTTTAATAAAGGCATCAACTACATAATCATTATGTGACATATCACTGACCACAAAATAGCTTAATTTAACATTCATCAAAGCTTCAACTGACATTCCCTTAATCAATTCAAACAATGAACTAAGGACGCATCCCAACATCCTTAATATCATATGGATACAACAAAGAGAAAGCATACCAATACTGCCAATTTCCCAAGAACTAGTTAGGCTCCACACAATACCCCTTTAATTAAACTCTCAGCTCTAGTGTTGCCAGAGAAAATGAGAAGAAGAAAGCTTCAGGCTTTCCAATAAAAACGCAATCCGAGAGGCCATCACCATACTAGAAGGAAAGAGAAAATTTTACAGGTGGTTTCTCATGGTCGCCTCTCCTTTTGACTCACGCCCTTCATATTAAAACTAATACAAAGAATAGAATAAGTCCACTTAAACCAAGTAAGGAATAAGAAATGAGAGCTTTATCCATTTCAATCTGAAATCAAAGAGCTTCATAGAAACTCTTTTCAATGGTTCAGTGGAATGTGACATCGTGGTCGTTTGGTTGGGGTTATTCCACTCTAGGGATAGTGAATAAGTTTTGAAAATTTTCAAATTTTTTTGGAGGAATTTTAAACTAAAAATGATTAATGAGCAAGATAGTGATGTGTCTATCATGCATTGGTGTGTTATATTTTTAAATCTTAGTTAAAGGTTTTAGCGGGAAAAACTTTTTTATGGAAATTGTGTTATCCCCAAACCAAACATGTTGCTTGGGTTTTAACCCAAGGTCTCTTAGATTTTACCGTGAATAAAGATGTAGCAAGCTTCTAAGATACCTTGGGGTCAACCTACAGGTATCTTTATTATGTTGTGACCGCCAACGCCGTCACAATACTTTTATACTTAATTTTTTTTATTAAAAGATTAATATAATATTTTGAAACTTAATAAAATTATTTAATTATAAACATAACATTTGTTTACATATTTCTATTATTATATTAAAATTAATCTTTGATATTAAATACTATTTTAATATTTTTAAATATACACGCTCGTACACAATCTGTGAAAGCTCGCACACAAAATTTTATTTTTCATGCGGCGCATTACCCCAGAGATTGTGTGCGTAGACCTTCTTGTGTGCGTAGATTAACTTCTCCTGATTTATGGGCCACCGCACACAAGCTGTGAAGCCTCGCACACAATCTGTGAAGGCGCGCACACAAATTTTTATTTTTCGTGTGCGCACACCTAGAAATTGTGTGCGAGACCTTCCCGACATTGGTGCGAGATTAACGCCTTCCTTGATTGGCGCCACCGCGACACAAGCCGTGCAAGTCCCGCGACACAACTGCGGGAAGGCTCGCACACAAATTTTTATTTTCTGCGCGACACCTAGAGATTGTGTGCAAGACCTTCCCCGATTGTGTGCAAGGATTAACGCCTCCTTGATTTGCGCCACCGCATTACAAGTGAAGTCGCAAGCATTACACCCGTGAAGCGCTCGCACGTAAATTTTATTTTTCGTGTGCGCACACTCCAAAGATTGTGGCGCGACCTTCCGATTGTGTGTAGATTAACGCCTCCTTGATTTGCGGCCACCGCGACACAAGCCGTGGAAGCCTCGCACACAATCCGCCAAGGCTCGCACACAAATTTTATTTTCCCGTGTGCACACACCCCAGAGATCGCGGTGTAGACCATCCCGACAGGCGAGATTAACATCTCCTTGATTTGCGGGCCACCGCACACAAGCTGTGAAGCCACGCACACAATCTGTGAAGACTCGCACACAGAATTTTATTTTCCGTGTGCGTACACCTAGAGATTGTGTGCGAGACCTTCCTAATTGTGTGCGAGATTAATATCTCCTTGATTTGCGGGCCACCGCACACAAGTCGCTAAGCCGCCAAGACACAATCTCGGAAGGCTTGCACACAAAATTTTATTTTCCGCGCGCACACCTAGAGATTGTGTGTGAGACCTTCCTAATTGTGTGCGAGATTAAAGTCTCCTTGATTTGCGCTACCAAGCACTCCAAAGTTATGCATGAAGGCTCGCACACAATCTGTGAAGACTCGCACACAATCTTTAAAAATAGTCTGATGGTAAATTAAAAAAGAAGATTTTAGGATATATGTTCAATTCATGACTTATTACTGCCAAGAATATATATGGTGTAATATTATTAATGTAATTTTAATTTTGGAGTTTGTGAATATCAATTTTTTTATTTTTCAATATATTTTTTGAAACTTATGAGTGTGTATTTCCTAAACCCAATATCAATTTGTTAATTTATACAATATATATTGTTTGAATTTATTATTTTGTATAGATATATTTGTGATAATTTCTGGTTAATTATTTATTTTTAAAAAAATTATTAAAATTGTATTAAAATATTAAAATTGTATTAAAATTAATAACATGTGACTGGCCAGCGCCAATCACATGTCCTCAGTAGGGACACCTTGGGGCTTACCCCAAGGTATCTTAGAATTCACCGTAATAATAGGGCTTTAAATTTTTTGCACATTTCCACTTGAACCCTTACAAACAATCATAAATATCCTCCTATCTAACTCTTTCCATGTATGTCAACCTTTATCCATTTTTTTATTACATATCTTTATTTTTATTTTTATTTAATTTTATTTATCTAATCTTTTCATTAAGCTCATATTTATTTATTTTGATTATAATTTATATTAGTTCAAAAAGTCGGGATGTTATATTACTGCTTTCTATTTTAACTATAGGATGATAGGCTTGCTTACTTCCTCCCGTGATGATATGTATGCTATCATGATAGTTGCAGCTTATCATTTTTTTTTATAAGTGTATAAACACATTTATTCATTGCTTTATCAAAATCAAGGTTCCTGGTTGAACCTTTATTACAGATAGATCGGTTTTACAATGAGACCATGAAATACTGGTAGATACAAATATGTGTGCAAAGTGAGGGTTACCAACTCTTGTATTAGTACTCGTTACAATTAGCCTATACTCTTATTGCAGAAAGCTTTAAAGTGCTTGGACTTCATTGAAGGAATATTATGTGCCATATGGATAGGTGCATGCAAAGTGGAATATGAATATATAGTTGCATGAATCTATGAGAGATTGTCTTTTGGACACTTTCAACTAGTAGGATCAAAAAACCATTAGGGAAAGCTATTGCTCCCACCTTTTTTACTATCTCTTGTTTTTTTTTTTTTATGCCTTTGCATGAGAGAGTCGTCCTGATGTTTAAAGAGTTCACTTGTACCCCTAACAATCATGTTCTGCCCTATGTATCAAGGTTTACTTGACCTTCAAGCGATTCATGCTCTATTCCTATTCCCAAGCACATACAAGTTCTCGATAAGGCACACAAACTAAACTATCGAGTCAAAACACTAAGAATACAATCCTGACTGCAAGAGTATGTGCTAATAGTGTCTTTCCTAAGCATAAGAGGGGTGGAAACAAGTCACTCCTGCAGTTGTCGATTTTTGTTTAGCTGCGTTTCTTGTCGGGTAGTTTTTGTGGACAACCTATTGCCCTGGTTGGCCAACCGCTCCTGAGTTCCGGTTTGGGACGAGGTCTCCTTGTCTTCAAAATCAGCTCCCAAAGATCCGGGTGATCCTCCTCCCGTAAGCTCTGTGACTTCGCTTTGCAATCGCTTCCGCCCTTTCGAAGCTCTTGCCTTTTGGCTTGGTGAATCGTGATCCAACTAGGAAAGCATGAGGAAATCAATATGGATTATTTTCGTAAAAACAAGTTGTTTATTTTGAAAGCATCTTCTATTTCTTTCCAACAACACGCCTCCAAGTTATTTCCATCCCCGCCAAGTTCCAAATTTTGGTCGGCTTTCTCTATTTAAATCAGTGAGGAGAAGAGAGATGTGCCTCAAATGTCATTTGTATTTTCGGGTATGGCTTGTAGTCTGAATTGTGTGCAGAAGTGGTTCCATATAGTGATCGTGTATGAGCATTGGAACAGTAGATGATTCGTCGTCTCCACTTCTTCATTATAGAGATAGCAGTTTCTTCGCTCCCCCCTCCAGTTTCTTTTGGCGAGATTTTGCATGGTTTGGATTTTATCATCCCATGCTAACCACGCAAAGTATTTCACCTTCCGTGGACATTGTGTTCTCCAGAAACTATTTCCTAACGGGCATCTAATTCTACCATCTACTTTGAAAGTGTATAGGGATTAATATTTTACAGTGAAACCCCCTAACGTTGAGGGCTTCTATCTTCGACTATCCTTTTGTTGCTCATCTCTTTGCATTATTCATTGCATAAGGGTACTTAGTTGTTGTGTTCCTACTGGTGTTAGGGGGCCTTGCTTGAGGATTGACTTATCCTCAAGTAGACGCCGGTGAGCCTCTTCTATGGTATGATATTCATTGTGTATCAGCTATTGAAGTTCCGAGAAAGCATTGCTCGGTGCTTGTTCTTTAATTCAGTTTTCCTTCCACAGATTTATATGGTTGCCCTATCCTTCTTTCACCTCCATGTTTGCGAGGGTACTATCTCTCTGCTTCGAAATGTCCCGCCAGAATAGTGATACATTTCTCTTGATCTTACCATAGGGATTAATCTCACTTCCCCTAAAGTATGTGCCTTACGTGCACTCCTTCTACATTGTCTAGATTACCCGTTAAGGATTCTCCACCACTACTTGCCTAGGAGGGTTCATTGAAAATTTTGAGATTTATTAATCCCCATCCCCTTGCTCTTTGGGTCTGCATAGTCGTTGCCAACTTACTAGCCTGTAAGCCTTGGGATTCTGCTCTGTCCCTCTCCATAAGGAATTACATCGAATTCCATCCATAGTCTTAGTGACCTATACTGGGAGTTGATATCTTATTATCAAGTAATTCGGGATGGTACTGAGTACGAAATTGAGTAGTGCTACCCTCCCCCCATCAGTAGCAGCCTAGCCTCTTATGCCAAACTACAATTCTGCTTCTTATCTTGTCGATGAGTTTCCTCCACTCTTCATTTCTAGGTTTGGTCCCTGATATAGTCATGGCTAAGTATGTGATCGGTAGGGTTCGTCATGGCTAAGTATGTGATGGAAATGAAGTTGGAAATGATGATAGTGACTTAACACGAGGACAAGGTAGTGACTTGACACAAGGATAATGAGAATTGAAGGTGTACAGAAGAAGGGACTTGAGGGGAGCTTATTGTTTATGTATAAAAATAAATAAAATCAAATAAAAAGGAAATATACCTGCAATTTGTCACTTTATTTATTTTTTAATAAAATATTATTTTTTTAACCCAAGGGCCAAAGTATTTGTTAAAATGGCCCTGGGGTTGTCTAGTCAGCATTTGGAAATGCTGACTAGGATTTAATTATAATAAAATATTGTTTCAGGGTTTTAATTGTAAAAGAGTCAATTTTAACTTATTTTCAATAAACCCTCACGAGCCCCGCCCTTAATCCTCGTTCTCTTCTCTTCACCTCCCCACCCACCCACCGGAAAGCACCTCGATCGATCCGCGTTCAAATGAAAGCAAGCATCTCCAAGCAGCTCAACGCCGCACAAAAGATCACGCCCATCACCCTCGCCACCGCCTTCCAAGCTCGAGGCCGAGGCCTCCCACCTCCACCAATGGCTCGCCAAGAGGGACGACCTCATCGCCGAGTTGCGCACCCCGGTCGAGACCCTTGATGCCTTCGCTTCACAAGCCTCGCAGCAGCTCGCTCGAGCCCAGGAGAAGAAGGTCACCGATCTACCGCTCAATTGCATTTGCTCCCTAATGGATCAGGTTCCTAATAGGATTTTGCCAAACTCTTTCTTTGTTTACTTTACAATTTTCTCGTAATAGGATTGGTTCTTAAGATGGATCTCAATAAATTCTAGCCATTTGTTTCTTTTATCTAATTTAAATATTTCTGCATATGTCATGATTTTGCGTAACTTTCCTATGTTTACACTTTCTTCAATGAGGTAGTTCTTAAGCTCTCGCACAAAATAGGACATATATTTTCATTGTCAATTGTAGTCATACCCGCATTTTCAATCAAACACTTGGGAAATATGATGAACTTTCCTTTTTCCACTCAACAAAACATGAAATATATTGTTGATGAAATTCTATTCATGTTCACATCTCTTATTCATACTTTCTTTAAATATCATATGATTTTCTTATGATATTTTCAAAGAAGCCTTTTCAATGCAGATTGCAATCAAAAACATATTTTTTTTAAATTTATTGTAGGGGAATTGAGTGTGAAGGTGGACCCGGAGGAGCAAATGATCCCAACACTCCCCTATCAAAGCATCTGGCTACAAAGCAACGGCATAAAGAAGCAAAATAAATAATGTGCAAGTGTTTTGTTTTTCTTTCTTGATATGTTTTTTTGTAATTATGAGTGGTATATGTTCTTTTATTAGTAGATCTTAAATTGAAAAAATCTAATGGGGAGCATGCTCTATTTCACTATTACATGGATTATTTAGTCGTACAAACTCATTAATGTCATTCGTGGTTTTAATTTTTGAAGTTGAAAGTTTAGATCGTATTGATTAGGAACCTAAGTGTTAGTTGTGTTACTTGTGTTAGTTGTAATGACAATGAAAGTTTTCTAAAATGTATAAGTGGTATCATCAAGTGCAATTTGATGACATTTTACACTAACATATGCTTTTTCTTTTGAAACTGCCAATTATGCTTCCTACAAGATGTGAAAAATTTCTTAAAATGATGATAGTATTTCTTCACTTACTTATTATGGTTTTTTGCCTTGTCTTTGTCTAAGCTCAATAGTCAATATTAAACCAATCAACCTCAAGGTCACTTTGGAATTTGCTAGCAGTTAAAACCTTTTTATAACCCTAATTAATGATTTGTTAACAAGATTGTGTTTTTTCAACTTGTCTTACTTCAATGTGTTTTTAATTTATTAGTATTTTTGCATAATAACATAATTGATTTTATGGATTTATAAATGATTAGGATGGATGAAAATCAAGTGACAGTGGTAGTATGTTGGGGAGGAGATCTAAGGGAGTCAGAGAGAGGCCCTGAATACTATGGTAGCCATAAAACTGTTTTAGGTGTTGACAAGTCTAGCACATTAAGTGACTTGGAGGTTAAGATTTCCAATGCAATCCTTTTCAACTTGACTGAGAATGAAATGGAAATCAACTGCAAATGGCCTCTTGTGCAGCAAATTGACATTGTAGTAGATATAAAGAGTAATGAAGCAACATCCTTGATGTTGAAGTTGCCTTGCACACCAATTTTATATGTGGGTAAAGGAAGTTGGCAAAGATTTCCAACAATCAATAGTGTTCGTCATGTTCTCCATCAAGAACAACATGTTGGATATAGAACAAGCCAAGATGACATTGATCAGATTAGAAATACCCAAAGAAGTAATCAAAGTTGTTTCTTACAACATATTTAGTATGCAATTTGAAATAACATGATTATAAATTGTAATTAAGATTGTGCAATTTTTTTACGTAACTTTACAACCATACAAACAAGTGTTTCCCATAGCAACCCGACAACAACCTATGGGGTGGACTAATCAGATGCAATGAGAGTGGTCCATCTAATATTCATTGGGGATATAATGAAGATAATGACACCGATGAGGGACCTAATGAAAATCAAAATCTAGAAGATGATGATGATATACAAGAAGATAGAGGATCCTTAGATAGTGACAAATGATGATGAAGATGGGCTTCCTACCGATATGCAAGATGGTGTGATAGTAGAGGAAGCCATGGAGACAACGGGTTCCAGATATAGAGCAAGGGACAAATATTGTGTCAAAATGAATACACACAATTTGAACCCGCTCCTGCATTGAGCCAATCAAGAATGGTATAACGCTATGGTAATTGATGATGATGATGTTCAAGGGTTAGATGGAGAAGTCCGGTGACCTCAACTTTGATACTTGGGTTGGTCGGGCTTTCACTACAAAAAGAACAATTAATAGATCTATTAAGTCGCTGGTCTATAAAAAGGCGGTTGAGTTTTCATGTATCAAAAAGTAACAAGTCAAGATAGACGGTTAGATGTGTTCACAAAGATCGCGTATGCGCTCTTCACGCTCAGCTTCATCAAAGGATGGCACGTGGGTTGTCAAAACTTGCCCAAGAAATCATAGTTAAGGCCAACTGTGCTCTTCGTGCCGATAGCTCCATAATGTTACGCAAAGATAATTTGTGATCTCATCTTCCCACATTGAAAGCCAGTCTTAATCTAAGTATACCACAAGTACAAGCTATGGTACAAAAGGCATATCAAGTTGATATTGGTTATCATAAGGCATGGAAGGGGAAAAATAAAGCAATAAAACGCATATTTGGTTCGTGGGAGCAGTCGTATGCAGACTTGAGGAAATATTTTGGAGCACTAGTTATTTGTAATCCAGGGACAGTTGTTAACTTTGATTCTGAATGGGGTCCAGGGGGGGAAAGATTCAAGAGGGTTTTTTGGGCTTTTGGTCAATGTATAAGTGGATTTAATTTTTGTCGCCCCGCTCTCAGCTTGATGGGACATTCTTGCATGCATGGCAAATACAAAGGTACATTATTGATAGCGGCTGTGTCAAGATGTCAAGATTATTTATTCCCCTTATGCATATGCCGTGGGTTGAAAGTGAAAATAGAGAAAGTTGGACTTGGTTTTTAGAAAATGTTCAAAGGACTTTACATCCAAGTCGGCCTATGTGCATCATCTCTGGATCGGTTCAAAGGCCACATAAATGTTGTCAAGCAAGCTTTCCCTCCACAATATGGTCATGTGTATCGTTATCAAGCATCGCTTATGACAATCAAGACCGACAACTTCCTCCAAACTTGCAAGAATAAATCAAATTCGCACCTTTTCTCGAAGGTATCAACAACAATATCTACTTAGAAATTTGAAGAGTTGGTCAACAAATTAACTCTAACGATGTCCCATATTTACCAAATTTGCATCATCTATTAGTCCTAAACACATGTGGTCAATGGTACATGATGGCGGAAGACGATGTGGGCGCCATAGCACCAACTTATCTCAAAGTTTCAACTCGCTTTTAAAAGGTGCTCGTGGCTTTGCCAATTAGAGCATTAGTATCCGCCACTTTTCATCGGTCAGTAATGCATTACTTTAAGAACTGGGAGTTCAGATTTGCTATGGATAGTACCCTGACTACTAAACAAGAGATGAAGTTGTGGGATAGTATCGGAAAAGCGAGACACTTGAGGGTGCAGCGCTTCAACCATAACGAAGTTTGCAAGTTCTTGATCGCTTCAATGAGTCGACAATGGACTATGAACTTATTGTCAATGGTATTGATTCTACATGCACATGCGGGTTTATGGTGGCTCTACATTCCCGTGGTGTGCATATTTTGAGGGTGTGCGATTACGCAAATACAAATATTAGTCCATATGTGTTTTGTCCTCCTTGGTACACCGCTGATTGGTATAGGAATACATATGAGCCATGTGTTTCATCACGTACCTAGTTCACAATTTTGGCAACCCGTGGCTCGGTCCAAAGATGGTTCCTCCAGCCACGCCGCACTAACCTGGACGCACCAAAGGTCAAACACAATCGCATGCACATGGATAGGATTGTCGACCCAAGTAAGAAAACTCTTTGTTCTTTTATGCAAAACAACCGACATAATAGAACCACTTGTGGGAGGCAAGTTAGAGATAAAAGATGGTTAGTATTTAATGTATTCTCTTATAATAATATTTAATAAGTTGTGCTTACATTATAGACAATATGCTAACGTCCATGTCTTTTGTCATTTTAGATATGGAGTTTTCATATGCGATTGCTAGTGTGAGCATTACTTTCATGTTAAAATGGTAATTCCTTCCACCCTACCACCCACTCTATCAATATACTCAAAACGGTTTTACCTGATTTATTCCCCTGCTTTGTTGATGCAGTCCACTACCTGAAGCAAGGACTTGGCAACCAGCTCCCAAGATGGTGAACTTTGATTTCACACTGAAGCCTGCCTTTGTATCTGATTTATTTGTGAAACCTACTGTCGACAGTCGATCCTACCTTTTAGTGTGGTTTCATTTTCTTGTTTGCTATTGTATGTGTAACACCCCAACCCGATCCCGGGACCTCAGGCACGTGTGCAGACCGGCCGTAACCGAGTAGAGACGGGCCCCACCCGGATACAAGGCCTAAGTGTGTAAGCAAATAATGCAAAATAAACAACTTAATTTATTCAAAATAAACAGAGTTCAGCGGAATAAATAACAAGGGTTCAAGTACCCTACAAATACCAGGCCCTAAGGGGACCTACAAAACATAATATCTCACTCAAAACAGAAAGATAGACAAGGTCCTCGGACCTCTGCAAATCACTCAATCCATCGATCGGGCCAAATTCCTCGCGGCATCAGTGTCCTACGCCTCGTGATCTCAGAAACAGAAGAAAAAATATGCAATGAGCTTCGGGAATGGAAAGCTTCAGGCAAGTATCTCCGCTGGGGGTTCAAGAAAAATATGATATCATGAATATCAAAATCAAACTTGGGGCACGCCTCAAAAACAAGCCCTAGGAGTCTATCACAAAAAATAAGCAAGATAACGACTCCTAGCCGAAGTTCCAATGGAAGCTCTACAAACGCCTCCCTACAAGTACTCATCAAATAACGCCGAGAAAACGACTATCCGGTCGCTACGCCCTCGTCAGATGTCGGTAGCCACCCGCCTCTCATGTGCCATTACCTGGCCACCGATCGAATCTCTAATCGACTAGCAAGGACAAATCCGTAATACTCTCCTCTCGCTAGGGAGTGCCGGAACGCCGTGGTGTCCCGGCCCCAACGCCTCAAGAAAATCCTGAGCTCACCCGCCCAATCAATCCGGGACTAAGAACAAGCATAAGTAGGGATCCCAACATCCCCAAAACAAATCAAACATGCTATATATGGATTTCAACAAAATTCATGGAAGCATGTATGAAAACGATGTGTCACAACAAAGACATAAAAATAAAATCCCTGAAGGGAGGAACAAGGCATGATCAACATGCAATAACAAGGTCAAGAATACTTATCAAAGAGTAAAGGTACAAGGCAGAAGTACTTACCTAAAATCGCAAAGTCTCGTGCTCCACGGGACTTCTCGACGCATCCAAGTCAAAATCTGCCAAGGACATGTATACTCTCAATAAAAGCACATGTCTAGAGATACCAGGTTCACAATGCATGCTCTACCGAGCCTAAACCCGACTTGTGGACCTTCCCTCACGTTTCCTTGTCATTTCATCTTGGTTCCATCTCTTTTAGAATTCAATCGAACCATCCTTGTGCTCATCTTTTAGCCAACTCAATTTATTGATTTATTAAATAATTTCATCTCCTCAATTAATTCAACTAACCATTTAAAGATCCTGGCCCAACCTTAGATTGGTTGGACTCAATCTTCTCTAACTAGTTGGCTCAATCATTAATTAATATTCACCTAATTAATTAATTAGTTATTAGGTAGTACTCTAACTAAGTAGTTGTTAGTTAATTTAGTTAATTAACTAATCCGGTTGATCAAAGGAAATATAAATTTATTTCATTTTGATTTATCTCCACCATACATGACACCATCCTTTTATCTTGATTAAATCTATTAACCAAGCCAAATAACCAAAGCCTTACTTGATTATTAACTAATCCTTTAATTAGTTCCCTAATAAACCACTCACCAGATGATGAACAAATTAGTTAGGTTCTTTTTTTTTTATAACTAATTCAGTCAATCATTATATTCTAATAATTAAGGGACAACTAATAATAATCCCTAATTATTATTATTAATTTTCTTTTAATTACTTTCCCTGTCTTCTTTCTCTCTCGCGTTTCTCTGTCTTCATTACGGACCGAGACATCGTCGGAGTTGAACCACGCCTGCCGCCATGTGGACTTACCGCGTTCGGCCTGCTAGTCACCGGGCTAGGTTCCATGGCCCGCCGCCGTGGTCTCACTCAGGCCTTCTCTGGCCGTCACCCATCTCCATTTTCTCCCTCTGTTTCACCCTGGCGACGGTGACGCCCCGAAGCCTCCCCACTCGGCACACAAAATCCTCGACGGAGGTTGGCTAGGCAGGTTCGAGGCTTCCCGACGTTTGTCCACATAGCTACCGTCTACTATGCATGCTTAACTGGAGAGTAGGGACGTAAGGGAAACTAGGAGCTTACCGGAGACGGCATGGGCAAGACTGTGAGGTCTCTCTCAAGGCCGGAGAAGAGTAGGGGGTGATGATCTCTTCTCTCCTCTGCTCCCTGACCCCCGATCAAGCCGCTAAGTAAGACGCCTCCCCGCCTCGGCTTCTCTCCCTCAATCTCTCACCGCTTCTCACTTAAACCGAAGCGGGCCGGCTATGCTTCCGTGGTCGAAGCTTGGCTCCCTTTATAAGCTTCGACGGGATCGCTTCTAGCCGGGCGAGGAGATCCTGCACCAATCACCCTTCCCTCCTTCCTTTCCGACGCCATTACATGCACGCTAGCTTTGGTAAGAATGGCAAGGCCTTCCTCACTCTGAGGAGGGCTTATCTCCCCACCCCGCCGGGATCAAGCGGTCCGTCTCCGGATGGATGGTCCAGATTGTACTCGCAAGCAGAGAATGTAGACAGGGTCAGATCCTCTCCTCGCCTCAATCTTGAACCGACGCTTAGATGAAGCCGCTAGGAGGTGTCCGTGACGCGAGGGCGCCGCACCGCTCTCGCCTTCTTTGGTGTGGACCACCGGATCGCTTCTTCGGATCCTGATTAGTCAATGATCAAGTGATCTCGGCCGCTCACCTTTCTAATATACATCAAGCACGCATTCTCTCATGGCATGCTTTTATAAATGCCCCCTCGATTTTTCCCTAAATTCCCTTTGCATCCCTATAATGCTGAGAGAACCCAAATTTCTCTCAAGTCCTTGTTACCATTTATTATTACGGTTGGGTCCCCTTCTCGAGACAAACAAATTCTCCTTTAGTCCTTAAAGTTCCGAAAACTCCTAATGGACCCTCAAGTACCAACTAATTAGTAAAATTTAAATTTTATAATTTAAATTGATTTCCCCTCTTTACTTAACTAGACCTAATCAACCAACTTAGGGCTTTCCCGATTTCATTAAATCAATCATGATTAAATCACCCCATTTCCTTTCTTAGTCCAACCATGAACAATTTAAAAGAACTTCCTAATTTAATTAAATTGGTCACTTCCTAATTTAATTAAATTGGTCACTTCCAAATTTAATTAAATAAATCCCTAATTTACTTAAATAAATTATTCTATAATACACAAACTCCTTTTAAATTTTCTCATGACCATCTTAGCAAAATGCCCTTGGGACTTTTAATATTCCCTAAGATGTCCTTTTGCAAATTTTAATTAAATAACCAATAACTTAGGGAGAATTTAAATCCTTTATTTTACTACTAAAATCTTGGATTTTACAGTATGCTAACACCAGTACTCCTTCAACAATGTTTTAATTAACATATGAAAATATTGTTGTGTGCATGATATTGGAGTGTGTGTATCAGTTTGACTTGTTATATAATCTATTGTTTTAGCTTATCAATGAATGTGGTGAAATCGAAAGTTATATAATTTTTGAAATCAAAGTGATTCTTTGATTCTTTTGTCATGCATTAAAGTCGCTAGCTTAGCCCATAATCATATTGGATTCTAAAGGCATCCACCATATTTGAAATTCATGAAGTTCCATTTGATGGATGAAGTCAGTAATTGCACAAGGTTCACAAAAAAGTGGAAGTGTATACTAAATATTATTAAAATGTTCTATAGTAGTTTACAGGATTACAATTCTAAATGCTGGAGAATAAAACCATCATATGTATTCAGTAGGAAAAAATATGGAGATGTGCAGGAGCCTCAAGAAAAAAGAAAGCAACTCTCATCAGCTTTCAACTCGTTGCTTCCTTTTCAAAGCATCAGGCAGCCTTGTTTTCATCCTTTCCTTCATCTTCATTCAAGCCTTAGTGGTCACCCAGAATCAATGATGATATGCAAATGTGCCCTGGAAGGCACAAGCACTAGCACTGTTTTGTGGGTGCCTGACTGGGCATGATACATACATGACTGCAGTGCACTAAAGTCCAACAAGGAAATTAAAACAACAACAAGCAGAATTCATGTCAGTAGCAGTGAAATGTCATGGATTCAGGCTCTTGGACAAAACCCCGGAAATCATTTTCAGATAAGAAGCAATACTTGCTAATATTTGTCACCATTGAAGGCACCACTGCAGCTCGCCACCGCTACTCAAACTACCAACCTCCTCGGAGTATCCGATACTCAAACTTAAAACTCAAACTCCTGAGTCTCTTCCTCTTGAAATCACTATGTTCTTCCCCCATGACTTCAAAGTCTCAACTGGGAACAATCCTCTCTTTATCCTATGACAAGAATAAAAAAGAACAAGTTGCTAGCACTTAGAGCTTGAGAGAGAGAGAATATAGATATGGTTTACCCGAAAACATGTTTGGCTATGAATCCAAAACAGAAAAGAACAAAAACTAATGATACGTAACCATAAAGAACTAATGAAAAGCCATCTTTACGTAGAAGAATGCCATCGAAAGAGCCGCTTCTCCACTGTGTCTGGCCGATGGATGTCAAACATTGAATCTCATCTAGTAAATCATGACATGTCCAAATATTTAAATTGGATAAAAAGAAACAAAATGGCTAGAATTTCAGCAGATCCATCTTAAGAACCAATCCTATTCTCGAGAAAATTGTAAAGTAAACAAAGAAAGAGTTTGGCAAAATCCTATTCCTAACCCGATCCATTGGGGAGCAAATGCAATTGAAGCGATAGATCGTGACCTTCTTTGTCCCGGGCTCGGGCGAAGCCGCCGCTTGAGGCTTGTGAAGCGGAGGCATCAAGGGTCTCGACCTCGCGCGCAACTCTGGCCGATGAGGTCATCCCTCTCGGCAGCCATTGGCGGAGGTGGGAGGCCTCGCCTCGAGCTTGAGACGGGGGGTGGCGAGGGCGATGGACGTGGATCTTTGTGCGACGCTCACCGCTGAGATGCTTGCTCACGCCACGGACCGACGGGGTGCTCGGTGGCTTGGTGGGGGAGGTGAAGAGAAAGAGAAAGGGATTAATGGACAGGGCTCCGTAGGGGGTTTATTGAAAAAAAGTTAAAATTGACTCTTTTACAATTTAAACCCTGAAACAATATTTTATTATAATTAAATCCTAGTCACCATTTCCAAATGCTGACTCGACAACCCCGGGGCCATTTTAACAAATACTTTGGCCCTGGGGTTAAAAAAATAATATTTTATTAAAAAATAAATAAAGTGACAAATTGCCCAAATATACCCCATTGGATCTTGATCTTGACTAATTAAGATTTTAAAACAAATAATTAGCCATCTAATTATATCTCGAGACGGATCAAGGATACATATAGCCTGAGAACAAATCTCGAGGCGATATTAAAAAAAAATCATCATGAAATTTAAATTTGGATGAAAGACCAGCCAAATTCAAATTAAAAAAAATCAAGAAAGAAAACAATCAAGCCAAATTAAGATTTAAATCAAATCAAGAAATAAAGAATTCAGTCAATCAATCAAAGCCAAATAAAAAATCAAACCAAATTAGAATCAATCAATGAAACCAAATCACAATTTCAATGAAAATTCAAATTGAAATTCAAACTCAAATGAATAAATAAATAAATAAATAAATAAATAAATAAGAGAATAAATCAATCAAGCACCATAAAAAAAATCAAAATCAAACCAAATTGGAAACAATCAATCAGTCCAAATCACCATTTAAGTTAAAATTCAAATTCAAATAAATAAATAAATAAATAAATATAATATTATAATAATAATAATAACTATATATATATATATATATATATATATATATATATATATATATATATTAAAGCAAAAAAGTAATAATAATAATAAATAAAAATAAATTATATTAATGTAGATAAAAAAAAGTTAAATAAATAAATAAATAAATAATAATAATAATAATAATAATAATAATAATAATAATAATAAGGGAATCAATCAAATCAAATGGAATTGGAAAGTGGTGGCTGGGGAGAGATTGGAGGAAAGAAAAAAAAACAAAAAAAAAATCCAAAATCAAAATCCAAAATCAAAGTGGCTGATATATAGAAGGGAGGTAGAGAGAAAGAAAGGAGGAGGAATCAAGTGAGAGAAATGAGAGAAGAGAGTTAGAGAGGGAGAAGGAGAAAGACAAAGGTACACTCCTTTCTTCCCTTTGTTCTGATGGACCCCAACCCCTTGGCTGCCTCGCCGGGATGCCGAGCCGCCGCCGCTGAACCAGTCTGTCGCTGACGCCGCTGCTGGATAAGCCCGCCGCCAAACCCCGTGTGTGCCAAAGAAGAGCCTCTTGTTTAATCTCGGCCGAGCTGACGAACACGACTCTATATCTGATGGCAATGCCGAAGGATATAGGCTCGGATCCGTGCATAGGCCGCATTACCACCAGAAAACATGTCCGTCTTCACCAGCAAAACGTCATCGCTGAGGCATCGCCTGGCCGGAACCCCGCCGGAGTCCTACCGGAATCCTGATTGCCCGCCATCGCCCTGATTGAAGATGTCCTGGTGACCGATGTCTTGATGACCGATCCTGTTTCAAAGCCTCATGAAGCTCCCCCGCAGCGCATCTCACTTCCTGATCTGGGTTGCCGCCATAGCCATGGACGCACGAGTGCCGTCGCAGTAGCGAGGGTTCTTTATTTTTTATTTTTATTTTTCGAACGAGGTCCCTGCAGCACTATCCCAGAAAATGACGTTCATTGAGGCCTGAAAGAGAGCAGTCCCCAGCTCGTGTTCATGAAAGCCCCGCCCTCCTATGCCTTCGGCGATCCTCCCCAAGTTCACTATCAACCTCGTCCTTCCATATCAGTCTGAGATTTCTAGCAAAGAGGTTGATATGTTGCCACAATTGCAGAACTCAAGGCTCGGTTTCTTTCCATTCATGAGGTAGTTCCAGAAGGGGCTCACTGATTCCACTTAGAAACTCAGATCAGCCTCCACCAACTTGGAAGGATGCTCCTCCTGTTTTACGCAACAATTGCAGCCGGGTTTGAATTGTCAAAAGATTGAACAAGACATTAAAGACCACATTGCTGTGAATTGCTTCTTGTTCTTTCTCTTTGCCGAATGGAAGGAGATATGCAGAATTTGCTAACAGAATATGTTCGTCCAAATCCTTCAAAGAGTTTTGAGCACTCAAGCAAATTAGGTTGTTGTGCTGAATACTATCATCAATTTTGTTTGTTATGAGACGAGCAATTTCACCAATCTTAGATGTTCGTCTTTAGCTACTCAATAAGTGGAGATCCAAATAAGAAGGCTGAAGGATGATTCTTGAAGAAGAAAGGAATGCTTCAAAAGGTTGCTAGACATCTTGTCGTGCCCAAAGAATTTGCACCCGAGAGTTATAATTCCAGAAGTCTTCAAATGGAGTTATTTCATCTTCTATTAAAGCAGAAGGAATTCACAGCTCTCAAGTGTTACTTGTGTAAAAAAAAAAAAGATATGAAAGTTGTTATGGAGATGAAGAAACTGCTATAATTTTGTGAAGAAATGAATATGTTAAGATTGAATAGAGATTGAGCAAGGCCAAGAGAGAAGAAGCCGGATGTCTACATCTTGACAAGTTATATTAACATTGAATGACATACATGTACATATATAGAGGAAGAGAAAACATAAAGCAATAGCTAGACTAACTAGACTCTAATACTAGACTAATTAGATTCTAACACCCTCCGTCAAACTCACGGGACATACCGAGAGTTTGGAAAACAAAAGAAGACACATCAGCACAGTAGGACTACATCAACACAGTAGGACAGAGATGTATGCAAACAGAGACACCGTGATGTGATGCAAACAAGCACAGTGATGTGATGCAGATAGGCACAGTGATGTGCAAACAGAGACACAGTCATGTGATACAGACAGGCATAGTGCTGGAGATGGCATGGACTGATGTGAGGCACAGTGATGCGAGGAGCTTGCCGGGGAGATAGCGGGAGGGCGTCGTCGGCCAAAGAGAGAGAAAAGGGGTTCTCCAGCCTTGCAGGCCCGTGAGGGAGAGAAATAGGGTCGCTTGTGGGTGGATCCCGTCGGAAGGGAAGAGAGAGTCTCGTCTGCGACTAGATCCGGTCAAAGGAGGAGAAGAAAGAACAATAGCCGTGCGGAGAGGAGAGGCGTTCAGGTCACCGGATCTGAGAAGAGGAGAGGCTGGCAGGTGCTGCAGAGGTCGGTGCGCAGGCAAGCAGAGAGGAGGAGAAGAAGAAGTTTGCAAGGTGGTCATGCGGGGTCGCCGGAGGAGAATCAACAGGGCGCAGGTTCGCCGGACAAGCCCCAGATAGGAGGCTTTGATACCATGTTAAGATTGAATAGAGATTGAGCAAGGCCAAGAGAAAAGAAGCCGGATGTCTACATCTTGACAAGTTATATTAACATTGAATGACATACAGGTACATATATAGAGGAAGAGAAAGCATAAAGCAACAGCTAGACTAACTAGACTCTAATACTAGACTAACTAGACTCTAACAGAATGATTGTAGAAAAGATATCTCAAATGCATGTCAAGTGTTCAGTTGTATGAGGAAATGCCTTGAAGAAGCATTCTTCGATAAAGAGGAGAAGCTGTAGTCAGATGGTTGCTGTCGTTGCTGCTGTTGGAAAAAAAAACATGCCAAGATGCTATTGCTGCTGTCTTAAATGAGAAAACGTATAATGTGAAGGGTCCTGGGAATCAAATGCATAAAAGCTTGTATGATTGTAAATACAAACACTCCAAACCCATGTAAAGTGCACGTGACTTTTTGGAATAAAGTTGACTTGCTTTGTTCTGCAACTTATAATCTAATTAAAATGCATGATCTAATGCTTTTTTAAGGAGATATTGAAGATTGCTGCAGAAACAAGCTGTTGCACAATTTTGCAAAGTAATCCAATAATCGGCTATTGATAACATTCACAATATGCTCCTTTGGATTTATGCTTACTAATATGAAAACATGAAATGAAGATGTGGTTGTAAGCATTGAACCACCTGGTGATATGTGGTGGAAAAGTCAAAGGAACTTGATAAGTTGGATGATTTGAGTGGAGATTTTGAAAGTTGCTTGAATAATGGACTGCAGAAACAAGTTGCTTGCTAGTATGAAAAACATGGTGGAAAAGTCAAAGGAACTTGATATGACTTCATAAATGTGATTATGAATTAAGTCAATGGCTGCAAAGTTAGAAACTTTATTGCTATGACTAACCGGGTCCCACCAAGGGAAGACTTTTTTTTACCTTCATAAGTTAAATGAATTAAGTGAGATATCGAAATTGTTGAATATGGGGTACAGAAACAAGCTATTTGGTTAATATAAAACATGATGGAAAAGTCAAAGGCTTCATAAATGTGATAGTGGATTAAACCAATGGTTGTAGAGTTGGAGGCTTTATCTCCTCATAACTACAAGGTAACATGGCCAGCCGGGTTTTACTAAAAGTAGGGCTGATTTTTAGCATATATAGAAATTCACTTTATTTGAATGGGATGTGGTTCCCACTAAGAGAAAAAGATTCATTGCTATGAGATCAATGTGAACTCAAATGGAGCACAAATTTCATCATACCAATTGAGTACAAATCTCAAAGCATTTGAAGACAACCAATGAAAACCAGATCTCAAGGCCACATAATTTCTCGCATGTGATACGTAATGAAATATAAAGTTTACACAAGGCTTAAATGGCAATGAGCACGTATATTGAGGCTAATCTCAATATCCTAAGATCCCTAAATGATGCAAATCTCGAGCATAAAACATGCATTTCTTTAGTACCATAAAAATTCAAATCCCAAAATGGCTATATATATGTCAAATATTTATATAAATAAATATATAAATATATATATATATAAATATATATATATATATATATATATATATTATTATAAATATATGTAATCAATTATTTTTTTGCAATAAATAAAATATTTTATCTTCTCGCCTCTACTTGTATACTTTTGCCCTTAATCTGAGGTCTCCCAATTAAACTAATGTCTGTAATTGATAATGTAGGCTTGCCTTTTAGGAAATGGAAGAACCTACAAATTCAAAAACAAAAATGACATTTGTGATTCGATATATCACTGGTGTCTCTTCACGTATTAATAATGCCGTGTATTTTCGATCCCACAAATTCTGACGCATTTGGGGACCATTCCACCTCCCATCCTTGGAGGCAAAAAAGTAGAGTAGAGGCATGGCTTTTATAAGAAACCTAACATTCTTGATTTTCTTGTTGCTTGCATTTAAATGGCATTCAAGAGCTTCAACCGCACTCCTGGAAGCCCTAAGCTCACAATCTTCCTTCGGAGAAGGAACTAAGGTCCAAATGCCCAATTGCACCTTCAACATGAGGGTACTGGAGCCAAATTGAGATTCGACACAATCTCGAAGTGCATGCTTTGTGAGGAGATTCTTCTATCATCAAAAGAGAATTTGATAGTTCCATGTCTTCCATCTAGGGGTAAAATTAAGCCCAAACGTGGTTAGATCCCCACTCACTGTACGGCTGGAAATAAGATTTTCCTATCAAGAACAAATCCAAGAGTATCCTGCTTTCAAGAGGCTATCCCCGCCTCTAAAAGGGTAGTGTCTCTAAATAATGAAGACGATGAGCCCACTACTTTAATCAAGCAAAAGGGGTGAGAAAGTGGAATATTTCAATCAATGAGGATACACCTAAGAAGAAGAGTGTGTTCTCAAGGCTCACACCAATAAAAGCATGAAGAGTTCCAAGACAAAAGCTAGACTTTGTGTCATTCCAAGAGCACAAACACAGAATGATGGACACTTTCAAAGAACTCATTCGAGCCACTTTAAGTCGGTAAAAAGAACTCCAAATCAACCGCAGTAATCATGCGCGTTCCCAAACCTAAATGAAAGCAAAAAGGTGGTAGACCCCAAGAACCCATCATGTGGACTCTTTTAGCAAGAACCTTTACAAGACTTATACAAAGATCAAAGAAGCTACAAACTTAAAAAGATAACGCCAAGAGAGTTCTACTCAAAAGAAGAAGCAGCTTAGTATCAAATGCACTAAGACGGTGTTTGATCAATAGCTTCTCAAAAACTCAAGCTACAACCTTCCGCTTCTAGATTTCAATAGAGGAGAAAAATGGAGGATGAAGAAATGTCCCTGAGGCTGGATGTAGAAGTGCATTAATCGCTCGAATGATTACTGAAGCTTCGAGGAGACCCAAAGACCCGAAAGCAAGAACAACTAGGGCCGGTCACAAGATCTCGTGAGAAGAGTAGTGGACTCTAAAGCTTTGTTTGTAGAGGAAAGTTCAAGCCACATGCCATATATGGGGCAGGGGGTAGGGATTGGCCTCCCACTACCTCACATACCAAGAAGGCACAGAGAAATAGACCCTCTAAATGAAGATGATGGGGAAGCAACTTGCCTTTACCCAACATGAAAATGATAATCGAGATGTTGAATACAAAAGGCTTAATGAAAACATGACGGTGATGATGGAGTCAATGTTAGAAATGCAAATGTACAAATAGCTACGCTTAATGGCAAATCGATCTGAACAAACACAAAGATCGAGAAGCCCGATTCCTGAACCAAGAGATACCCTTAGGCCAATAGAGCAAAGGGGAACCTCACAGTTGGCTGCAATGACTCGGGAGGAGATACAGAAAATAGTTGCTGCTGAACTAAAACATGCCAAAGGAACTGAGATGAGAGTTGATGGAGACAAACCTTATCCTAGTTACCATGACTTGGTTTCCTATCCCAAAGGGTAGAATGTTCCTAAGTTCAAGCAATTTAATGAAATTGGTAATCCTGATCAACACTTTGCTCACTTTGTAACAGCCTGTGGAGACACTAGCGCCAACCCTTCTCTCCTCCTTAGACAATTTTCTGCAAGTCTCATGGGAGTAGCATTTGAGTGGTATCAATGCTTGTAACCTGAATCAATTCAAACCTGGCAACAACCGGATGCCTTCGTAACGGTTCGGGGCGTAAGGACAAAAATCACGATCATCGATCTCGCAGTACCCACTTGTCAAGCCAAAGATGAAAATGTGGTGGACTATATTATGAGATGGAGAAACCTGAGCATCAAATGTGAACAACCCCTTGATCAACAAATAAGCAAAGGCTGGTTTATTGCTTGGGAACATCGGGATAGTTGGATGGCACCCTTCTCGAAAGTACGTCCGCATCACCACATTTCAAGAACTAATATCACAAGCTAAGAAATTGGAAAGGACTAGCCCAAAGGTGTTGTCCAGTTTCCAGTCCTCAAGAAATGATAGAGAAAAACCCAAAAAGGCAAAAGGCGTTAAGTACACTGCTACAGCCTTTAACATTGATAAAGGAAAAGGCATTATGGAGTCTCATAAACCAGAACAAGTCAAGCCACCCACTTTTAGGTGTTGCTTGTGAGCTTAATCGAGGCCTCTTCCTTCTCTAAAAGAAAGGGATGAATAAAAAATATACTTTTAGAAGAGATAATGTACTTAAAATTTTTAAAGATGCTATAAAAGAAAGTCTGCAACTCCATGAATGCAAGAGACCAGAAGAGCAAAACAAGAAAGATCATCCCAATTACTGCCCATACCACAGAGTCTTGGGACATACAATCGAAGATTTCTACGATTTCAAAGATTGGCTTGAAAGGCAATATCAAGAGGGCAAAATCACACTTTCTAAAAATGTTTTGTTGGAGCAACCAGCTGAGCATATCCGCTATGTGACTACCCTAGACCATGAGGGTTCATCCCGAAGGGAGATCGCAGTAGTGGGAAATAAAGTTATACTTCCACTAGTAAATGATGATAAACGTCCTGCTGTTCCAGAAGAATTGTGGGAAGTATTTATATCCAAAAAATCAAAGAAGATGTTGAAGAAGTTGGCTGAGCTCCCAGGAATCACATGGAGATGTTCCCAAGAACCTCCTAAAGGGCTCCCAATAAAACAGACAAAGAAGAAGAACAAAAAGAGGAAGCAGTAACAGGTTGAAGCGCAAGAAGTCCATCATAGAAGAATATATCGAGTCCCTTGACGAGTATGAGCAAAAGGAAAGGGTCTTGATCACTCTCAAGGACTATTTTCCCGAGGAGGTTGAAGAATTACTTGGGGAATTGGTTGAAGAAGATAGTGAAAGTACACAAGTAGAAACTTGTAGGATTATTTCTGGAGGAGAATACCCTTTATATAACCTGCATGATTATGATGATGATAGCTTCTCCGAGCCGTAAGAGTTATATGGACCTGCCACCTAACAGCCCTATATCGCCAGCAAGCAGCTGTAAGAAGAAGATGGCATTCTGTGGAAAGGGTGAAGATAGGCATTAACGGACTCTTGGAACCACGCCAACTAGAAAGCCCAAAGACGCCTATACTACACCCCCAAAGACCCCAAAAATATAAGATCTTAAGGAAGTGCTATGTCACCGGAGAAATCCATCGCTTCATTCAGAGGGTGACAGAGGAATCAACAAACAGGCTACTACAACTGCATATTGAAGATGCTGAATGGGATTAGTCTGGAAGATACCCTCCAGAAGCATCAGGGCCAAATTTTGTTTCGGAGGTCGTGGAGTCTTCGCCTCCAACAAAAGCAACCAATGAAAAGGGGAAGTCCATTCTCCAAAACATCAAGATTAAGAAGAGTAAGAGTAAAGAACTCTTTGATCACGCCATGGAAATGGGACTGGAATTACCTAACCCTAAAAGGCCGTGCTTAATGCATCCCGACAATCACCCAAATTACTATCCATATCACCGACTCATGGGACATACCATAAAAGAATGCCAAATTTTCAAAAAGTGGTTACAAAAACAAGTCTTGATGGGGAATTTGACAATAGCAGAAGACTACTTTGAGGAAAAGGGCGTTTGTCGGGCCATGACTTGTCAAGAGGATTCTGATGATCAGCTTGAATTTCCTGCAGAAGAAGACGTATGTATGAAGATGAGGTGCCATACCATGTACATCGATGCAACTTAGAACTGGAAAATACTTGATCGAGACAAAATGTACTTCCAAATGACAAAAATAAAGGGAAAATGGTGGAAGATGGGAATATCTCGCCAAAGAAACCATCAAAGAAGCTGATTATAATATCTTGGCACACTTGAAGAAAGTCCCGCTTCTTAGCATGTATGGCCGCATTGATGATGTCTCTGTAAGTCGTGGAGTCTTTAATACACTCTGAGTAATCCCTGAAGAGTATCAAGCCTATTTTCTTTGAAATCAACATGAAAGAATCTTTATACACATTTCATACACCTTGATTATCTTTCATGATGAAGACTTTGTTGCTTGGAACTACGTAACACACACAGTGCCATTATATGTGACGGGGTCTTGGTGAAGGGATGAAAATCAACCGAATTTTGATCGACCCGAGGTCCTCTGTGAACCTAATGACCCTCAACACTCTCCTAGCATTGGCCCTTGAAATATGTCACTCATCTTCAAAGAAAATTGGCTATTCAGGCTTTAATCAGCATAGCCAAAAGGCATTAGGGTCCATCACCCTCCCAATTAAATTTGGAAAGATGACATCTGATGTGAAGTTCCATATGATCGATGCTGATGCTTCATATAAAGCCCTGCCGGGAAGGCCATAGATCCATAAAAACCAAATGGTCCCTTCAACACTTCATCAGTGTGTGAAGTATGTGGTGGATGGAGAAGAATTTAGAATTGATGGAGAAATCCAACCCTTTGCTATTCACGAAATACACTATGAAGATGCAAGGTATTACCTTAGTGCATCCAAAAGGGCAAGTCAGCCAAGTCAAAAGAAAGAATCTTCTACAAAGACATCCAAGCCCGCCTCCCCTCGTACCTAAAATGAAGTAGTCACCATCACTTCACTTTGATAGCGAAGCATCGAGTCCCTCAAGATGAGAAAGATGCAAAGACCTACCAATGTAAGGGTCAAGATAAAGGGACTACCCAAGAGGAAGCGGCTTACACATCACAAGGGATTCCTGATGGTCTCTTTAAGTCCCCTGCATGACTTAAATGTTAATTACAATTAGAACACTTGAAGACATTCCCATGTGCCGCTCGACATGAGAAGGGAGAGAGGCATCCTTTTCTACAAAGCCAAAAGTAATAAAATTGCAAATGATGACATTATAAACATTGAAGATGAAGAGAATAGTGAAGACCTGCATCACCTGAAATCGGAAGAAGGGGCAAGCAACAACTAATGAGCTAGTTGAAGTCAACTTAGGAAGTGATGAAGACCCGAGACCAACCTTTCTAAGTGCACAACTATCGTAAGAGGAAAGGGCATCTTTCAAAGACCTTTGAAGGAGCACATCGATTACTTTGGCTCTAATTACAATGAGATGCTGTGGTCGGATAATAAAGTGGGTGTTCATAAATTAGCTATTGACCCCAAGGCTACTCCTGTCAAGCAAGCTCCAAGAAGGATGAAGTTTGACTAAGAGGAGAAAGTCATGGAAGAAAAAGAGAAGTTGATTGAAGAAAATTTTATCAGGGAAGAAATACCCTGATTGGGTAGCCAAGATGATAGTCCCCGTGAAGAAGAAGAATGGCAAATACGGATATGTGTTGATTTCAGAGAGATTTGAACAAAGCATGTCCTAAGGATGATTTTCCCCTACCCATCATGGAGATCATGATCGACAATACTTGAGGTATGAGATGTTCTCCTTTATGGATGGATACTCGAGTACAACCAAATCAAAATGCATCCGTGATGATGAGAAACATAATTGCTTTCCGAAAGCACCTATGGGCATATATCTTGTTATAGAGTAATGCCATTTGGAATTTGAAAATGCGGAGCAACATATCAAAGAGCAATGACCAGAATCTTTGATGATCTAATTCACAAAGTTGTTGAATGCTATGTGGATGATCTTGTGGTCAAGACAAATTCTAAAGACAAACATCTGGAGGATCTGAGGACAGTTTTCACACGCCTCAGAGAATACAAATTGAAAATGAACCCCATGAAATGCGCCTTTGGAGTTCTATCTGGGAAGTTCTTGGGCTTCATTGTAAGGCATCAAGGGATAGAAATAGATCCCTCCAAGATAAAAGCAATTTTGGAAATGCCACCTCCACAGACATTAAAAGTTAAAACAGCTCCGATCCTTTCAAGGGCGCTTAGCATATATTATAAGGTTCATCTCTAGCTTGTCTGTGTGGGATCGAAAATACGCGCCTGACATCGTGAAGACACCAAACGATATATCGAAGCACAAATATCATATTTGTATGTTTGTGGGTTCTTCAATTCCTAATAGAGGCAAGCCTCTATTATTAATTACCCTAGACGATGTCGTGGGAACCTCCGATTAAGGGCAAAAGAATACAAGTAGAGGCAATAAAAATACTTCATTTATTTGCATAACATGAATTTCATTACGTATAAATATCATCATAGGATATATATATATATATATATATATATATATATATATATATATATATATATATATATGATTTATTTATTTATTTATTTAAGTGACACACACTTTTGTATGCATCACACCTTTGAATTTCAATATCATTATAGGATATATACATATATCGCGTCATGGTTGCCAATAGCACTCTTCCCTTATAGCTGGAAATCAGATCAAATAGGCCATCAACATGAGCCACACTGTATATTAGTAGAAAGCTCTGGATGTCTAGTTTCCGATGCCGCAAAGTTCATCTCTATCGGAGTCTTCTAGCACAAGTTATCAGCGCTTGAATGAAGGGGTGTCGAGCTAGTTGAATCGCATGAACTAGTCTCTCCTTCCATTGAAATCTGCTATACAATGGGCCATTGGTAAGAGATGTACCTATATAGTTGGAAAGCTCTAGAAGTCTAGTTTCCAATGCCGGAAATTTCACCTCAATTGGAGTTTCCTATCAAAAGTTATCAGCATTTGAATGGAAGGTGGTCAAGTTGACAGTTTTGCAGGACTTTGTCTTTCTTTCCATTGAAGACTGTACCAACTGGGCTATTAATGGACATGGTACCATATATTATTGGAAATCTCTGGGAGTCTAGTTTCCAATGCCGCAAATTTCACCTGAATAGGAATTTTTTGGTGAGAGTTATTGCCATTTGAACGAAAGGTAGTCGAACCAGCAATATTGCAGAAATTTAGCCTCCCTTTTCATCAAGAATTGTACCAATTGGTCTGCTGATAGGAGTTGTATCATACATGGTTGAAAATATCTGGATGTCTAGTTTCCGATGCCGTAGATTTCGTCTCGATCGGAGTTTTCTAGCGAAAGTTGTCAGTGCTTGAATGGAGGGTGGCATTTGAAGCCCGGCGAAATTCACATGAATCGCTCAAAGACAGTTCTTGAAGTTTGTGCTAATTTTTTGAGTTCACCAAACCTCGTTTCTATTAGTTCTCGATAGTTCTTGGAGAACAATTTCGGGATTAATCAAAGAACAACTCCATCTTCCTATACTTTGCAAAGACAATATAACATCACTTTCTCCCCTTTGCTTCAATTAACAACTTGTCTCCATTTCTTCATGATATCTCTAATAATAGCCTCTCAACATGAAGAGTAAGCAGAGGCAAATCCAAGCTACTTTGAATTTAGGAGTATGTCATTAGTTGGTGTGTTGATATCAACTTCTTGCGAGATAATTTCTTGATCAATTGCTTTGGTGATAATTTTTTTTAAGGTTGGCCTTAATTCAAATTCAAACAAATAATTAGTATTTGAAGTGGCCAGTGAGGGAAAGCCTTCTTGCAACATATGACAATTCGCAACAAAGTGCGATGGTGATTTGCATCCGACTACAGGCCAAATATTTCTTGCCTTGGTCTTTGGATGGGATAACTTTGGAATATTTATACAAAGAATATATGTGAACTTCATGCCGTGGTTTGTGTTGGAGAAAATTGGCCACCATATCCCAATAATATCAATAATGGCATCATTTGAGTTATGAACTTAAGGAATGAGAACTTTTATTCCAATAATATCTTTGAGATATTTGGTCAAGCATCAAGAGGGTTACTCTTCCAATTAAGTACTTTTCATAGCTTTGACCGTGTCTTTCAACAAAGATAGACACTTTCCATAATTCCTATGATCATGAACACACTATTGATTGTATATATTTTTATAACTCTTGCACCCCTTCATAACTTCAAAATATTTGATAGTTTTGAAATAAACAATGGATGCCTCCTTTATTTCCCTTACAGCTTCATCCATGGCGCTTCAATGTTTTCCTCTTTAAGCTCAAATGATCCAAGAGTGACGTGCAAAATCCAGGTTAGGAATCAAAAGGGAGGATTCTTTCAAAGGTCTTTGGCATCTTCCACTTAAATACAAAAGCACCAAAGCAAGAATATGCGAATCACTTCAAAGCCTCCCATGGTTTTACCCAAAGTTAGAACAATTTTAATATTCTCTGCTGATTCCAACAAGATGAGCTAGCCACTTTAGTAGAATCCAATTCCTATCACTTGATTTAAGCTTAAAGCATACTGAATAGTCAACCCCATTAAGTTGGAAAATTCTCCTTTGGATTCGCGGCTTTTTATCTCCGCTGACTATTACTAGCCCTTGATGCCAGTCAATTTAGGGGCTTTGATTAATTGATAGCATGGCATCTGAAAGCACCTCAAGCCTGGTATCAAGATGAAAGCTGCTTAATACTTAGCGGCCCACATGGCGGGTAAAGAATCGGCAGGCCAGAATAGCATAGCCTTCGGTAGAATCAAAGATCCAATATACGTATGCAACTATGTACTTGACATCAAAGCGGCGTACCACCATGTAGCGCAGCAATCGTGGATCGTGAAGGACGCGTCGAACCAAAGGAACACGCATGTGTAGCGAAGCTACAGTAATGCATCCTTGACGGCTAATCAACACAACCAATATCGGCCAACCATGCTGCTAACAAAGTATCAAAGCTGGCAACCTATGTAGCAAAGGCCTTATCGCTTTGTAATTTCTTTGTTTACGCAGCAAAAGCGAAGCATCAATGTAGTTCTTAAAGCTGGCGGCCCGAAGCGGCATAGTGAAGCGCAAATCAGTGGCTACGCTGAGCAAGCGGCCAGCGATGAGCGACGAACTCCTCTTTGATGAGCGGCGGCGCAATCCACGGCACTTTGGCGGCACGGGGCCTTCGTTTTCAGCGACGAGGCCGGTACGGCTTTGTGGATCAATTTGGCGTGGAAAGAGCGGCGGCGAAGGCTGGCGGCGGCGTTAGGGCAGGCTGCGCGGGAAGCGATGCGGCGGAATGCGGGCTGAAGCGGGAAGCTGGTAGCGAGGAGCTGCGCACGAAGCGGAGAAGGGCAATCTTTGCACGAAGGCGAATTACTGCGCGCCTGGCCGGTGAAGAAACTGCTGGCGGGCGGAAGCGCCCTGCGCGCTACTGAGGCGGAGAGGCGACTGCGTCTTTGGCAGGCGAGGAAGATACAGGTGGAGCTTTTTGGCACGACGACGGCAATGGCAGCTTAGAGGCGAAACAGCGGACGCTGGGATTGAGGATGGAGATGAGAAATCAAGAGAGGGAAGTGATATTGTTTACACCTTTCTTTTTTTTTACTTCTCCACATTCTTCCTTTCTTTTTTCCTTCAATATTCCTTTTTATATTTTTTTATCGAGAGAATAACCACTTTCCCGTGACTCAAACGCTATGCTCAGTAAAATCCGCAGCCCTCTTGGACATGAGGATAAGAACAGAAGGACTCAAGTTATTGTGTTGGATAAGAATAAAATATTAATAAATTAATTTGATTGAAAGTTAGCTAATTTTACTTTTCATGGGATATAACGCCTTAATCATCCTAAAGAATTTGCATCCCTTTTA